>JAPQRP010000018.1:5961521-5972786 GCA_037367295.1 Apogon hyalosoma
CTTTAATTCAATAAAAAAAAAAAAAAAAAAAAAAAAAAAAAAGCAAAATATCACTCCTTTAAAACACTATGATGATACTTTTAGATAAAATTGGAATATTCTGGACTACATATTGCTCCTTTAATATTTTGCTGCACAGTGGAAACAACTTAACTGTGCAGGCACAGTTCATGAAACTAAATCTTTTTACTGAGCTTTAAACTGGTGCACATTCTACATTTTTAAATAACTTAACTGTAGAAACTTCAGTGTTGATTTACTAATAGTTCAATAATGAGGTCTCTCCATCATTGCCATAATCCTCATGACTTGTTGAAGGGAGCTGCTCTCAATTATAGCAAAGGTGGTTGAACATAACGCTTCCTTTATAGCTCTGAAATCATTTCACAGGCTCTGGTAGCACTGGCATAATTTTAAAAAGCTCCGGTCTGAGGTAGCCCATTAAAAATACTCATAAACATTAATTTTGCCAGTGGGATATGAGATTGTGTTACAGTCTTGGCTGAAATGCGTATGAAATATGTGGTTTTGCATTGGCTAAAATAGTTCCCAACCCTCGCTTCCTTTTGAAAAGTGTATAATCTAGACGGTGACTGTTTGTCAACTTGGTCTGAAGTAACTGGACGCAGCCCAGTCACCATGTGCCTTGTCATGACGGTGATGGCGGTCATGTCAACACAAAACCCTGCAAATCTGAGGGAGGTTACCCAGCGGGGGAAATGTGCTGACTGATTAGTGCAGCACATTTCATATATACTGAAGCCAAAAGATAAACAAAGCTCCTGTGATGAGGGCTGGAAAGTTACTAACACTGCTTTAAATAGTTGCTAAGACTGCTTTTGTTGTTTTAGGTTTCAAATTTAGGGAATTTTTCTTTGAAGGAAAATAAATCATGCAAATATTATTTAGTCTAACAATGTTCTGCTGTTTTTCTTGTTTAAACTTAATAAAGTTTTGCATATTAGGTCTATACTGTATATGTAATTGTCATAATAAACACACTGACTTCATTTATGTTCATTTTGGTTAGGTCTGCAGTGCTTTTGCATGAAGTGGTGCACCCTTTAAGTATCACAGGGAAAGATAATGATCTGGACAGTGGGCTGGTAGACAAGACTGTATTCACTGAGGGTCAAGGACTTCAGCTCCAAATGAAGAAAATGCATAAGTATCTTAGGTCCTGTCCAGACGGAGATGGTTTCGGTCGTATCCACAAAAGTTTTACATAGGATAGACCTTTCGTCCACAGGAAACCAGCGTTTTCAGTCGCTAAAACTGCAACTTTTTGAAACTGGGGCCAGAGTGGATAAATCTGAAAACACTGGTTTCGCGTCTTCATCTGTCCAACCAAACTGCAACTTTTCTAAAACAATGATGTCATAGCCCCGCCTCTCTAACCTTTCATCCCGGAAGCAAGACACCACGTCACAACAACAACAACAACAGCAACAATGGTGGACTACAGAGTCGTGCTCATGCTACAACAGTTATTGAGCTTATTGGAAATATTGAATACAAATCTTCAGCTACTCTTTCACTACAATGAGCAACAAACAGCTATAGCAACAACATTCACTACATGCTCTTGGATCTACTGCAAAGAAGGGCAATTAGAAGGGCAACCATCTCGGATCAGACCCGGTAGAACGAAGCAAGCTTTATGTGCATGCTTCACGTCTTCTCCGTTTTTTGCGAGAGCATTACAACGCCACATACAGGCCTGGCATTTGTACTATATAATTTTCAGGCATTTTCAGTGGTTTCGTGTGGACGCAGATGTTTTCTGAAACGACTGTGTTTACAGAGCACTTTTTTGAAAACGACAAAGAAAACGATCAGATAGGAAAAGAAGTTTCATGTGGACATGTTGTAATACCACTGACGGTCACTGGGGGTGACTACAAAAAAAAAAACCCAAAAACTGGCACCCATAAGTTGACACTGAACATCTCTAAAAATATATTAATTCAGTATATTTTTTTTTCCCTTGGACTCATTCTTTTCCCATCCATTGTATTTGAAACCTCTAATAACAAATCTGATGGTCCATTTTTAAATTTCCTCCATTAATAAAATCTCATGTCAAATAGAAAGCTGAAATTCAGAGATTTTCTTTATTTAATAAAACTATTTTTTTCCTGACAAACAGCTCCAATGTAATTATGATTAATAGGTTACGCTAATGAGACCTTTTTTTTTTCATGTGATAGTTGATGAAGCTTACCATTTTATTCAGTCAGTAAGCAAGCACTTGACCTGACCTCTGACCCCTCAAGATCCTATGGTTCCGCCCCATTTGTCCACATATGATCACTTCAGGCCAACACAGTCAACACAGCCAAAGTACAGGCTTCAAAGCAACATTTTGGAAACAAATGGGTGTCGGTCTAGTAATTGTCTCAATCAGTCTATTGCCTGCACCCAGAACTCACACAGGATAACACAATGTTCGGTAAGTTTGTCTGACTTTATGAAAATTATAAAAATTCAGTAAATGTCAATTCTAACAACCTTTAGGCTTTACAAACAATGATAGATTCAAATGGATAATTCAGCTAAAAATATGCACCGCAATATGTTTCATCTACTTTCTATTGTCTTCATGCAGCGTCCAAATAAAAAGCAATGCAAAGTTCCTCCCATATATGATTAACATAACGCTGAAGTTACATAAGCTGCCACTATCCTGTCAGTGCAGTTGTTTGGCAATGCTGTCTCACATGTCATCCTTCAGTTCATGTTCATTTATCACAAAGCAGGGAGCGATTTCTATTCCACAAAAGAAATAAATTAACTTTTTTTTTCAGAAAAAAGTCACTTTTTTTGCAGTATAATATTCCCAATCCATGTGAAAGTACTCATGATAAAAAAAAAAAAAAGCAGTATGAGAAAAATATATTGACCTGCAAATTAATCACAATGTGTGACGGCTTTAATACTTACTGTGAACTTCATAAATCTGTCTAACTGTACATTTTTAGATCAGTCATATCAATTAACATCAAGGCCTTTGGATTTATGGGTAATAGAGTCTTAAATTTAGCAGCAGCCACCACCTGCGGTATCCTTCTAAACCTACCACCTTTGGGATTAATGATTTTGACAATCGCGTGTTTAAACTCTGGCATGGGATTTTTCAGCATTTTGATTCGGCCCTAAATTATACTTCTTAATGTCAATTTCAGGTGCTGTGATGATGTGGAGAGGGGTCAGAATGATGTGGGGAGTCAGATATATGAGCAATTTTGCGGTGAAAGGGGCTTGGCTTCCTGGCGCACACTTGGTACCCTCTATTGATGCTCAGCCAGCAGTCTAACCTACACCGGGTGAAATTTAAGGGTAGATATTTAGCTTGTCTCTGCCACTCTGTACGTCAGAAAGAATAACATCGGGCCTCTTGGCTGCTTGCGTTTTGAGCCTAGTGATGGTTCCCCTCAGAGGAACCAACCTGGCTGCACATCACAGACCTGCTCAGACTAAAACTAAAAATGTCAGAAACACTCCACCACCTAATCAAATCTTCAAAGTTAACGTATGGTCTGTAGCCTCTCTTTATTGTTAGATTTGCCAAAAGCTGGTTGGAAATTGGAGAAGTTTGTCACCATGGCAACATCATGAATATCCTTCCAAATAAATTATCAATGTTCATAAATGATTTCAGTCTGTACAGGTGTAATTATATATAATTTAACCTCTTTCATAATTATAAATAGCTTACATGGCATCAGTAAATGTAAAGTTGCATGTTATTTTTTGTGACAGGCTGCAACTGATGATAATAAAACAGGAAACAGTCACAATGTGTCATTGCCTGAATAAGGAAGTAAAGATGCTGTGGTATCAATATAGTTTTCTGGAGAAATTATGAGTTGCAAGTCACTGGTAAAATGACCTTAAAAGTCATCCTGTTGCACAAAGACAGGCTTCAAATGTTGTAACACATCTTAAATAGCGAGACACATCATTATCAACTTCTTAACATGTTTTAAGTTCCACCTGTAACACCATCCACCTCTGCTGTAGACATTTATTTTTTTTATTTAGTATGAAATTACATATAGTGTAAAAATGGGGAAGTACCGTTTTTTATTTTCCTGTTACATGAACCTTGGAACAGGCTGCCTTCCAGCTGTTCCAGCAGCTCAACCCCAAAAGTAGTTTCAGTTCTCTATGGCTAAGTTTTTCGTTTAAGTTGCAAAATACTTAGTGAGCTCGTTTGTACAATCACTCTCTCCTAAACCACATGTTTCTCCTACTCAAGGACCTTAAATCACCGACATGAGGCCTCTGGCTTACTTGCAAAGAACTATAGCGTGACAGTACTTAAATTGAATTACTATTTATTGAGACGTCTAATACATAATTACAATTAATTGTAATAGTTCAAGTGGAAATCCTCAATTACCTGCAATTTATAAAGTGGAAAGCCCATTTTGCTAAGCACTTACTGTGTTACTGTTGTGTTTTTGCCCATGTTTTCAATGTATCCAGTCATTTTGAGGAATGTAATAGATGCTTTTACTTGAGTACTCAAATGAAGTACAAGTTTGAGGTGCTTATTCTTTATTGTTTTCTCTTTATTCAGCTGATACAGTTAAAACCACGTATCTACAAATGTCTCGGTTATTAGTGTTTTTCATAAACTGAAGGATGAAGTGTTTATTTTTGGATCGAGGGAATTCTCCTTCGTCCTAAGTGAAATTAACTTTTAAAAAAAAGATGGAAAATGCATTGCCACAAAAGATGAAATTATAAACATAAAAATCTTACAGAATGTGATGTATTACTGTAGGTTAAGCTGCCAACATTATATAAAGTCATTAACCCTGTAAAGCTTGAACCATTGACAGAAAATTCCAGTTCTTTGAAACTGGAGCCTTAATTGGTCCTTCTGAACAACCAAAAAAAAGTTTTTCAAATATCAATTTCCATGTATGATTTTCAATTTTGTATCATATTTCATACATCGGGTCTCAATGCGGAAATATTATTATTTTTGAACAAAAAAAAAAAAAACATAATATAACAAAAACATGTCTAACAAACTGGTAATTCCTTTTCAAAACTGGGAAAGTTCTGCCTCCTGACAGTCTTATAGTGTCACTGGAAAGGCCTCTGGCGAACGAATTCCTCCCCCTGGTGGATTATCCATCTATAGCATGTATCTAATTGTATACATCAGGTTTTTCAAGACAAAAAATATCACACTGATCATGTAGAGGCTTTCAAAACTCATCTATCAAATATGATACGTTTGGTGTTATAGGGTTAAAGTGGACAGAAAATGCAGCCTACACATTTATACAAATACAGCAATAATATCTTAAAACGTCATTTGTAATAGTACTGACCGGACCATTTTTCATCATCATTACTTCAAGTGCATTTTCTCGATAATACTGTACTACACTAATACTATATTTCCATCAGAGTAAAGTTTTGACACTTTTACTTACTTTCGCCCTGTTGTATGTCTGGGGTTTTTCATACTTGTGTAACTGATCACGTATCAGTACTGTTGCTCATACAGAATAGCACATACTTAAGACTCTGTTTATGTTGTCAGATGAATACTGCTGCCCATAAAGTCACAAGTAACCACACCTTGCTTTATTTTATAGTTTCACAAACCCATCCAACTTAGGTTTTCAACATGCTTTTAAATCACTCAACGTATGAATTTGAGTTTAATTCATGCCTAGTCACTTGACACTTGACAGCTGTCTCTCAACAATAGATATTGTGTTGCACAACATTCTGCATTTGCACTTTGGCAACAGTCAGAAGAATGACAGATAGATGATTAAGTGGAATGATCACACACAGAACCTCAGTAACCCACCCTGTTTTGTTTCTTTTTTTTTTTTAATGCATGTGTTTCAGATGTATACGTGAGGTGGTGAAGGTGGATGAGAACAGGGGGTTTTGGAAACTGCTGGGCTTCTACCAGGTCCAAGCAGCACATTTGTCAATGTCACAGAGAATGCACTAATTTGTAGTACAGCTGTTTCACTCTATGATGTGTTGAAACACTCGATCAGAAAAATTGGGCTGGACCAGCTTGTGTCTCCGGCTCATAATAATGCTCCTTTCAGAGGGTAACCAGCCTTATGCGGGCCTCCCAGGGCAGCACCGACCTGTATGAAGTAGCAGAAAAGCTCAGCTGCTCTAATTTGTAAACTGCGAGAAAAGAGGCAGTAAGTGTGTGTGTGTGCGGTAGTGGATGCAGTGGCGGTGGAGGCAGTGGGCAAAGGAGGGGCAGCGCGGCTAGAAACACCACATGTTCCTGATTGACGATGATTGAATCAAGCGCAGTAGCTGAGAGAAAGTGTTTTCCAGCCAGTGAGAAATTTGTGTGTGCTGAAGCATTTGACAGAGGGACAGAAGATTTCACTGGAGCTTAAACAGGCAGGACTAATCGATTAGTGATGATCCATTACTCCAAAGAGTATGGGCAAAGGCTTGGACAAGTTCAGCTGCACTATTGCTCTCATGGAAAATGCACTTGTCACTGACATACATAAAAACATGGTCTTTAAATGTCTTAGGTTTTATTTTTTGATATTAATGGGGTTTAATAAAAAAGGTCTGGAATTGTCAGAGGGGAGGCCTCTCTTTCATAAATCAACATTACTGGTTGATTTATGAAAGAGTTTTTTATAGTGGATATTTAATTATGTAATATTTTGAGGCCTGTTTGCAACCGCCTGCAGTCGTATGAAAAAATGCATCTAAGTCTGGCTCAAAGTATGCGGTCCGAGGGATTGAGCAAGTATTTCTTTTTTTTTTTTTTCTAATTTATTTTTTATTGATATTCAATATCAGACATTCACATCTGGTATATCATGTGTGTGTGTGTGTGTGTGTGTGTGTGTGTGTGTGTGTGTGTGCGTGTGTGTGCGTGTGTGTGTGCGTGTGTATATACACATACATCTGTTGTCTGCCCTAAATGCCAAAATTATATTTTTGTTGTATGTCCAAACAGTAAAAAGAAAGGCAGATAACCAAATAAAAGAGAAAAAAAAAAAAACTATGTACAAGTAGGGAATGATCTTTTCCATACAACACAATCACTAATTGAGCAAGTATTTCAGTCGGCATTCTTCTTCCTATCTGCATGTAACCCTTTCCAAACTCTTGAAAATAACAAGATGGGACCATTTGTGTCAATTATTTTGTTGAGATTTGGTAATTTTAATAAAACAGCAAAGGCACTGCATCACATAAATATCTACAGTAAAAGCTTGAAAATAACCCAGAGTTCACCCCTTATATGATAGAGAATTGAGCCAGACCCCGATGAACTGCATGTGAACAAATAAATTAAAAGATGCAACACTGATCAGATGTTGTTAAATAGGTTGAATCATCAGATGAAGCAGCTAAACAGATATGGTGCAATAATAAACTCTGTTGATACAAAAGAACTGTTTTTATAACACTTGTCATGTCAGTTTGTTATTTTAGCCCTTACCACAGTCTTTTCCTAATCCTAACCAAATAGTTTTAACCTAATGAAACCTTAACTGGCAGTCAAAGTTTTAATGCTACAAATCTGAAGCGTTTATGACGACATCATTTATGTAGTGCTAAACAACATGAATAACAGTACAACTACTAAAATAAAAAAAAATGCATCACTGATGCAACTTGTATTTTACCCGTCGGGTACCGTACCCGACCCGGTGCAGGACTCTGGCTCAGGTAATCACCTCATCATCCGAGTCAGACATGTCTGAGTCTGTGTCAGCAACCTGCTTAGAACGATCCGGAAAAAATGGTTGAATGTATGAAAACAAAAACTCACATGCAATTCAAAATTTTCTGTCAGCCACTGGCGTGTGTGTGTTTTTGTTTTACATGTCAAACTAATTTTTTTTACCCACCATTGGCACTTGGCAGGTGTTAATTTTACGCCCTGTGCATCAGTACTGTAATTTAGAAATGTTTTGTTCTGGGAGTGATTGATAATCAACCTGTTCTATTATGTAGGTATGTGAACGTTTTGCAGTACAGGAAAAAAGATCATGAACAAAAATACACAAGAGTCTGTCATTTTGTGTTTTTTTTCCTTCATATGCATTAAAAAGTTCTTTAAAATTTTGAAGACATTCCAATATACCTCATGTATATTTGCACTATTGTCCTTTTATTCTGCACTATTGGTTTTTGTACTTGCGCTGTTCTATATACTGTTTAGTTTCATACTATTTGTACAGTTTTGTGGAAAAAAATGCCTTCCTTTACTATACCAATTTTGACTAATATTCTATTTTTACACATGTATTTATTCTATAGTACGTGGGAACGCTAAGGATATGCTGGAATCCAATTTTTGTGTTTATGTGCACACACCTGGTCAGTTCATGTGAGTCTGATTCTAATAAATTTCACATGTATGACATTGTTAAACTATTTTAAGAAAAAAAGAGCCATTTTTACATTGATGTCATAGCAAATAAACTGCTTCTTGGGTGACTTTTTTCTTTAATCCGAAATCTGATTCTCTCTTTGGTGTCAAGGCCACGGCAAGATATGAAAGAAAAGTTATGGTGAAAAAAAAAGCGAACCTTAAAGTTCCTCAAAATGCTGTCCTGTCACATGATGGCCTCTAGTGGTACGCTGGCAATTGACACAGACAGCTCAATCATTTCCTTATAGGCGTGTGCTGCCAGGTCCAGCTGGCTTTGACATTAACACCAGGTTCTGACTGACAGAGGCCCTGGCCTTGGGCTGGGCTCCCGGGGCCTCCACAGTACATTCAGCTCTCCTTTTAGCCTGTTGATTTACTGTCCCCGGTGGCCGCTCGTTGATCCATTTCCCCTCTCAGTTTGCTCACAGGGCACCCCGAAAACCGTCCTCCAGCAATATATTTGCTTTATGATTTCCTGAGGAGCCAATGAAGAAAAACAAGCCCCCGCTCACTGCACCTGTTCCAGTTAATGTGCAGCGGGCCGGTCGGCCTCCTCTGGTCTCGGTGACTGGGGAAAAAGAGAGGGCCGTGGTGTCACAAGCTCCATGTGGATCTTCCATTTCCCCCACTGGCCCAATCGGGACCCAGCAGCATGGGGAACAGGGGGATAGATGGCGTATTATATGTGTGTCAGTTTAACACACGCAGGTCAAATGGGGCCCACATAGAGTCTTGCTGCGTGTGCATTATTAACATGTGTGTGGGTGTTTATGTAGCTCAGCGCCCAACATAGAGCTGACATTAATAAGGGAAAGTGATGGGAACTTGCTTACATCATATTGGACGACGTGCAGATGTGACTGAATGGAAGGTTTTATCCACTGCTAAAACCATCTTCCATTCACAAGATGACGTGACCGACTTGGTATTTACATATTTGAAAATAGAAAAAAAAAAAAAAACTATAAAATGGCCAGATTTATTTGCTGGCAAATGATTTTTATCGTAAAACACCCTGCCTTGTGATCCCAGTTAAAGGTACGACATGCAACATTTCTGCATTAAAACATCTCCAAACATCTAGTGTGTGTTTTACAGTCGTGGAAAAAATTATTAGACCGCACGTGTTTTCTTCAATTTCTTGTTCATTTTAACGCCCGGTACAAGTAAAGGTACACTTGTTTGGAAAAATATAATAATAACAACAAAAAATAGTTCATAAGAGTTGAATTTCAGAGCTGATGTCTATCCATTTTACATGTTTTCTTGATAATTTTCCATCAATATCTATGTCATTGTACTGACAAAAACAGTGCTTTCATTCATTCCATGTTTTCTTTTCTGTCTGTTTTAGTCACATGATACACACAGGAGTTATTACTTGACTGCATAACTGTTGTTTTTGATGACTTTTGATGGTCTAATAATTTTTTCCGCGACTGTATATTTTCTTGATTTCCAAATGGACATTACTTTAGCTAAGGACATAGTATTTGCAGGGCTGAAAAGTCTTGAGATTTCTTTGTAACGCACAGATTTTAGTGTCTATAACTCTGTTAAATGAATAAAACCTAATTACTCTCCCTGTTTCTTCACATTTCTGCTGAGATTTTCGTCAGCAACAGTGGCGAAAATATTAACTCCCACGATCCCATGCTGCTTCATAACATCATCAAACTACATCTTTTATCATTGCTATGATTGAGAAATCTATAGCAGCAGAAAAATCTTTTTTTTAATTCATTGTGTTTCAGGCTGTCTTTTTAGCTGTACTGTATTTATTGTATTTTTATGTCGCAGTGACATTGCAAGCGTAATTTATTGGTCTCAGAGGTCCTATGTAATGTGGAGTTTGTTTTTAGTAATCACTAGATCTGGATGTCTGTTTAAAAGAAAAAATGCAAAGAGATCAGGGATTAGGGAATTTCTAACCTTAATTTAGTCAGAAGCAAGTAAAAATGTCTGGTGTGTGACGATTAGCAACAATTTTTATGAATAATTTGCAATTATTTGATAATTGATCACTTGTCTATTATTAATCATCTATTTTGCTGAATTCGTTTGTCAGTTTGGGTCATTTTTTTAATGAAAAAAGGCCAGTTTTCAGTCTACTTTCTTCATTTTTTTAAGTGAGTAAACGGAGTATCTCTGGTTTATTAACAAAACAACAAATCTGAGGACACATTAGTCAACATTCATCACCATTTTCTGACATTTAATACACCCGACAAGATGTAAACGACAGAATAAATGACGCTTTGAACATCCAGGATTGGTTGTTAATTGATTTTCCTGAGCTACAGCCATCCGACAGGTATTTGGCAACACACTAGCAGACATGTGCATTAACTGTAACATTTTTTTTTTTTTTTGCATGATAAACATATAACTACTAGCTCGTTCTTGGATGTCAAATGCCATCTTAAAAATCTACAAAGACGTCAGGATTGGACTCAAAGGCACAAGTCTGGGAAAATCTGGAAGCGGAAAATGTGTAGGAACCCTGTAGTCAGGAGTCGTTGAGCGGCTAAAGGTCCGATGCATGCTGGGTAATGCTGTATTTGCGATTTGGGGACACCATGTCCATGTAGCAGCGGAGAGAAGGATCTTATTGTCAGCCAGTTCCTGTTTTTTCAGCCATTCATGTTTCCTCAAGTGTTAATGGATGCCTGCGTTTCTTCATGACCCATATTTGACCTATGTGGCTTTGTAAACTCACTAGGTAGATATATACTGTCAGCTATCCAAAGCATATTTGTGATACGTCTAATACAGCAGTCAGATTTTTTTTGGTTTTATTTATTACACTGACTACTTAAGTAGAAGAACAGGCATGAAAAGGTCCCCCCCAC
>JAPQRP010000018.1:5994204-6004448 GCA_037367295.1 Apogon hyalosoma
AGTAATCTACACCTGGCTTTTCTGCCTCCGTCCATAATAATATACATTATATAGACTAAATGTCATCTAAAATTAATCTTTATTTGCAGCATAGTATAGCAAACTATTACATGATCAAAAACAAATAAATTTTAGCAGAAAAAAAACAAAAACAAAACAAAACATCTAACTACTTCCAGAGCATGACCCTGATAAAAGTAACTAGAGTTAAATAAAGTTGTTCTTTACAACAAATGTTGCTGGAGTCTTTGACAGGCTGCAAAACATGGAAAAAAACAGACAGGCACTTGGTATGGCTTTTGCATGACACATTTCTTGATGAGTTATCTGTGCATTTTCTTATATAAGCAAGTATTTAAATTAGACTCAAATGAAAATCATTTACAATATTCACAATCATGACAGTAAAATTTAAAAAACAAAGTCTATCTAAGCATGTACTTTGATTAGAATTGCACAATTCAAAAACAGGAAAGTAGCATGAAATGGGTTTTCTTCCCATACACATTTGTGCTGAATTAACAGAGAAATCCATGTTTCATCTTCTCCGGACAAGGACCTTTTCTTCTTACATGAGTCACTCTCTCCTGTTCCCTTCAGTGTTTTCATCACACGATGCAGAATATGCTCAAAATTTATAACATTTCCCAATAATTATAGCAAAGAGAGCAACAGCCTTGATTGATGCTCCATATGAAAATAAATTATGGAGGTTTTGCCAGGGTTTTTGGAATATCCTCTCTTCTCTCTGCAAATTAGTTTTCCTCCCTGACCCTACTGAGTCGCCACACAGTATCATGAGGAAGCTTCTGCAGGGAGCCATTACTGCCGCCAAAAGGCCTTTAAATCCTCGATTTGATGGCTTGAGGATTCGGCAGGAGGATTCAAAAGGGATGAAGAGAAGAAAATTGCACATCCTTAAGAAAACAAAGAGCATTTCCTTCCCTGTGTCAGGATGAAAAAGGAAAAAGAAAAAAACTAAAAGTACATACTAATTCATCATTTGCTTTTACTGCTCCTTGATGGCCCATAACTCACTCTGACCATGATTCCCCCCCCCCATACTGTCGGGTTCACAGTCCACCATGCCACGTTTTAATGACCTTATTATAGGCAATACTACAATGTCCAATAAAAGGTTTACACTTTGAACTGTGATCCATGTATGACTAACATATTTTATAATATTTCATGAATTATACAGTAATGGAATCGTTGAGGAAAGAGCCTGAAAAGCAATTGAAACGGAGAAAATGAGGAAATCACACACAGCCTGAGTGATGAAATGGCTCAATTTTGTCCTCAAATCCCAAAATACTGATCACTCAGTTGTTCTGCTCGTCCTACTTTAACCCAACTCATACAGATTTTATCAAAGTTTTAAAAGCAATTCATCGTATCTGACTGACATGACATATGATTTCATGCTGTGACCTGTCTCGAGGCAGTATTTAAGCCCCGCGTCCATATGGCAACTCAATTTTGAAAGTGCTGCTTCAGTGGATTCTTATAAGTTGTCTGTTACTGTCATTGCTCATCCTACAGACAGCAGAGCACATTTCCCCCCACCTCTATTCCTTATGGATAGTATGGAATTGACTGAATAGACAGGCAGAGCAGCAGATAGATGAATAGATGCATAAATGGATACATACATTATATTCGTACTCTACCTACGCGGTTTAATATTTACATTCCAAATTCTCAGCAGAAGCCCGGATCATAAATCAATCTAAAACAATGGTAGCTTTTACAACCAGTTTTTGTAAAGATGAACTTCACTGGCAGTATCCTTTGGAAACTGGAGCCATAAATTTTATTACTATTAAATGTTTCTAAAGGGAGTTGACAAATAGTTGAATGGAGTTGATTTTCCCCTCCTGCTCTTGGCACGGCTGCGCAGAGGAAAATTCCCTGTCTCGAAAAAGAAAAAAATGAACTCACATTAGTGCTGCCAATCCATTCATCTTGATGCTGCTTGAGTGTAATTTAAGCCTTTTTAAAACGCCTGCTGAAAATACAATGTGCTTAAGGGCAGTTGCGAGCATTTTATGAGGACAATAAAATTGTCACTGCATATGGATTAGATGAATGTTGATATACGGGTCTGACGTTTTTCATATGAATTGGTGTTTACAGCTGAGTGTTAATATGTCTGCTGCTGAGGGACTAACTACAGGCAGAACAAACTCACATTTACCTGGCACTGGTGCAAATCATAAACTCTGATTTCACAAATACGCATTAAATATATTTTATAATAAACATTCCTGCAAAGTATCCTGATGCAAATCTTAAATATACACAGCAAGGATTAAGTTTGTGCCTGTGCAACTTTATAAAATCGCTATTTCTGCTCTGGTTGCTGCAACAAAAGATAAAATGCTGACACATTTGGACGTATTTCCGTAATTTTAAGAATCTGTCCTTGCAGTGATTTGGTGTCTGATAAATTGTTGTAAACTATTTCCTACTGGGCCGTTATTTAAACTGCATGAACACTAATATTGAATGCCTTTTTCATTAAATACCAATAATGTTAGCTCTGGCCCATTGTTCTGTGCTCTATATCTCTGGCCTGGCCGAGCTGCTGTGACTGGAAAAGTTATGACAGTTGAAGTTATTGATGCCAAATGTGAAGTACTGCAGTGCACTCTGGGATCCGATATCACACCATATTTAGATTCACATTTGACTTTAAAAATGTGCCTCTGCGGACTTTTTGCCGTAAATCATTCAGTCTGTGTCACATTCCGCCTGGTGCGCATCGGAGCATTTCCCAATTAATCGGAATTAAAACTGCGGTAGACCTCAGACCGAGCTTAAGCAGTTTTTAATATTTCAATTATAGCAATGCACACACCAGATGATTCACTTATGAATCGGGACCACACACTTTATTTACATTTATATTGTACAGTTTAAGAGTCCAGGTCCAGGAACAATGAATCATACAGAAACTCATATGACTTTAGTGGAAAACAAAGATGGAGGCAGTTTGGCGGGTTGTGTGTGCTGTTTTTTGTACTGAAAAACTAAATATGGCCAAAAAGAATGGATAAAATCATAGTTGAGAGGATGGAGCAGTGCTAGCTGGTGTGGCTAATGCTAAAGCTAACAATATGAAACATCTAAGTGGTGGTCAAAATGAAGCCATTGGTCGCTTTTCCATTGGACATATCCGCCAAACTTTACCGATATTTACTAAATATCGAAAAAACAGAAGAGCATAATGTCGCTTTTTCTATTAAATCACAAATGCAATGATTTATTTATTATTGCAAGATGACATGAGAAGTCATTCCATAAACATGGTGACGAATGTAAATATCATGTTGATTTAGAGATATATTCATTATTATTATTATTATATATTCCCCCTCTATGCTGTACTAAATTTAAAATTATTTGGTTTCCTGGTGTGTCCACACATACCCACACATTTCTTTTAAAACTCTTCTTCTTCACTTGTAACATACGTCAACATCCATTTTATTTTATTCACGTGACTAGTTGCAAAAAAAAAAAGGTCCGTTGCAGTTTTGCATGATATACCGATGAAAAATCACCTCTTGCAAGCGCAAAAAATCTTAATCGAAAAATAAGAGATTTGGCGAAATTGTCATTTTTCTATTAGGTAAATTTTTATTCACAAGTTATATTCTCGCAATTTGAGGGCCAATGGAAAAGCAATTTATATGGAAGTACGTTAAATTTGTAATATCACCAATGGTCACTAAGGTTGGCTTTAAAAAAAAAAAAAAAAAAAAGTGGTTCGCATAGATTAAAAATATAAAAAGCTTTTTTTTTTTTTTTTTTTCTTTCCAGGACTCATTCCACTGTCATGAATTGTAGTTGGAAAAAAGTCTTGTGTGTTTTCATTTGTTCTCCTTTAATAAGATCTGAGGCCGAATAGAAGGTTTTGATTTCCACTTTGATAAGTTTGTGTGACACTCCCTTGCCTCCCCAGTCAGACTTCCGTGATATGTTTTTATTTGATTAATATATATTTTTCCCGGCTGTAGTCCGCAGGAGCTGTGGTTAGTGGGTTCCACTAACAAGACTTTGTTAGGCAAAGCTTGATGAATGTTTCACTGAGTTAGAAGATATTTTGTATTTGTATTTATTTATTTATTTAGTTACAGGACAATATGTATTGGCATTAGTTACAAAGAACAAGATGCATGCACCAGATTTAGCAGACAAGCTAATTTCCATCTGTAGTCCTGATACGGCTTTGCATCAACCGACCTCTGACCCCTTCCACCCCATTTGTCCAAATATGGTCATTTCTGGCTCCAAAATCCAATATGGCAAATCATGGTCAGATCTCAAACTACTGGCTTCACAATGTCAGTTTAGAAACCAAAAGGTGACGTCCACTAATTATAGAGTCTGTGGTGGTGATGCTCTGTGGTCTTTGGCTGCTGTGGACTTGTATTCAACATCAGTTTGTATTTATGCTTGATATTTGTGAATGAAAACTGAGGAGACTCTGTTTCTGTAGATTATGTCGGCAAATGTCTCTCAAAACAGGATGATTTGGATGAGTCAATCAGTTCAGACCAGAACTACAATCAAATCAAGAACGCCCCTCGGTAATATTATAGAAAAACTGGCTAAAAGTAGTTAAGTCCTCAAAATTAAACTATTTATGCAGTCAAAACAATAACTAAAAACTAATCTGAAATGAGAAACTGGCAATGGTGCACCCCTACAATATAAAGTTTGAATCCCTTTTTGAAGAAATTGCTATTTAACCCATAAAGAACCAAACATCCTGGTGATCTAAAATGTTTAGCAACTTCTAATCCACTAATCCTATTTATACGTTGAAATAATTGGTGTAAAATGCAGTTTGTCGTCTTTTCATGGTCACCAGATATGACCCATTTGGACGTTCAGAGGCTTCGTGAACATGGAAACACCGTCATCTTCTACAGCATCGATTCACCAGTAAAACCCATTAGTTGGATCAATGACAGTGGATGGACACACTGGGTTTATGTTCAGTTAATGATATATTTTTACTGAAAAGTCACCTTTTCTTCATTTTTCTCTGTTTTTGATACAACAACCCTCGACTTTAATCTGGGCTTTGATGAACGTCTACGTAATCAGTGAATCAAATATAGGAAAATGTATGATTTACGCTGACAAAACGCAAAACACAGAGGATAATATTACAATAAATGGCGGTAAATCACTTAAGAAAGGTTAAATATGGAGAAAAATTTATTTGGGAATTGACATAAAAGTAGCTCTGGGTCTTTATGGGTTAATCAGGCCCTTAAGTCATTATCAAAGAAATCCAAGTATGGCAGGTGGATTTGGGTGGTGACGTCGACAAACATCTACCTGTCCTAACATCCACAGCAGATTACATCTCAGATCAGTTTTTTTTTTCTCTTGTTTAAAAAGTGCATAATTACTTACGAGGTCACTGAAAGGACAAACTCTCATAATTCACAGTGAGTCAAAGAAAAAAAAAAAAAAAAAAAAATCTGGGAATAGCCTTAACATGGGCCTGCTGTCAGCCCTGTACTCATCCAACCACAAGATGATTTTGTGGAGAGTCTTTTCCTACCATTGCTTTGGGTCAGTGTGATTTACGCACATGTTTACTGATGTCTTTCAGATGGCTGCTCTCTCTCTGGTTATTGTCTTCAACTATTAGTTCCCAGATGAATCACGAGTGGACAAATTGGGGGAAGTCTCTGCGGATCTGCGATATTTATTGAGGTTACGCATCACTGTGGACCTCTCCATTGGCTTCTAAATGTAACGAGGGAAAAACAGATGTCCCGCGGTCATGGCATGTTTGGACATTGAAACACTTGGGTTTCATGGTGCTTTTTATGCTTTTCTGCACATTTGGTTTACATCTTGTTCAGAGATTATGGCATGTCTCCTTTTGTCCAGCAGAATGTTAAATATATATTGTCATAATGTTATTCTGGACTTTTGTAAGATTTCAGATATTGCTTGCACTGCGAGACCTCTGAGCCACGGTCTGTTGATCTGTTGATATACAACATCCACATTGTTCTCTGTCATGTAGTGGAGTTGCTTTATGTCAGCTGTGTGCGATAGAAATTCCTCATACTAAAGCAATTCTCGATTTCTGAGTTTATTCAGCAGTTTTTTTATTACCCGTTCTATTAGCCAGCTGGTAATACTCCAACATGTTTATTTTAATAGGGTAAAAATAAATGAACCGCAATGATTAAAGCAGATATGTAAATATTGTGTCGTGCAATTCATGGACCAGGGAGCCCCACTGATTACCTTTAAGTAAAGAATAATGAACTCAGCTTGAAGTTGACATGACAATGAAACTATTCTATTTATGCATCTGTGTAGCTACCATAGGTCTGCTCTGCAGCGGTTGCTTCACAGCAAAGAAACAAGCTGTGAGTTGTATTTTACATTGTTGCAAAATTGTTGCTACAACACATATTTTACACTGTTTATGGATTTAAAATGAGCCTTTTACGGGCAACACAGAGAAACAGTTTAGAAATCATAAGAGTGTAACGGCTGTTTGATCAGACTTGTTGGAAATTGCCTTTTAGATAAATAGAGCTTGTCTGAGACAGTTTATTTCCAGACTTTTATCTATTTATTACGCTGTCAGTTGGATTCTAAGTAGATGACTCCATAAACCACTCAGTGATGTTTTGGATACCATCTACACACTACTACACTAGTATTCATCTTACCGTGACAAGCACTTGGAGCACAGCAGATGGTGGGTGTTTCATCCCCTTAACAGACACACCCTGATAGTGATTACAAACCTACAATATGACTTGTTTTAGAGACACGAAAACAGAGCATATGGAAAGAAACTCTAATGGCTCTGATGTGTGATAAAAACATGCTGTATCATTATCAAATGCTTGCCTTTTTTGCAACAGATTAATGCTCATTTCCCAATAATTTTAAGGTCTAATGAGAAACAAGTGCACGTTTCTCACTAATGTAAAACAAGAAAAAATGTGCTTCTTTCACTGGTAATACTGGACTTTGGTTGAAATCTTGAAAACATATGGGAAGGCCTTTGAAGCGCATTGGGAGCAGCTCAGGCGGCTGCAGAACCTCTCATTGTTTACCTTTCAACCCCCAACCTCCTTCCTCCAAATAAAAAGGTAAAATGTTAAACCTTACAGCGGAGCACATCGGCTCAGTTCATTATACCCAGCTAAGTGAAGACTTCCTATTTCACCCCCTGGTGAGTCTCCTGTGTGGTTTTACACTGTACGTTCTCAGTTACCCTTTCACAATTAAATGCCGCAAATTGGCCCGAAAACCCAGAAACTTCCACCACCTGACGAGCTTATCTAAAAAACAGCTATTGTCCAGAGCATATAATGCAAGTTTTTAATCAAAATGAAATATGCTTTTAAAAGTTAGCAAGTGTTATTTCATGGTAATGGCTTCCTCTCTGCCTAAATTTAAACCAAATGCCTGTTCCGTTATATTGTGTGGCTGGGAGATCACCCTCTGGAGAGAAACACTACAGGCGAGAGGCCTGGATGTATTTATCTTTCAGTTTTTCACCTGTCTTCAGATACCGTTTCCTTTTTAAGTCGAGCAGTAGGGATTTACTGGGCTGCTTCCTTCCGGGACCCAGTGGAATACAACATTAAACTGCAGGGAGGAGAGAAAACCTGTAGTGCACTAAAATAAAGTTATGTCAAAACCATTCTGCTCTTCCTGTAGTCTTTCCTCAACCTTGCAAGTATCCTCCAAGGACTTGAGAACATTACAAGCCATTCAGTTTATATGAATGGGCACTAACAGACTTTTTCGCCATTTTGATATGTCTAAATTTTGCAGGCATATCCTGTGGTCCATTAGGCACAGCCTTAGTTTCAATTTAGTGTCTCCCAGTGGACCCTTGTCTTCCTATTTCATGTGGAAATTGTAGAGAGGTGCTTCAAAGCCGGGATCATTCATTTCACCAGAGAGATGTACGAGTAAGCATTTAGAATGTTTGTAAAAGATTGGCAAATCATCCACAAACAGAGACAAAGAGACTCAGAGTGAAAGTTATAATCCAGCATTGACCTCTCTGCAGCCAAAGAAGTCAAAAATAAACAAATGATATATCTCTATTCAGCTGCAATTGAACAGAAGTCTGCAAAAGTCTTTGGAAAAGGAAGAAAAGCACCTGTATTTTTATTAGGGCAGGCTTGCCTTATACTACTCTATAAAGTTTGTACACTGCCAAGGGAATCATTTGTGATGATCTTTAGAACAGCAGTGTGCCTTACTTCTCACAAACTTGGCCCAAAAGGATTGTAGTCGGAAGAAATGTTTGAAAATGATGTCAGTGAAAAGATTACATTTGATAGGGCAATTAGGGGTACTTCTATTATAGGGAGATTCTGTGCAGAGGCCTTTAAATCTTTATTTACTTTTGTACTTTATGTTTTAACCATCAGGTATACCACTTAGGACACTGAATATTTCCATCCAAAGTCAGAAGAGAATAATTTAGTTATATCAACTTATAGGCATGAAGATGTTAGATTTTAAGACACCAACATTTTTTTTTTCTAAATCATGCTGTAAATACTAGGTATAGACAGTTTACAATTATTCTCATTGCAGTAACAAAACGTTTTGGTTTTTATTTTATGTTCTTTTATTTCTTTACCATTTAAATAATTTCCTTTACAGAATTCAGACACAGAACTGTTCAGTACATGCCAGGTGATCTCGATAAATTGCTACAGAAGTGAATAAGGAACTGAAAAAGAACACGAGGCCAAAAACACTGATCTAATCTCTATTACGTTTGACTGAGGCTGAAGTTTCAACATGAATAAAAACCTTGTGAACATTTAAGGAAGTGATTCAAGTTTGGATCCAAGAAAGGCAACCACTTTGTGCGATTTAGATGCTGTTTGCATGAAAATGGGCAGAAAGTTATTAACAAACACGCTGAATCAAATCTGCACAAGCACATTTCAAATTTGTTTCTTGTAAGAGCCAGTAGCTTCACTGATATAATAAAAAAATATGTCATTGTATTTGTGTAAACCTGGTGGTGTTTTACAAACATTACATCTCTGGTTAATCTTACTTATGTTACCATTTAGTGGCAGTTTGTGCTTAGGGGGCGCTGGGTCACCATCAAGCTGTTTAAATATTAAATTTAGCAAAAGCGTATCTGAGAAAAATTTTTTTATTTATTATTATTTATGAGATAATACTCTTCCTTTGTCTTGTAATTCACGCTGATATTATCGATGCTGTTTTTAAAGGCATTTACTTAATTTCTGTGAATATGTTCACTTCCAGCAAAATAATATGTGTACGGTTTCTAAAACTTTTACAAAGGGATTCAATTTTTGGCCAATCAGGATCTTTTTTTTTTTATTTTCATTGTGTATCTTCATGAGATTGGATGATTTTCAGTGAGTTATTAAGTCGCTTCAAGTGACATACAGGTGCTTTCAGGACCCCAAGGTGAACACAAAGCAGATATTTAAGCTGCTCCAAATGTCACAGGTAACAAAGAATCAGCCTGTTTCACCGCCGTTGAGTCTCCTTTACCTCCGGGTTATTAGACGAGGATTGTCATTTAGAGGAATATGAAGTCAAACGCCACTCGAATAATCATCCAAGTAGGTAATATATGACATAACTAGAACAGCTGAGTGGAGGTCAAGTGGATTTGACATGAGGTATGTGAATCCAGACCCTTTTACCACTACGTACTGCTTTGACTTATTACTAAAATCAAATGTGAATGCTGACTGAAAAATTTAAAGTTCGACTCTGCACATCATGTTCATATTCTCTTTTGTTTCATCAGTAATGAAAACTATACTCTGTGCATCTCTGCTTAAGTACAGTCAGATGTCTTGAGTCCACACTTGAGGGCAGCTTTCAGTTTATGCCCAGTTGTAGTAATCATATCTGCCTCAGCTGCCACTTTATCAAAGATCCTGAGGACAAATTGATTCCTGGAAATAAACACAGCTCTCAGGCAGCTTTTGCTGAGTGACAATTCTGTAACCTATGTCGTAAAAGAGATGTGAGATGTTAAGATGATTTTATGTTCATGCTTTGTGGATGATCATATAAAGCAGAATGAGACAGAAAAGTCAACATTTATCATAGTGAGCTTACAGAATGAAATAAATTAGATTTCTGCACTGCAAAAATCCAAATCTTACCAAGTGTATTTTTCTCATTTCTAGTCAAAATATCTCATCACATTTAAAATA
>JAPQRP010000018.1:6037173-6047472 GCA_037367295.1 Apogon hyalosoma
TATATAGTGGTGGACAGTAGGGGGCACACCTCTCACCCAGCAGGCTTATGGGTTGGGGGGCGTGGTTTTGGTTCCCGCTTTTTCCGATGCACTTGGTCCTTTATCAGTTGGTTTTGGCAGTTCAAGAACGACGCACAGATCTACCTTCAGCTCCTGCCTTCTCTTCATCCTGCCACATTGGTGACCCCGATTTGAACATGTTCGAGGCCCTAGAGGACTGTGCCTCCACTGAGGTCTACTCCCTCCAGCTGGAACGGACAGGAAGGCTGCGGACCGCCTTTAGAAGCGGCCAGTGGTTCCTCCATCACATCATTTGGCACAAGGTCAGTGACTGTTGGTTTCCACGGACGGCAGTTGGAGTGGGACTTTGTGATCACCTCCATCACGGTTCCTATTATCGGCGCTGACTTTCTGTTGGGACTTTCTAAAATGTTTAACGTAAACATGCTTAAGTAGCTTAATGTCCGAAATCAGTGATCAATCATCGCCACATTTCGTGTGGACATCTCTACTCATGCCCATTTTCATCTCTCCAAAAGTTAAAAGGAAAACACCAATATTATGGATGCTATACACATTAAGCATTTTCCTCTCCATTGCTGATTTCGTAAATTAAGTGACATTAAGCTTTTTCATTATAGTGAGCGCTTAAGGAAAGGAAAAGGCTTACCGTCAAACTTTCCAGAGGCTGATGGACTCTGTGTTGCTTTGACCTCACTTTTGTGTTCGTTTATCTTGACGACATATTAGTGGCCAGTCCATCAGCTGATGAGCACCTGTCGCACCTGAAGCTGGTTTTTCAAGGCCTGGACGAACACGGCCTGATTGTCAGTTTGGTCTGTGGGTAACTGACTTTTTGGGTCATGTATTTCATGTCAGGGCTCGGTCCCACTGCCTTCTAAGGTGTGAGCAGTGGCGGACTTTCCCCTCATGGCTTCAGTTAAGGCGCAGCAGGAATTTTTGGGTATGGTTCATTTTTACAACCGTTTCCTGCTTTCCCCTGCTCACCTCCTGCAACCGCCTTAAGAAGGGTAAGGACCCTGTTGACTGGACGACTGAGCAGATCCAGGCCTTTGAAGGGGCTAAATCTGCCCTTGCTCATGCAGCCCTCCTGGCCCATCCTGCACCCTCAACACTGTACCTTGCAACCCATCATTTCCATTTCCTTGTGGAGGGCTGTTCTTCTACGGCTTATGTGGATCATAAACCGCTGACTGCCCAAGGTGACAGAGCCGTGGTCTGCTCGCCAGCAGCGCAACCTGACGTCCATCTCAGAGTTCACAACAGACATTCAGCTCATGGCTGGTAAATGGACCTGGTCGCTGACTGTTTGTCACTTGTGCTTGTGTGTCCTGTGTGCCTTGGGGTGGATTTCTCTGCTATGGCCTGCTTACCAGCCCAGCCACACAGATATCCTTGCTCTCAGGTCTGTAGGTACAGGCCTCAGGCTTGAAGATGCAGTTGTGCGAGATGGTGGTCCTGCCCTCCTCTGCCATGTCTCCACCGGCCATCCCCACCCTGTTGTTCCGGTAACCTGGGGCAGATGTGTTTTTGACTATGCATTACCTCTGGCACCCTGGAGTGCGGGTGTCAGTGAAGCTGGTCGGATCCATTGTTGCTGTTACACATCTAATTAACTTCTACAATCCTAGGCCAATACACCAGTGATTAACATGTAGAGTGAGAATCCCTTAACACAGTTAGTTAACACACGTATTTTAAAATCCAAACACTTTCAGAAACTCCCTTTAACCATAAAGGCCCAAGCAACCACTGGCAACCCAAAGCATCTGCTGATATAAATGTAAATAATTGGTGTAAAATGCAGTTTGTCATCTTTTCATGGTCATCAGATATGACCCATTTAGATGTTCAGAGGCTTCGTAGTGAACGTGGAAACACCGTCATCTTCTACAACACTGATTCACCAGTAAAACCCATGGAGTTGGATCAATGACAGTGGATGGACACACTTGGTTTATGTTCAGTTATTGATATATTTTACTGGAAAAGGTCCCTTTTTCTTCTGTTTTCTCGGTTTCTGATACAATAACCTTTGAATTTCCTCTGAACTTTTATGAACATCTACATGATCAATAAATTAAAGAAAGGGAAATACATGATTTACACTGAAAAAACTCAAAATAAAGAGGATACAATAAGTGGTGATAAATCACTTAAGAAAAGTTACATATAGAGAAACTTTTTTTGGGGAACTGACACAAAAGTAGCACTGGGTCTTTTTGGGTTGAGATCTGAAACAATTGTGAAAATGGCTTAGTGAAGAAATGAGTCATGAACCACTAAGCTTTTCTTTTCCCATGTGCCTTTGTTTTAAGGTTGAGCCATCACACTTGTTGACAGCAATACTGACGTCAGCTCCAGCGTCACTGGCTGTTGCCAAGACCTGCTGGCCTTAAACTGAGACCCCTAGTGTAACAACGGATGAAAACCTCGAAATGGACAAAGAGTGGGAGAGCAGAGCACAGACACATTAATCTAGGGGTGTCAAACTCATTTTAGTTCAGGGGCCACATTCAGCCCAAATCAATCTCAGGTGGGCCAAACCACTAAAATGATAGCATAATAACCTGTAAATAATGACAACTCCAAGTTTTTCCTCTTTGTTTTATTGCAATAAGAAACAGTAAATTATGAAAATATTTATATTTTCAAACTGTCCTTTCACACAAAAGATGTGAAAAAGTGCAATTTGAACAATATTATGCCTCAACTTATCATTGGTACATGTGCATTACACACAATGTTACACAATAATTTGGTAACAGGCATAATATATTGGAATTTTAAAATTTGGAATTTGGAACTAAAATAAGAATAATTTCTACAATATTATGTGTCAGCTTTTATTAACACAATTTACAAATCAGATCTACAGATGCACAAAACATTTAGTAACAGCCAGAGTGTTGTTAAAATTCTACTTAATTTTCAGGTTGTTCACATTTTATTGTTAAATAATTATTATACTATTATTTTACTTTAGATCCCATTGGTCTGTATGTGGAACCTGAACTAAACTAAGTTCAACACCCTTGACTGTAACTATCTTTAGTGTAATTTTTACACTTCATTATGTCATGCCATGGGGTGGATTGGAATTTTTTTTTTTTTTGCCAGTTTTGGCTCACGGGCCACATGTTTGACACCTGTGCATCAATCCAACATCTTAGACAAATTCAATTGTCTTGTATAAATAATATTTGAGGACACTATCAACTAACTGTTGAGTTATTTTTACACTTATCCTTTGTGGAAATGCCGATCTGATTTTTACTAATACATTTCTAATCCATCAGGGGAGACAAGTGGGACATGTTTATTTAACAAAAGTGGTGTTCAGGTGCTCATTTTTTCACAGAAAGTTAATAACCTTCTAAGGATTTAACCCGTGAAGATCCAAACAGCCACAGAGGAGCAAAATCATCTACTGATCTAAACTGTTTAATACCTGTAGATCCATTAATCCTATCAATCCCTGTAAATAATTGGTGTAAAATGCAGTTTGTCATCTTTTCATGGTCATCAGATGTGATCCATTTGGACGTTCAGAAGCTTTGTAGTTACCGTGGAAACACCATCATCTTCTACAACACTGATTCACCAGTAAAACCCATGGAGTTGAATCAATGACAGTGGATGGAGGCACTTGGATTATATTTGTTAGTTGATATATTTTACTGAAAAAAGTCACATTTTCTTCAGTTTTCTCTGTTTCTGATATAATAACCCTCAACTTTAATCTGAGCATGTATGAACACCTACATGATCAGTGAAATAAATACAGAAAAATGCATAATTTACACTGAAAAAACACCAAATATGCAGACTATAATGTATAATAAATGATGATAAATCACTTAAGAAAGGTTAAATATAGAGAAAAATTAATTTGGAACTGCTACAAAAGTAGCTCTGGGTCTTTATGGGTTAAAAGTAAACTCAACCACAGACTTTTGAAATGCTCTTTAGATCATTTTGTGGCATTTGAACATTAAACACCAGAACTGCCAGAAGTTGCTATATCCCTAGAATGGCCATTCAGGTCAAATTTACCCATACGCCATTGCTCGTCCACAAAAATGTCCTCTTTCATTGTATTTAAGTTATTGTTTTCTCAAATGAATGTCTCAAGTTATAGCATGAGTTTGTTTGATCCTTCGCTGTGCTTTAATACAATTACAGTATCTTTGCACAGATGTCAGTACAGTCAACCTCAAATGTCAGTAAGAATGAAGGTTAGAAGAAAATATATCATTCATAAATGTCTGGCTTTTTACATCGCAAACATTGCCATGAATGACTTGACATATAGTACTGTGCAAAAGTCAGACCACTCTTTGCTTTGTTTTTGGGAGGGTTTTAGTGAATTTACATATTAATTTTCGTATTCTTTCTTCTTTAAGATACAACAGAAAAATGTAAGAATTATGTGCACTAAAAACACACTTACAAAAAATCAGCGCGTAATGGCTTCTACAGGCAAAGGTCAGTATTGAGTGTGACCTCCATTTATTTATTACATCTTGAATTGTCTTGGATTGACTCTCTGGACATATATTTTACCAAATGACCTTCAGAACATCCCAGAATTCGACTTGGACTTACACCTTTTTTATGTTCACAACACATTTACCACAGTGCAGGTTCTATAATATTCATACGTTTAACTAATTAAATTTTTTATATTTAATGGTGTTTATATATTTCCTTTCTAGTCTAGTCATATGGATATTGAAACAGGGATTGAAAACAACTCATTTAATGGTGGCCTAAGACTTTTGCACTGTACTGTATCTTTTAGATCATTGTTCTGGCTTGAAGTCTAAAGCCCAGGAGTGAATATTTAAAATGTTATTATGTTAAGTTATTTGATGATGATAATAGGGGTGGGATTAAATAAGTTTGTCTTCTCCCCACTTCTTTTCAAGTGTAAATTAATTATTTTGGAATTTTGAACTTGCGTGTGTTCTGTAAATGCTTGAAATAAACAAATAAATGAAATAAAATGAATGCAATATAGAAATGCATGTTGCTGAAAAACCTAGAATATGTAAACCTGGCTGGTGTGAAAATCAGTGCACTATACATATAACTGACCATATTATTAAATTGGATTTATAGTAACTATTTCTAAAAACAGGGAATGCAACAAAATACAATTTTAGGAAAAAACAAAAAATTCCAAAGCAGATAAACTCAACCCATTGGCGGCACTAGTGTTAAATCTACCTTAATCTTCTCAGAAAGAGTACCAGTGTATTGGAGGCTGCATCCCAAGGTGCATCCAATGCAGTGGATATAGTGGCCAACATCGTCGTCCACCTCATCTCCTTCTTGGCGCTGCTGGCCTTTGTAGATGCTCTCTTGCCCTGGCTCGGCGAGATGTTGGACTGTCCTGGATTAAGCTTCTTGGTGATGTCTGCAGCCGACACTAAAACACCTTCACTGACTCCATTCCAACATTAACCTTCAAGTACATGCACAAACTCATTTCACTTTCTGTGTCCCTCCTTTAGCTTATCTGCTCCTATGTCTTCATGCCTCTCTCCTTTGTAATGGGTGTTTCCTGGGAGGATAGCTTCATCGTTGGAGAACTGATTGGCATTAAGACGTTCGTCAATGAGTTTGTGGCCTATCAGAAAATGTCAGAGCTCATCAAGAGGTGAAAAGCAGGAGGACCTGAGTATGTGGGCAATGTAAAGCAGTACATCTCTGTAAGTCTCGCTCATTACACTTAAAAAAACTCACTCTTGGTTTTGTTTGGAATTTCATCGTCTCTTCATTTCAGCCTTCTCTGTGTAATACGGAGACAAATATAATGAAAATGATTTAATATACACAGGTCAGTCATTAACAACACTTCCATAAAATGTCAAATATGAAGCAAACTTTCAGTGATAAAGAAGAAGACAATGCTACTGAGATGCCAATGAGACATAAACTCATTTGGAGCAAGTCAACTGCTCTGCCTTGTGTTGTCATAAGGTGACAGTATCAGCAACTCACATGTGGCTGGAATAAGCAGAGGAAAAGAAGTGGAGAGTATTGCTCATCAATAGCTGACTGATCAGAGTTAAGGTTACGATGCATATTTAGTTCAGTCAAAACACAGGGCTGAAAACACTTTAAGGGGACCTTTTTTTATATAGGATGTTTTCATGGAAATGTGCCGAGAACCTAAGAGTAAGATTTTAGAAGAGCTGAAAGTATCACCATTTCAATTACAAAATAAAAAACTATTTAGTTTATGTGTATAGCATCAAATAAAAACTATTTTAAGCTACTGCTTTAAGTCTAAGATGGAGGACAGTATATCTTTGACTCCACAGCAACAAATTGGTCATCAAGTCTATGGGTCAGATTTTATTTGTATAATCAGTGTGGATATTTTAATCAAATGACATTGCATTGCTTACACATTAAGTTGCATATTTTTGTGAAGATATCCAGGTTGTGACATTGTATTAAGTGGATATTTTATTTATGTATTTTTGCCTTAAAAAACAGTGCATATATTTTGTTAAATGGGGAATCTTCTAAATGCCACCTGGTTGTTTATACTTTCTGCAGTTGGTCAGTAAATCATTCTAATGCCTGTGTTTCCTTGTGCAGGTTCATTCTGAAGCTATTGCAACCTATGCTCTCTGTGGATTTTCCAACATTGCTTCTGTGGGAATGATGACTGGAGTAATGTGTGAGTGCCTCCCTAAAGGGGTCATATTTTGCTAAACCTACTTTCATTAGTCTTTGGTACATTTATTTGTGTATGTGGGGACCCTGATAGTTCAGAAAGTTTGAATTTGAACCCTCCAGGTGTTGCAAAGCTATCTTTATGTTCATTCATTCATTCATTTTCTGAACCCGTTTTATCCTCACTAGGGTCATGGGGGTCGCTGAAGCCTTTCTCAGCTACTTATGGGCGAAGGCAGGGTACACCCTGGACATGTTGCCAGTTCATCGCAGGGCTATCTTTATATTCATTCTGGCAAAAATTGACTGTCAGCAACAGCGGTTGTAGTCCATACTGAAAATATGTCCAGACTTCAAGCTGATTACCTAAAATGTTTAGTTGTTGGTTGAACGGGACAGAGCAGCACAGACAACAACCTGGAGGGGGCGAGGCCTGAAGTGGCTCATGTACATTTAAAGGGCCAGCGCTCAAAACAGCCTTTCTGGTATCATTACTCAGAAATAGGGTTGAAGATGGACCTGTGGAGTTGAATTAATGAAGAAGTCAGACCCAAGTATAGCATTTACAATTTATGTAGACCACAGGGAAATGTTTTAAAATGCATAATTCCAATTAAAAAAAAAATGCAAACTGTATCTCCTTTAAACCAGGTTGGAAGACAAACAGGAGAATTCAAGTCTCTTCTAAAGTAAAGAGTGAAAAGTATTTTTCAATGACATGAAATATGGTATAGTATAAATTCTAGCTTTACTTTACAAAGTGACTACAAAACAAAAGCACACTGACAAAGGAATCTCTTGTCACAAATACATATCTACAGGATAACGTATCGGAGGCATCCTTGACACTTTGGTTAACACAAGTGGGAGTCAGTGCTGAGAAATCCATCTGTTACATTACAGTGTGCTACAGTGAAGGCTAAATGAGAATTCAAGTCTGTAACTCACACTTACCATCAGTAAATTTCTGAAACTGCTGTTTAAAAAAAGGAATGAATAGACACTTAACAACTATCAGTGTCTTTGTTATCATGTAATAGTCAAAACTGAAGCAGCCTGTGTGCAAAAGATTTTCCTTTTACTACAAAGATGAAACTAAAGGTCAGAGTTTATGTAGTTCACACAGTCACTGGTCTAGAGCCACTATGAGATGATGATTAGTACAACTTCAGGCATCACACAGACACAGGTCACAACTTTAGCCTTTGTCCCTGTTCATCTCAAGACAGTTCAGATGATTCCCATGCATTTATTCACATGGTCTCAAGAGAAGTCGGCCCCAAAGGTTAACGGGTTGGGGCGAGTTCGGGTAGGCCCAGCCCCAGTTCATAACGGTTTGCAGTTTTAGTTAGTATACCAACGTGTCAGCCGATGTATTCACTGTGATACGATAAACGCGTCAATACTGCAAAAGGCCTAATGTGTAACTTTTGTCTGACTTCATATTTCTCTTTTTATAGTGCCCCATATTGAAATACTTTCCCCAAAGTTGGTATACAACCTCTGGTTGACCTCTTAAACAAGTGAGTTGAGTTTGATGTTGATAGCATTTACTTTGACCAAGATATGCCACAATATTTCTTTTTTAGCTGGCAAAAAAATTTGTTTTATCATGACTAGCGCATTTTTTTGAGTGGCAAACTTCTTTTGATAACTTTAGATCAGAGGCCTCTGAAAAATGTATGTGCATAGTTTGATGCCAATGGAGCATAAAGTCTAGTAGGAGCTTGAAAAAGTTTTTTTTTCAATGTGTTGTTACTTAAAAAAAGAAAATTGTAAATGAAGTGGGCAGTGCCTATGTCAGAAGCCTGAGCTCTTTCCAAGGAATACAAATCTGTAAAGTTTATGAACGTGTCATTTATAATGTAAGACGCAAAAACGTATATTTATCCGTTATAGCTCCACCTAGTGGAATACAGACAGACTTTTTGGTATGGTAGACCTGTGTCCTATTCTACAGGGTCCATGCAAATTTCACAGCCCTCAGCATAATACTTCAGCTGTAGTAAATGTTTCTTGTTTATCTTGGAATAAGCCATGCCCACATTGGCCAGAAACACCCACCTTCAAGATATAGTCTCAGGAGTGGCCCTTTATCATACCCACCAAATTTCGTAAAAATTGGTGAAGCTGTTTAAAAGAAATAAATTTCCCCTATTTGCAGTGCCCCCTAGTGGCCAATGTTCACCAAATTTGGCTCACACCTCCACAATCACATGTCAACTAATTATCTAAGATTTGGTGTTGATAGCATTTACTCTGACTGAGATATGTAACAGTTTACATTTTTTAAGATAGCTACAGAAATTTATTCATTATTAATTTTTGCATTTTTCGGCAGAAATAAATTATTTTGATAACTTTGGATCATCGCTCCACTCTCGGGATGTGGTTGGAGCTTTGCCGGAGGTGTGAGTTGAAGATCTGTCTTACAGGTTCTTCCGCCAGGTGTTCCCAGAAGACCCTTACTACCCATTTGGGTCTCCCTGGTCTGCGCGGTGTCTTCCCCTGCCACCTGATCCAACTCACCACCAGGTAGTGGTCGGTTGACAGCTCCGCACCTCTCTTTACCCAAGTGTCCAAAACATATGGCCGCAGGTCTGACGACACGACCACAAAGTCGATCATCGACTGACGGCCTAGGATGTCCTGGTGCCACGTGCACCGATGGGCATCCTTATGCTTGAACATGGTGTTAGTTATGTACAAACTGCAACTCACACAGAAGTCCAATAACTGAACACCACTCGGGTTCAGATTAGGCAGGCCGTTCCTCCCCACCACACCCCTCCAGGTCACACTGTCATTGCCCACATGAGCGTTGAAGTCCCCCAGTAAGACATTGAATTCCCTTGTTGGGGCACTTTCCAGCACCCGTCCCAGGGACTCCAAAAAGGGCGGGTAATCTGAGCTGTTGTTCGGTGCATACGCACCAACAACTGTCAGCACCCGTTCCCCAACCCAAAAGCACAGGGAAGCAACCCTCTCGTCCACTGGGGTAAACTCCAACATGCAGGCAGAGAGCCTGGGGGCAATCAGGAAGCCCACCCCTGCCCTCCGCCTCTCTCCTGGGGAAACTCTAGCAAAGAAGAAAGTCCAACCCCTCTCAAGGACTTGGGTTCCAGAGCCGACACTATGTGTCGAGGTGAGGCTGACTGTATGTAGCCGGTAACACTCAACCTCATCCACCAGCTCCCGCTCCTTCCCCGCCAGAGAGGTGACATTCCATGTTCCTAAAGCCAGTTTCTGTAGCCGGGGATCAGACTGCCAAGGCCCCCGCCTTGGTCTGCTGCCCAATCCCCATTGCACCGGACCTTTCAGCTTCCCCTTGCAGGTGGTGGGCCCACAAGGCGGCGAGCCCATGTAGCCAGTTCGGGCTGGGCCCGGCTGTGCCCCATGGGTGAAGGCCCGGCCACCAGGTGCTCGCCCACGGGCCCCAACCCCAGGCCTGGCTCCAGGGTGGAGCCCCGGTAACCCTCCGGGCCAGGTACACAGGTTCTTGTTTTATTTCTTCATGAAGGGTCTTCTGAACCGTTCTTTGTCTGGCCCTTCGCCTAGGACCAATCTGCCATGGGAGACCCTACC
>JAPQRP010000018.1:6090656-6104295 GCA_037367295.1 Apogon hyalosoma
AAATTCAAACTGTATGAACTATTAGGGTCCAAATACACAAATAAATGAACCAAAGACTAATAAAAGTGGGTTTAGATGAATATGAGCCCTTTAAAGAACAAAAAGAGCATCTTGTTGGCTGCGATCATGTGTGTGGTTCTATTGGAGACACACACCCAGAGTTTGAAACTTGTTCCTGGCGGTCTTGGTGTAGGCGTCTCTGTCATGGAGCGCATAAGGGACGAACAGCACCCTCTTCACATCTCTGAAATACACAAGAGTGTCCATCAGCCCAGTCAAACGGGCTTTGACAGCACTGTCAGTTTAGTCTCACATTACACCTAAGCAGCCTCTGGTAACTCAGTCATTTCATCCCACATAAAAATGACATTTTACTTTGCACATTGAAGTTTATTGTCGTACTTTACAGTTTAATTTTACAGATTGTTCTCACTTTTTTTTTTACCTACTTCGACGTATATTATGCACTTGCTTTTATTATTTATAGTGTTTGCTCTTGTGTTCCATTTTATTATTCTTTTCTATTATTCTACTTCTATCTATTCTATTTTTACTGTCTATCATTTTAACCGTTTACTGAAGTCTGCCATTTGTTTGTTTATTAGGTTGATGTTTTTTGTGCACTTTTTCTTAATCTTTTAACCTTCTTCTTAGATCTTCTAGAGACTAGTTTGACATTTTCTTTGTCCTGGTGTCTTAATCTATTGTATATTTTATTTTATCTGAGTCCAGATCAGTGAGCCTCTGTGTGTACTTGGCCATGCGTATTGTCTTCTGTGTCTGTGTTTTGTTTAAATGTTGTACAGTGCAGATCCCCTCTTACTGCCCTGTTACTGCAGAATAAATCTATATGGGTACAAATAAAGTTACCTTGACATCCATTCATCCATTACATGTTATAAACAAACTAATTTCTTTGACATATAATTTAATATGTACAGTACTGTGCAAAATGCATACGCCACCTTTAGTTTTGTTTTATTTGCAGGTTTGTAAAGAGCACGTACCTTCATTGGTCAGTCTCAGGAAATATGTGCATGTTATTAAAACACAAAAAAATCTGAACTAAATGTCTTCTACAGGTAATAGTTTGTACTTAGTGTGACCTCCATATAGATTTAATATGTCGTGTCAACTGTCTGGAAGCTTCCTTCCATAATCCTGTGGTATATTAGTTTCATGCACAGTGTCCCAGAGGTTTTCTGTACATCTGGGCTGTTTTATTCTACATTTTCCTGCCACTGTTTATGATCACCACGAATATCTAAAACAGCATACGCAGGGGCAAGTAAAAACTGGCTGCAGGTAAGTACATTTCTGACACATGTGCACAGAAATAAATATTTTTCTTGAACTGATAAAGTGTATAATGGGCTGTGTGCCTGACATGAGCTACTGACCAAAAACTAACCCATGAGAATCATGAGAAAGCAACACAAATCAGTCTCAATAAATGTCATTCAAATCAGACCAAAATGACTTTTAATAAACATTTAATGGACATGCACTTTGAGTTTTTAGTTTGCTAAGCTTTTAGTTTGTAGTTAGCTAAAATTTTTAGTTAGCTAAGCTTTTAGTTTTTAGCTAGCTAAACATCCATAGAATAACATAGAAGTGTGATTTGTGACCTATACTGCTAACAGACACCAGGGGGCGTTTTCCTTTCATTTTAAGGGGCTCTTACAGCGTCCACATGCATATTTGTACATATTGCATTTTAAACAAACATAAAAACATTATGCCCTCAGCGTAAGTGGAAAGGAACTAGTGTGGAGATCATCTTCATGGCTTGTACTTCATTTTTTTAACTATAACATAACAGGTAGCAGGAGAGTAGAAGCCTCTAGGCAAAAGCAATCACCTCGGCACAATCGAACACCATTCAAGTGTTTTGTAAAGTAGCACATCAATGTCTCTGACATAGACTACAAAGTCTAAGTGCACTTTTACATAAATATCCCCTCTAATAAACTAAATACATCATATCTGTAGAAAAAAGCAAAATATAAATAATCTGGTTTTACTATTACTGAATAAATAAATAAATACTTTCCACATATATCTTCTGGTGTTATGATATTACTATCTTTCACATCAATTCAATGTAATCCAACCCAGATTTGCACGTAAATTACTGTTAATTCAATCAGGTACATTTATAGTTTTACAAATTACTGAAGCATTCACTTACTTTGCGGCTTCATATCATTAAGATCAAAAGCAAAGAAAATTGCATAACAAAAAATAGCATTATTATCATCTTGATCAGAATCGTGTTTACTGCCATGGAAGTAAACAGGGTTCACATTATTAGAATATGCAGCCGGTGAGAAGCATGTTTCTGCAACAATATTCATACACTATTAGGGTTTGATACTTTTACTGAATGCACCCGTGGACTGTGTTACTGTTTAGTCTTTCCAGGGTGTTTTCACTAAAGTTCCATCCACTTCCTGCTGCCTCTGGTCAGGTCTGAGCCTGCAGGATAAACGGACTTACTTTCCGAAGAACTGTGCGATCTGCTGCTGACAGTGGTCCAGGTACCCACCGCCGTGCAGGGTGGAGTTGGACACCAGCAGAAGCCTCCTCTTCATGTCTGGAAACAGCACCGCACACGGACACGGACACGGGAGCTTTGAGTCCACAGGGCCAGGGGTCAAAGTTCAGCTGGGATTCCGCTGACGGCAGCTACAAACCCTCTGTTATCAACACACACATCACAGCTGACCACGAACACACACCTCCGACCACTACCGTCAACGATGATCCCACACCGAAAGTTCACGCGTGTTTCCACCCCCGGCGACAAAAGTAACGTTTCCGGTCGGGCTCCTTCAGAATAAAAGCCCCAAATCAACTTTTTTTTTTTTTTTTTTATGGTCATGGTGGTCTGACGTGCAGTTACATCCGACAGTAAAGACTAGAGATGCAGCGATCGATTATATTTGTAATCGATAAATTCATTATTTTTTTTGTTTGTTCTGATTAAATAATTATTTGAACTCGTCATTTATTCCACAACCAACTGAAACAACACCCGCAAAAAGTAAAAAAAAAAAAAAAAAAAAAAACACAGTTCCAGTTCCTTTTTATGATTGATTTAGCTGTGTTTGAAGAACAATAGGTCATAAAGTACGACTGACTTAAGAATTACTGCACCGAGAACATTCACAGTTGTTTGGAATCTATATTTAAGACCATAATCCCATTTGATGCTTTAACACTTTACATGGGAGCCATGATGCAGAACATTCAAACTAAAGGAGACAAATATTTAATGAGAGCACTACTTATTGGAGGGAAAAAGCTCTGACAAGGAAGTGGCTTCCACCAGATGCTCCACAATTTGAAGATTAGTTAAAAGCAATCTATGCAATCTATGTGATGGAGAAACTGTCCTTTTCATTAAAAATACAACAGGATAAATTTATGAAAATGTGGTTAAAATGGATTGTATGTATCACCCCAATGAGGCCAGATTTAACCTAACTGGAAATGACAAGTTATAATTGGGCTGGCTGAATGTACTGGAGCTGAAACTTGTGTGGATTTTGGAATACAGAAAATGAAAATAAGGGGGAAAATGTGACATCTTTTTGTTCTAATGTATGTTTTTTAATAAAATATAGCACAAAAAGGAAGACTTATTTTAAGAACAGTTGTTTTTTTTTTTTGTTTGTGAACAGAGAACTTATATGGAACGTGTGTATGTTAAATTTCATGCTTTATTATCTGATTTTTCAGACATAGTATACAAATGCGCTTAGTTGTCTGTTGTAAAGTATCTTTCCAAATAAAAAAATTAAATTATAAGAAAAAAAAAAAAAGAATTGCCACACCGAAGTTTTAAAATGTGTGTGTATGAGTGGTGGAAAGACGTGTCCAGGAATGAGGAAGAAGATAAATAAGTGAAGGAGAAACTAATGAGCTGGAAAAGTCAAGAAACAAAGCTGTGTCTGCAGAAGAGACTGTGTGATCTGTTTGCTCTTTTCAGACCTGGTATGCTGAGAACTGTACAAAAACTATGATGGCGGCCTCTAGAAGTAATAAATCATGCGAGTCATGGGCTATAAATGTGAATCTTCCATGCACTGTCACCCAAACTGTAACAAGAGAAGATGTTGGAACAATATCCTTGTTTCTGTCATTGCACAACCAACCCACACCTGTCTGGGGTCAAGCAGTGTCGTACCATCCAAACGGAGTCCTAACAATAACCAAACACTACCCCCACTGCGGCACAATAAAGAGCAATATCCAGATAAATGTTAATAATCACTTCGATCTTTAACCATGCTTTCCACTGCATCTGTGTCTCTGCATCTGTGTGTTGCTTGGCAACCATTCTCCTAAACGTTTCTGAAGAACTACATTGCTCAGTGGAAGTAAGATTATCTGTTATCAATACATTCCTGCATTTGTTGTTGCTGTGTGTTTATCTTATGAAACCTTGCCAAGTATCGGTAGCAACTGTTGAGGCTTTTTGCTTTCATTTGTATAACAGATATTTAGTGGTTTGTTGTATTATGCCACTCACCTCCGACAGTTTGCACAAATACCCAGATATTGCACATTTATGTAAATATATATTTTTTATGCTCTTTTTCTTTTGCATGTCATTCTTAAACGCCACCTTGTTTGGTTGTTTTAATTTCCTAGTTAAATTATTCCAGAGGTGGGACCAAGTCAGTGTTTTGCAAGTCACTAGTAAGTCTCAAGTCTTTTTCCTCAAGTCCCAAGTCGAGTCCCGAGTCCTAAACTTTGAATTTCAAGTCCTTCAAGTCTTTTTAACAGTAATAATATATTACATTTAGATGATAGATCATATACACTTTTTTTAAATTGTCATTTATTTATCAAAACATGTTTGATAAAATAAGTGAACTGATAATATGTCCAAAATGTCCAAAAATAAAGTGCTGATTAGGGGTGGGAACTGATAGGATTCTATCAATATCAATGCCATTGTCGATTCTGCTTACCGATCCAATTCCTTATCAGTTCCCCTATCGATTCCTGAGTGGGTTTTTGAACGGGGAAAAAAGTGGTTCAACAGGTCACGGTGGAGTTTGTTTGACCATTTTCCATATCAAATCATTCACAGTGTTACACATATACACCACTGTGTACACACACAAGTCCAAGTCCAGTTACAAGTCTTTCTATATTTTGTCAAGTTGAGTCTAAAGTCATCAAATTAATGACTCGAGTCCAAGTCACGTGACTCGAGCCCACATCTCTGAATTATTCAACTTAAATTTTTCTACTTATACTTTTATACTTATAAATTCTTGTGGCATTCAGTGTGGACAGCAAAGTAAGATTTTCATTGTACAGGGAAACCTGTTTCTTCACTGTACACATGACAATAAAGCACTTTGGATTCTTGAATCCTAGTGATTTATGGATATTTATGGGCTGTTGAGTGCAGAGAACTATGGAAATGAGTCTGGAACAGTAAATGTGTTTAGGTGAGGTTTGTACCAATGAATTCAAACGCCTCCTCAAAGTACTGGCGCAGGTTCTGCTTGTTGCTGTCGGTGGCGGGCAGGCGTTTGTAGATGAAGAGGCCGGTGTCGTAGTGGTAGAGCGGCAAGTGGGTGGTCACGTTCAGGATGTAGCCGATGTTCAAGCGCTGCAGCAGGTTGATGTCCTGAGCGTCGTGTTCGTTCCCCAAATAGAGGAAGGGCAGGATTGGGGTCAGCTCTGCGTTCTCGATGTCCGGAGTGGAGGGCAAGGAGTGAGGTAGCGTCCCTGTCAGGCTCGCCGTTGCGCCGGTGTCCAGGCCCTCGTGGAGGTGCAGCGAATGCTCGCAAAGGTTCTCGTGACCCAGCCGGAAGCAGCTGAGACCCCCTGAGGACACAAAAAGCACCACTGAGAGGCGTGAAGTGAGCACAGCGCTGCGTTTTTTCATATTTACAAAGAAGCCAGAAAGCAGATTAAAATGTCTTCATACATTCTTCTATTGTCACTTTATCTGCATTTCTTCCTCACTGTCCCCTTTAGGAATACAAGTCAGACCTCTTTGCTCTCAGAGGGCAGAACTTTAAGCTGCTGGGGTTGAGGTCAATTCTCACTGGAGCTCTTCAAGCTAAAAATACATGCCCTCGTGCCTCCGTCCACCACATGGCACACATTTAGACTGAGCTGGGCAACAAAACTTCACACACACACACATCTGATACTAAACAACAAAGAGAAGCAAACAGCATTGTAAGGAGCTTTAAGGCACTGAAACATCACAGAAACCTCCAAGTCCCTGAATGCAGCATTACATTTGGTTGTGATTGAAATCCCCTATTTGGATATTAAATCAATCTGGGGGAACTGTTCCCATTTGAGCGTGTTTTAAAGGGTTAGTTCAGATTTTTTAAGCTGCGGATAGTGGTCGGCACACTGTGGACAGTCACGACAGCAACATGCATTTTAACCACCGCAAAGTGTTTATTTATACAGGGTTATTCAAAAAGAAAGAACCGATTTCATTACGCAAAAAGCAATAGAAAACTCCAATCAAGTCACAAGTATTCTACTCACAATCAACTTTTATTTCCTGTCTTACAAGTGTTGAATGTGTCGACCACCTGCAGCACGGACAACATCAGTGCCATAAGAGAATTCCTCCCAGACGCGTATCGGCAGATCACGATCCACTGAGTTGATCGCTGCTGTTATTCGATGTTTAAGGTCATCGAGGTTAGCCGTTCAAAACTTAGAAAACTCCTCTTTCAAATGGTCACCGACTCGTTCCATGACCATGCTTGAGAACTGAAGCAATGAAATCGGTTCATTCTTTTTGAATAACCTTGTATTTACGTTGCATTACCTTGCCATCCGAGAGACATTTCAAACCACCGGAATTAACTTTTAGCACGAAATATCACAAACTAAGCCATTTGCATGTGTTTAGATATTTTGCACTACATTTCACACATTTCCTGAAGACCTTGAAGCTGTATATAATGCCACCGGGTACATCTTGTACATTACTTTTTCGCTTTTTGTTTTACCTAATGCCTTTTATTTCTCCATTAGTACCCTTTTTTTTTTTTTTTTTACATTAACCTTATTATTATGGAAAGTTGCATGCAAATTTTGTTGTGTTTCACTGTGTAATGACAATAAAGGAATTACTTTAGATCCAAAATTAAAAAAAAAAAAAAACTACCAAAATAGCACAGAAGTAGGTGAGCAAATCCCCTGTACTGCAAGATAAAAAAAAAAAATCACTGTTTTTGTCAGAGGAGTCTTGGGGCTTTAAAGATTTTCAGTTCCAAATCAGAAAGGACTTCCTGACAGCAACATAAAACCATGAAAATATATAAATGTAGTACACACTTAAACTGATATTGATTCTGGATAAGTACCACAAACAATCCTACTTTAGAAATTTGAACTAACCCTTTAACGTAATAACTTCATTTATAGAGCACTTCCCGAAAACAATAACATATCCAAGAAGCAGTATCACTTCTAACAGTTGAGAAATCCCCCTCCTCATTAAACAGATGTACTAAATGTTTAATATGCCTCACACTGGACATCTGTACTTCTCTAAATAACTGGTTTGCACCTGTTGTCCATGATGCCACTGGTCCCAGTTCATGGGGAGGGGTGGAAAGTGTCACCCACGGTATCAGTTCATGTATTGTTCGCATTGCACCAGTTTACACCACCTCATGTGAGATCATCGTACAGCTTCGCCACTTCCCCTTTTGGTGACCAGGCGGGTGGGGATCTCCTGTCAACTGTCGCACAACAAGTCCACCATAAAACGCTTAACAATGAACAAAGGCATTAATATGCGACTGGACCGCAACGATGAGAAACCATGATCATATTTACAGCACTGTAAATAAAAGAAAGGGAAGTGTTAAATAAAACTACAAGTTTAGGGGAAATTCCACTGAAAATGCTATTATTCTATCATTTTCTGTTCCGAGAGGTCAAAACAAAACTGTATTAATAGAAACCTCTCACACCAAATTTACAAGTCATCACACGTGTAGGTACTTTCTGAAGACAAGAAGTTAAATAGTCACAAGAATATGATTACAGATCATTTTCACTTTTATCTTTAGCGACACTAACATAAATAATGTCTAAAGTGAAAAGAAATATTCAGTAGCTTTCGTATTATTTAAGAATATATACGCATGTAAAGACAAAATTATTACTCAGATATAATTGTGATAGTTTTACATTATTTTAACTCGATATCTTTGAGTTTTTATTGCTGATTGAACAAAACACAGCACAGGAAGCTTGTTTTTTTCCTCATTCTGTTGCACTAATTAGTTGATAAATGTATATGTCCAGTGAATTTTTAATGTGATATGTCATCAGCAGTTTGTGACTATGAATCTTGGTGAATTTAAGTCAGATTCTTTTGTAACTGGCTTATAGTTTTCTGTCTATATTTGCAATGAATGGACCATCAGATCATCAGAACAGCTGACTAATCGCTTAATCAACCAACCGTTGCATCTGTAGTTTTATTAGTGTGCTGTGTTTATCAGTGACTTGACATACCATGCTGCTCTCGACAAAATAATGGCGTTAAAGTAAACTCAGCTCAAGTGGCTAAACGCGCCACACAGTGAGTCGTAGAAACTGCTTCCTGTTTAGGCTCACGCTGAACCAGCATCTTTTTATTCAGGATGAAACTTGCTTGAGAATCGACAGTTTTCAACAACAGAATCTCCAGAAGCAGCACATTTACTTTGAGATGTGATCTGTGGAGTGTGACCGTCTGTCATTATCTCTGACTAACTTGCGGAGGAAAACATGAAAAGTGTCTTGATCACTTTCATAAGCCAGTGGCTCAGTTCCTACTTAGAAATTACCGCTTCTTCTTCAGCGGGCCTCTCACACCACGGACCTGCTGTTTCCATTGTTTACACTAAACCTTCCAACACAGCTGACATGTTACTTATGGCGACTGAGATTAAATATAACCCATTGAGGAACTGTGTTACAGTAATTCATGACCAGGAAATGATGGTAACTGAGCATATCATGGAACAGGAGTAAATTATTCAGCAGCTTTTACATATGTATGTCCAAAGTGTGACATTAAGTGCTAATGAAAATAATCTTCTGAGGCCAAGTTTGGCTCATTTGAAAGAAATTATTTCAGTAAAATGAATAAATAATCACTGTTTCATTTGGAAGATATAAACCTAGTACGAGGAAGTTTAATTTCTGATCCATTTAGGCGCTAAATGGCACCATAAGGTTTCTACCAATGCTTGCTTTTTTCTTTTTTTTTTAATTGAAAAAGTATGATGTTTCATTAAATCATGTCATATAATAATATAATTTATAGTAATTCCTTGACTGAGTTAAAAAAAAAAAAAAATTAAATGCTTTTATTATCGTGACATTAGTCACACTAATCCCAAAAATCCTCCCCGACAAAGGCTTGAGTTGGTTTGTGGGTTAAATGTGATTATGTCATGATGCTAAAGGCATTTTAATTGTATTAAAAAAAAGAGTCTGCTTCAGAGTTTCTTGGATTTTCCAGAGTGTGTGTGTGTGATCTTGATCCAAAGAATACCTCAAATAAACTTATTCAGAGTCCAGGAAGTACTGCAATCCAAGTATTTTATAACATAGTATTTCTGCTTTATATGAATTATATTATTATATGACACTACTTAATGGAAAATCATACTTTTTTTTTTAATTAAAATACTGATATTTTATGGAAAAAAAAAGGGAAAATCCAACCATTAACAGAAACCTTCTAATGGGCCCTTGAAATGATCGGAAATTACACTTCCTCATTCTAGTTTTATTTCTTATACATGAAACAGTTATTATTTAATCATTTTTTAATAAAATACTTTCCTTCAGATGAGGCTAACGTGGCCATATCACTCCCCAATAAACCTCCCTGACAAAGGCTTGACGTGGTTTATGGGTTAAATGTGATTATGCTATGATAATGAAGGCTTTTTTTAATTATATAACAAGACAGTGTCCTTGACTTTTCTTGTGTTTTGGGGGGGATACCATCTGTCCATTAAGGCATAATCTATTACATGTATACAATGCTGCATAAATGTAAATTTCTACCCAGAAGATATACTAGCTATCACTGCTTTTAAAAGCAGATAAAAGTGAGGCTACGCCATTTGATTTCTTGAGCATTAAACCAAATTAAACCAGGGTAAAAAGAGCAAGAGAGCCTTTCTGGTCCCTCAAATGAGACGAGCCTCCAGACAGACAAAGATGCAGGATGAGAGGCTGGAGACCAGTGTTGTCCATCAAAGTGCACAGAGGGCCGAGGGAGAAGAGACCAGAACAGAAGACGAAGAGAAGAGAGGAAGGAGGAGATCAAGGTGCTGTGATCTCACTGCTAGACGGTGACTCGGAGGCATTCAGAAAACACTCTGAGCCCAGCCCCCAACACGACAAACTGCTCCACGCACACACCACACAAACCAAAGATAGAAAACATGGCACCAGCCCAGGGACTGCTATCACCACAGGCCGCCTTATTTACTAACAGCTGCTTCTCACTCCCTGCAAAATACTTAAAACGTGTCATACAGAAAGCAAGTGGTGACGAGTGTGCGCATATGTTAGAAGAACAGAATACATCAGCTTAATTATAAACACAGGTCTTAAAAAAGGACCAATGCTTGACTACAAACTAGGACTGGAAATATCAGCTAAACTAAAATAATAAAGGTCAAGAAGACTTAACAGCTTTTGCACATACTCCAGTGACTGTCGTACTAGTTTGGATAGCAAAAAATACATGCGCTTCCTGGACTTCAAATCAGTTTTAAGGCTGAAATTGCCATCTATTTTCATTGTTGATTAAAATGTCAGCTATTTTGTCAGTCAAATAGCTGTTTTGACTATAAAATGTCAGAGGATGCTGAGAAATGTGTTACTTGTCATCCTCTTAATGGGTCAACAATCCAAAGAACCCAGCATATATTAAAATATAAGAAGATGACATAAAAAAAGTTGAGATTTTACTTCAAATGGCTCAAACCAGTTGATTCTAGAAAGATCTGTTGATTACTTCAGTAGTTACAAAGTGATTAATTATATGATCAATTACATACAAGACAGATCTCTTCTAAACAGCTGTAATGTTTTTCTTATCAACACATGCTATAAACAAGCAGAAGAGGTTGGGTCAAAGCACACTGGAGTATTTCTGTTGGGTTCAGTGTGATCATGGCATAATGATAAGGGCATTTTAATTGTCTTATAAGAGAGTGCCTTAGAGCTGTCATGGTTTTTCGTTTCCTATCATATATTGCCACTAAGCTTCTCCTGCTGCTAAATGGGACATTGCTTTCAGATGTCTAAAATGATTTACTCCCTCCAGAGTCAAACTAATGCCTATGAAATTGTGGTTTCTGGCCTGTTTTCATGCTGGAAAAGCTCCTTTACTTTCTCAGGCATCCAGGCGTTTGCGTCCTCAGGCTTTGACAAACCCGCTTACCTTTGAGGACGATGGGGTCCTTGCCCTCCCTCCTGAGCGACTCCAGGACCACATGCAGCGGCTGAGAGGACGTCAGCCGGATGGGGTCCGTGGTGCTTTCATCATAAACCACAATTTCTTTGGAGAAGATGCCCTTAAAAGAGTCCTTGCCTTCGCGGCAGGAGATGAGGTCCAGTACAGTGATCTTGCCCTGCTGCAGCCGCCGCCGGCTGATCTTGTCGGAGCAGTTGATGTGCACGGCTCCCCGGATGTGGCTCTTGTTGTACTCCATGAACGGCCGGCAGTCGATGATGACCGGCATGGGCCCGATAGGGTGACCCATGGGGCAGCAGGTCATCCGCTTGGCCAGCTCATTAGGGTGTATGACTCGCACGGAGGACAGGCCTTTGGGTGTGCCGGGGGTGAGGCCGGGGGCGCTTAATGCTTCATGATTGCTGACCATTGGGCTGGGGGCCCCGGCATAGCTGAGGTTGGGGCTGCTGGCGCTCACCTGGCTATGGCTGAGGCTCTGGCTATCCTTCTCATAGGTAGTCACAGAGCAGCAGCTGGCACTGCTGCATCCACACGACAATGAGCGCGTGGAGCCCTTGGATGAGGGCATATACGTTACAAGATTGGCCGTCGCCCGGATCTTCACCACGGTGGTGCTGATGACTGTCTTGTTGCTGCTGCTGGTGGTGATGGAGTCCAGGTAGCTGGTGTCCAGGCGCAGTTGGAGTTCCTGAGGTCGGATCGGCCTTGGCAGCGCCACCACAATTCTGTCGTCAAGAGGAGATGGAGGCATGGGGAGGCCGAGGGCTGGACGCTTACGGAGAACTCAACAAGCCGCTCTGTGGGAACAGGAACGAGCCAAAACATGAGTTAAGCGGCTCAGAGGAAAAAAGTCATGTAGTCACACTAAAAACTGTTTGGCTTCAATGAATTTTGCATCAAGTGATTCAGATCAAGGCTGAATGAAGGAGCAGAGAGCAGATGTTTGATCAACATGCAAACTAGACAACAGCCACTGACTGAACCAAATATTAGTAGTGTCAACACCTACTGGGCAACACCCAACTTGGAGGGAAAATTTAGGTGTGACACACTGATCACTAATAATAAAGAGTCAAGTCATCCCAGATTCTTTTGAAACTAGATCAGACAGAGTGTAATTAATATGAATCATGCTCCAGATACTGTACATGTACTGTGTGATATTGAATATCAGACCATGCGTCCAACTGTGCTCCCTATGATCCACAGCTATTATAACAAGAGAGTGACCAAAAAAAAAAAAAAAAAAAGATAAAATACTGCATCAACGCTACGCCGCAGTTTGGTCTCTCCCCCAAATGGGAAGTCGGGTACAAAAAAGATGGGTGGCATTTTCTTTTGATCAACAGCTTGAGTATTTTAAAAGCATGTCATCCTGGCAGATTATGTAAAGACACCCGCCGAGCTTTGCCTGTCCGGGCCATTGGCGTCCTTTAGACACGGTGCAGCTTCAGCAAAGCAGGAATCATTCATGGCAAATTCATTGAAGAAACCGGCATGAGAACGTGCCGAGAATGTGATATGGCCTTTAGGACGAGACGAACTGATCAGATGAGCTGAGCAATAAAGAAAGGCAATTTCACACCGCCATGAGAAATAAAATCCCAAAATGAAGCGACGCGTGCGTTTTAAAGGCAGGGGCTGGAACTTTGTCGCAATGATGGAATATAATAAAGATTATTTTAAAGCTGTTCTGAAACTATCACATTGTAAGAATAAAGCACAAATCAGCCCAAAATGGTTGCACCAATTTAATATTCCTCATCATAAATTATAGATTCGCGTGGAATCTCTATGACTGTGCATTAGGTCTTTATTCAACTTGTGCCTTCAACACTCATTTACAAAGTTGCCGTGGATTTCATCTTACCGGTGTGTGTTGCGGTTGACTGTAGACGGATTTATTATCTCCGCTCGCTGACAGCGTTGCCTCCATTCAGTCCGTCCCAGTGTTGTGGATCGGCAACATTTTTTAGTACTTTTACCCTGCTCCCCAGAAATAATATTGAAGGAAGTCTGCCAGCCTACAGAAGTCGCGCTGCTGGATTGACGGCGCGCGGAGCCAATGCGCGTCTTCATTAATATTAAATGTGACGCTTTTTTTTTTTTTTATTTTTTTTTTTTTTCACAACGAGG
>JAPQRP010000018.1:6154168-6184267 GCA_037367295.1 Apogon hyalosoma
AGTTGTACCAGGCATTAAAATGAACAAGAAATTGAAGAAAACAAGGGTGGTCTAATAATTTTTTCTGCAACTGTATGAATATAGATAATCACACTTACAAAGAAAAATCAAGCAAACATTACACAATTCTTCAGAAAAAATGATATTTTATAGAAGTTTCTGTTTGCATGGATTACAGTGAAATGTATAAAGTTTTTCCTGATACACTAATAGAGGCACAATGTTCCATCAAAGTGGTTTTCTGTATTTCAGTCATTACTAACAAAAAGAAGTTTAACAATAAAGAAAATGAAAGACATCACAGTATTTTGAAATAAGAGTGAATGTCTGATGAGTACTTTTCTGGAAATTCTGGATAGTGCTGCGTTCAGTGTATATACATAAATACAAAAGTCACATGTTTGTTCACATTAAGGTAAGCATTTAGCTGTTTTTTGTCCTGATACTTCTATGTACAGCGTCACAAAGACACTAGTTTACCTGAATGTTAAATATAAAGTCAAGTAAATAGGATAAGTTCTTACCTCCACATAACTGACTATGAAGGGATCCCAGACACCTGGATTTTTAAAAATCTCTTTCAGAGACATCTGCCTGAAGTAGTTATGCATGTCTCGGGTGATCACAGAGTCTTCATCTGAAACAGGCAGTCAAACATGACGTACACAGACATTTACAATAGAGTTAAACCAAACTGATCCCAAGTAAAACTTCCAAGAGGTGGGAAGTAAAGCACAACTTCTTGCTGCATCAGAGTACATTTTCAGGTCTCTGTCATTGAAGATTTACTTCTCTGACAACTTTTTTACTTCTACTCCATAGAAATTTCAGCGTTTTCTACTTCTAACATTTTTAAAACTAACTTGTTACATTAGGTGTAATGTATTTGATGGAAATTACTAATTGTTTTTAATTAGCATCACTGTCAATGTCATCAGAGATTTCAACCTAAACTAACAGAGCAATATCACAAAGATAAGATGACTCCATGGCATTCCCATCAATGTGTAACATGTGCATAACAATAACAACACAACAGCATTTCCAAGATGAAACTGACATGTAATTTCATTGTAAATTACTTGGGTAACCTACCACACGAGATGAGGAAATCTGACTGATATCTTTTGTTAATATTATTAGCAGGGGTAAAAAAAAAGCTATAACTTGAAAATGGTTGTGCAAAGATCCACCAACACTTCTGAACTGGACACATGTTGTGAATGAAATTTATGACATGGAAAGGCTGACCTTCTCATCAAGACTCACTGCTGATAAATGTAAAAAAAATATTGGGAAAAATTGTGTATGTTAATCAAAGAAATCCTTGAACCTGTATAATCTTATACTTATATATGCTTATTTTGACTTTTTTTTTTTTTGCCTAATTTGTCCTGAACCTGTCTGTATTTTATTTGTCTAAAGATTTAACCTCAATGCTGTAATCGTTGTGGTCTATCTTTTGTTTTTTGTTTGAGATAAAAATAAAGTATATAAAAAAAAAAAAGATGAAACTGACACGAAAAGAACACTGAACCACAAAGAAAAGGTGTCATAACTGATCGGGTTTCGCTGATAACAATGAAAACTGATTAGGCTACCACACTGGAGTGGAGTAAATGATTATTGTTTTCAGAATATTGTCTTATTCTTTTATTTAAAATTAGAACAGTTTAATGGTCTTGACATCACAATTTTCAAGTTCAGTTCAGGTAGATTCTCACCAAAAGAAAAAAAAAAAAAAAACAGAAGAAATATCCTTCACCCGTGAGTATATTTCAGAGCCTGTAATTTAATATCTGTTGTTGAGTAAAGAAGTACTTGTGTTTATGAAACACATACTTGTATGTTTTCTTGAATAAGGAATGCATCCACTTATGCGATTTCTGAGACAGCACAGACTAATAATCCTTCCACAAGAAGTTATTTAGTCTATCCTGTAGGTGGCAGTGTGACACTATAAAGCGCCTCCAACCTCACACTGTAACCGATATAAGTAAATAATAGATACTTGAGGGTGTTTATTTGTGTATTGTTTTACCGGAGTTGGCCAGTGTAGATTTTTTGTCACACCAAATGACATAGTCCAGTAAACTCCTGTAGGCCTGGATCAGCTTGGTCCTCTGTTGCTGAGATGCTGTCTCCTTTCCGTATCTCCAACTTTCACCTAATGCCAGCAACTGCTTTGCTTCTTCTATCTGACCACAGAGCATCAGGTGGAAGGATTGCTCCAGAGTCACCTAGAGACAAACCAAGAACTTCAGCAAGATACACATCACCACAAAAACAACACACTGTGCACTTAGCTTCAGTAAACATGCTGTACCTTCAAATAAATCTTCACTCCCAACTGTTTCATCTGTTCGTGGATGTTGTTGTAGTCTTCCAGCTTTGAGTTGGGGATATGGTGAAGAAGCTCAGTGCTGATTCTCCAAATAAGCTGAAGGAGTAAACACAAATGCAGCTTAAATACAAAGGGATGTGGAAATAAGACTTAGAGAAAGTCTTATGTTAGTTTGTAAACTTTTCTTTATCTCTTCAGTTTTCTTTGACTAAATGTTGTTTGCCTTTCTTTGAGAGATTTTCTAACAAAAATCTAACAACGCGGGTCCAAATTAATGGGAAAAAAATTGTGTCAAATCCTATTTGTAATAGACTTTCATTATGAGGAGTTAACTCAAACCTACCTCTTTGCTCTGTCTGTTCTCAAACTCACTTTCTTCTAGTTTTTGGGGATAAAACACCATGTATTCTGCTGCTTCCTGCCATCTGTGATGCAACATGGCTTCTCTGATTCGCTCCAGACAGATCCTTGTGCTCTGACGAAACTGACTTCCATAAGATATATCTAAAGATAAATGGTGCAAAATTAATTAATTTCAGACATCTTATCTATCTATGGAATAATAGGTTACAGATTGCTACACTGCTCAAATGCGAAAAGTGATGCAATTTCAGTGTAAGCTTCACTTTGGACTAAAAATCAGCCATTAAACTGGAAAGGAATAACAATGAATTAACATTTTCAGACACATTGCACATCCCTACCTGTAAAATGTTATGTTTGTTTGCATAGTTACAGTCCAACACAGGTCATAAACTGTCTGCTGATGGTACAAACAGTATAACTCACCTTTACTCTTATTCACATTGACCAGAGGAAGCTTAGACTTGCGTGATGAAATGCTGGTATTTGAACGAACACTGGCCTCATCTGAATCCTCGGAATGGCATAACTCGTTTTCCAAGTCGTCCATAATAGACCAGCAGTGGGACTCGCATAAAACAACTTGTCCAGCTGCTTAAGAAAAGTGTTTCACCAGAAGGAACAGTTATGCACGGTTACGAGGGAGAAACACGACTCAGGCTAACTGACTAGCTACCATTTTAGCTTTGTTAGCATAATACTAGAAAATCTACAGCTGTTATATTGATGACATTAAGGTGCTCATTACCCTACTGGTGGAATTAAAAACGTCTTCTTAAACTAAGCTAGCATAATGTCGACCACTTCAACATTAAAAGCTAATATAACCAGTGAGCTAATTGCTAAGACAAACCTGCTACTCGCTGTTTAGCTAATAGCAGCTAGCCGTTAGCACATTAAAACACCGTTTTATCATAGAGGTTTTCGTACAGACAGATGTATGAGACACGAACTTTATTTAAACAAACTTACACTTCTCTTGTGGAACTGCACTCACGCGTGTGTTTCCCACAGTTCGAGGCAGGAAGTGACTCAAAAAAGCTGCACAGTTACTGGTTTTACAGCAGGAAGAGGCGGGACAAAGTACTAATGTTTACATTCATACCAACTCATGTACTACTTCATTGACGATTATTATATACAACAGAAGAAGCAATTAGATCTTTAATAAAAGTAGCAATAACACAGTGTCAGAATTACACAGTATTAAAGTATAAGTATTAGTAAGTATAATAATATAGGTGTAATTGCAGAATGAGTTGTTACAGAGTAATATAACTGGATTATAATTAGTGAGGCATTTATACGCTCATCTTTAATGTTGCAGCTTGTAATTGTGGAGCTTACTTTGAATGTCAGTATATTTATTTATTTTACCTTCATTTTAATAGGAATTCCTTTGAGATTGGATCTCCTTTGTGAGGTATAGGATGAATTGTCCTAATCATTATTATTATTATTATTATTATTATTATTATTTATATTATTTATATTACATTACCATGTTAGTCCAAAAAAAAAGAGAAAGTCCCACATTAGGGTAATCCACCCTACCTGACTAAGAAGCTGAACTTGTGCAACAACAGTAGTAAAAGTAAAAACCAAAAAAACAACAATTGAGCATAAGAACATATACTCATGTGTAGCCTCATCTGTAATAATCTGTCATTATTTTATTGGGTGATGAGTCTTTTATGTTTCTAGCAGTCTACAACAAAACAAGAAACTTAAGTGAAATGAATGTAGTGGAGTAAAATTACCTCCATAATGTAGTTGTGCAAAAGTACAAAGAGTATGGAAATGGACATAGTAAAGTATTCTAAATGTGTAGTTACTGAGTAAAAGCACTTAGATACATGAAACCACAGTACAGTCTTTGATGTGACTGAATCTATAGTTAACCCCCCCCCAAAAAAAAAAGCAGTGAATTTTATATATGTATATATATAGTTTTTTCTTATTAAGATTTTATTAAACGAAGTAAGACGAATGCAATGGAGTAAACACTACCTCCAAAATGTAGTTGTGCAAAAATATAAAGTCTATGGAAGTTGATATACTCAAGATAAGTATCCTAAATGTGTACTTAGTGAGTAAAAGTACACAGTTTCATGAGACCATAGTACTGCTTTTATATCACTAACTTTATATTGAAAAAAAAAAACAAAAAACATGTATATGGATTTAATTCTGGTTTTTTTTAGTCCTATTTTATGCCTGGAAACCTATTGCCATTCTTCACATGTGTATTTAGGCCAATCCTTTCATTGGAATTTTGTTTACTTAAAGAAGGAAAGATAATTTCCTTCCTACTTTTTGTCTAAAATGAGCATTGATCTTAAAGATGCATCTGTAACAGAAGACAGGGATTAGTTCGTGTATCTTTCCTCGTATCTCTGCAGATACTTGAGGCTGTTTTTTTTTTTTTTTTGTTTGTTTTTTTGTTTTTTTTTTTCCCCTGCAGAAACCTGAAACAGTCTGATCCAAATCGTATCCTGAAAGCCTAGATGTATCCGTGCTACACCCAGGCGGATCTGATATGCTGACGTGTCGGCTCCTTCTGCCCAGTGCTCATGCTCCAGCAGCGGAACGCACCAGTCAACAAAACTGCCAGCATGGCAGCAAAACAGATATACCGAAACGGATTTTTATTACTTTTATTTAATTTTATATCAACCGCAGCCTTGGAAAAGAGGTTCTCCGACTTTAAGAGATGCGCCGATGAGGAGTGTAGCAGTAAGTTTCAACGGCAGTGACTTCTCGGGATGCGTCTTCCCTCATCCTGATCTAGCTAGCCATAAACTGCGCCTTATCTCTTGACCTGTTGCCAGTCGATATTTGCCTCCCGGATAACCTTTTACCCTTGTAGTGATGCTGTTTGCCTGTTATGGGGTTCTCTGAATGACTGGCAAGCTGCTGTTAGTATTAGCTGTTTGTTTGCGGAGGTTATTCCCCCGGACGCAGTGTGTGTTGGCCGGTTGCCTGGTAGCTCCGGCCTGCCCTGCTCCGTGGATAGTGTTAGCTAATGTTAGCAGCTAATTAGCCACCGGCCGGCTTGGCCAAACACTATGCTAATGTGCTACCGTAGTTAACAACAGCTAACAAGTCCTGCTAGGTAGCTCTGTTGTTTAACCCGTGTTAAGTCCTCTTTTCTGGTTATTTCCTACCTTGGAGCTAATGTTTCTTGGCTCCTACGAACCTCAGTTATTGCATATTGCCATACTAGCTTACTTAATTTACTTAGCTTAGCACTTAAAGTCTAAAGAATGACACTCAAAATACGAACGTAAACTCAGGTTGACTTGAAATTTTCATTCTTAGATTTGGGCAAACAAAAGTCAAGCCTGAGGGGACGTTAGTGTAGCTGCTACTAACATTTTCACAGTCAACAACAAAAAAAAGCTGGTCACAGATATTATTATGTCATTAATATGGTATACTATAATCAAGGGCAGGAAGTTTTAGTCATAATTTCATAAAGATGAAATGCAAACATTAGAAATCAAACCAAGACACTGCAGTAACACGGTTTGTGAGAAAAGGCAAATAACTGTCTCGCTGTTTTCTTCTTTACAGTTAAACTTCAGCAAGAATTAACAACCCTAACACCGACTTAAGCTAAATCTCATAAAACTCTTGAAATCTACATTACATGAAAAGTTGCCTATCTCTTTGAAGCAATAATAACCCTTCACTTTTGTTTTTGCAGTGCTTTTATGCCGTGGAAAAGCAGTGCAAGACTTTCAAGGACCAGATTGTCGGTTTTTGTCCTTCAAAAAATCAGAAACAATCTATGTATACTACAAATTATCAGGCAGAAGGACAGATATGTGGGCTGGAAGTGTAAGTATATTGTAATTAAGATGTAATCATGCTGCTTCACATTCCTTTTTGCAATGCTGTATGTTTAATGTCATATGTAATGTGTGTTTGTCAATAGGTCGGCAGTCATTTTGGCTATTTCCCAAAAGACTATCTGGCAGTTAACCACATGTACACCGACAAAGAACTTGAAATTCCAGCAGAGGTATGAAACTTACTCATGATTCATTGAATTTCATTGACTACACGCAAGCCACATCAAGGTATGCATAGTATCTGACTGTTTGCTTGTCTGTTTCTTTTCAGGAAACAGATTTTGTCTGTTTTGACACTGGATTTGATAAATTTAATGATTATGACCTAGATTCACTGTTAGGTTCTACAAATGAGGACAGTCATGACTCAAGTCAAGATACAGCTGAGCAAATCCCACAGACAGAGAATATAGAAAAAGAAACAAAGCCCTCATCAGAGGAAGTAACTGAAAGTGAAGCACACACTGAGCCTTCAGATATCACTGAGGATCTGTATAAGGTCCCGGATGATGAAAGTGCCTCTTTGCCTGAACCTGACATAGCAGCTGAATCACCCTCTACAAAAGTGTCACCGTCTGATACAGAAGCTGAAAAAATTGCTGAAGACACAGATAATGAGCAAACATCAATGCAAGACTCCATTCTGGAACATGTTGTGGCAGAGGAGAATGAAACCAAAGAAACCTCTGCAGAACTTGAGGAATCTCTGCCCAAAGATGATCAAGGTTTGGATTCACAAAATGAATCAGTCTCTGTATCCGAGGGAGCGCAAATCCCTGAGTTAAAAACTACCCTTGGGACAACCTTTGATGCAGTCACAACTGACGATGAAACCACTAGAAATGTTACACCTTATGAAGAGGAAGAAATCGAAGAATCAGAAACTCATGAAGATCAAATTGAAGAACAAAAAGAGACACCACTGATATCTTTCTCTGAGGACAACACTCCATTATCTGACTCAGCAAAACCCAATGATCTGGAGGATAAAAGTGTGTGGATGTCATTTGGAGATGCAGTGTTTTCAGTTGTCACAGGTGGAGAGACAACACCACATGATATCAGTTCAGATGAGGAGGATGATGAGGATGAGGATGAAGAACAAGGAGCTTTAAAAACCACTAAAACCTTTGAGGAAACAAGAGCAGATAAAAAACCAATCGATGAGAGACCACCAGCAGTGCCAGAGATCAAAGAACCGGCTCTTATAGATGTTCCAAGTTCAAGCTCTGAACCACAAGATGATAAACAAACAGTGAGTGATTCTGAGAAACTGTTGTTTGATCCTGATAATGAGACGAAAGGAGAGGCGATCGAACATGAGGAACCACCAGTGGAAATTGTAAAACCTACTGATGAGCAGATAAACCAAACAGAAGTGGATCATGTACCACAAGAAAACACTGTAACTGATTCTCAGGCTCAAGAGGCAGACATTAAAACAACACAAGAACCAAGTGAGGACAAAGAGGAGGCGGTGATCTTCAAAGAGACAAATATTACTGATGAACGTGTCAGTATAGAAGATAAGAGCATTACAGCAGAGCATAAAGAAGATTTAGATGATGCATCAGAAGAAAACAGAACATTATCTGATCAGGAATCAGAACCAAATGAAGACCTGACTACTCAGGAGACGCATGATTCAGATGTCAAAAATGATGATGAAAAAATCATGGATAACAACCTTCTTGAACAAAACCATGACCATTTAGTTCCAGATTTAGACAATGATCATCAACCTGAATTATCAGACAAGGAGCCAGAGCTGAGTGAGGACTCCTCAGAGCAGAACGATGAACATAAAGACGTAGAAGAAGAGATGGAGGAGCAAAAAGAAGAACTGCTCGAAGATGAAAATGCACTTTCTTTCTCACAATCAGACACATTCCACACAGACTCTGATAAACCAGAAATAAGTCCCCCTCCTGTGTCGACCCCAGAGCCAAAATACAGCGATAGCATAATGAGGCTGACCCTGCTGAGAGACCACTTCCCGGAGGAGAACATGGCACGCTTTCAAAAGTATCTGGGCCTCACGAATCTGTTCAAGGTAGAGGCCATGTTCTCTGACCTGGACACAGAGCTGCAGGCCACCCGTCAGTCTCACACAGGCAATACGCAAGACATTGAAACTGCACTGGAGGTCATCCTAGAAACCTCAGAAAATGCCATTTTGGATGAGATTGAGAAGATGCTGGACAGTCGAGACTCAAAACCCATCGAGGACAGTATGGATAAGAGTACTCTGGATGAGGAAACTGAAATACTGGATGACATCCAGGAGCTCGCATTCAGCCTACGACAGAAGTATTCAACAGCCAGTGACACTGCACCGTTGGCAGGAGACAAGATGTCAGATGTCCACCTAGGTAAGATTGATTTTATTCTACTGAATTTTATGTAATACTGCTTGGGTTTTCCTTTGGTTTCTGAGGGGCTTAGGTGCTGAGCTTGCAGTTGGCCAGTTGTGTATTTATGGGATTTGAGCTTATTCAATGAAAAATTTTCATTTTTACATAAAATATAGCCATCCTCAAAACAGCATTTATTAAAAAAAAAACAAAACACACAGGTTGTAGATTTTCACACAAGCAAGAAAAAAGTGAAACAAATGTAGCAATGGAAGTATAAATGAAGTTATAACAAAGTCCTAAAGTATTCCTTCACAATGTGTTCTACAATGAAGAGATACCAAATTAGCCTGGTTTGTTTTAAATGAATAAAAACCATGCATCTTTGCATAATTCCTCAAAGAAACACTGAATAATATCAATGCACAATTGTAATTTAATAAATAATAAAGAAGAGTGCTTAGTTTTAGATAATACATACTGTCAATTTAGATGTTTTTGTTTGTTCAGCTTCGGTGCAGTGCAAAAACATGCAGGTGCTGCACTGAAGTCTTACAATGGTCCATCAGACCCTGTAATTACAAAATAACACTGGTTAGACCATAGTGAAGGGTTTTTAAAATGTGCATAAGTGACAGCAAGGTGTGGTAGAAAACTCTCAGGATAGTTTTCCCTGCTGTGGATGAAATAATGTTTAGGCACTTTGCTCTAGTGCTATAATATTGGCAAAAACCCTGTTTAGAAAGTTATATTAGAATGAAACCCGAAAATATTCTTTTCAGAGATAGATACTGAATAATGCATCGGATTATGATCCATTGATATTGTGAAGTGCAGAATCTGATACCATGCCACAGCAGATCTGCAGTACTCAGTTGTTCTTTCAGGCCTTGTTCAGTTCAGTATCTTGTTTCCAGACATATTCAGATTGTGTCTCCATCCTGCTGAAGGGGGTTCCAAGTCACACCTGGCATCAGAAAGTGACTGCTTCCACTTACCCGCTAGCACTGCCAAAAGAAACCAATGCATAATAACTGCACCACTTCTTACTCCAATGAAGGCAGGATTCATGTTGAAACTTTAGTCACTGCACCCTATTACAGGTTCTCACATTTACCAGTTGCTCCAGAAAAAACAAAATACACATTAATGCATGGCTTAGTTAGTTGTTTGGCATAGGAACAATAAAAGAAGTGGGCGCTTAAGTGCAGTGAACACACACTTGTGTTCAGACTGTTCTACATAGGCCGTCCCAGGAGCCCATGACCATTTGCAGGGTGCCAGGTTTCAAGTGTTGCTTAAGCCATTTGATCCCTTCACATTTTCAGAGTGCTGCTGATGCCGTCACACCTGCAGCTCAAACTGAATTACATATGATGCATTTTAGTACCGTCAGTTACACATTTATATGTAGGCCAGTTGCACCTAACTCCCACTTTGCAAATACAACTCTTGAAGTTTGCCTGTCTGAGCTGAATTTAATCATTAGTTTGAGTAGTTTTAAGCTTCACTAATGTCCTGAACATGTGATAATTCCTCAGTATTATTTGCAGCTGAATCCATCCAATCATTTTTGCACAGTAAAACCAATCTTTTTTTTTTACTCACATCTATTAGTTTCAATAGTTAATAACTCTATTAGTTTTCACAGTCTTTCAACCAGATTCCATCTTCTCCCCTGTGATTAATAATAAAAGAATTTATAAAGTGTACAAAATAATCAAAACAATGACATTAATTTGATAAATGACCAAACAATAGACAATGAAATGTTAAAAAAAACCAAAAAAACAGTGTGACTTCACTCTCATATTTCCAGTTCCACACCCACCTACATTACTGACTTATATTACGTGTGGAAGAAAATAAACAATAAATAAACAGTTACCAAGAAACAAGCACCAAGTCATTCAACGATACTTAAATAAAATTTCATACAGGAAAAATTATAAATGCATCCACAAATGTAAAAATTAAGAATGTAACATATATAAATGGAAGTGTCATTTGTTGATCTTGCAAACCAGAGCTGGTCCAGAACTATGTTATTGATTATCAACTTATTGGTCTTGTTTTTCACTGTGATAGTTGCAGGTGAAGGCGAATTTAAAGCCAAAGAAGATGTGCCCCACATTATTGCACAAGAAGAGATCGACAACCAGACAGAAACTGAAAGTAACGACAACCTCACAGTGACACATCTGGAGGAGAAGCCAGCTGAGACCGAAAAGGAGAGGATTGTGTTGGATGAAGTCCATACTGGACCGGACGTTAGCGTGGAGGAGGACAGTGGACATTTTAATAAAAACAAAGACAATCAGCAGAGCTTCAGTCCATCAGATGAAATGCAGAAGGTCCCACAAGCTACCCTGGAAAATCCATTAGACATGGGCCTCGGTGTCAAGATGGAGCACTCGGCCTCAGGTGAGTTATGAAAAATCTACTTTATCAACCATCAATCCAAAAGAGCTAAACCAGTCCAGTTGAACCGAGAAGAACTACCAAGAAGAATGATGACCTGGGCAAACGAGATCCTACACAGATACATTATCCATAAATCTGAATTTCCCACTTAAACATGTATGGGGTATAGGTAATAATTTTGTAGTTAATGGATTATATGCACAGCCCCGCTACTTCCTGAACTTCAGGTGCCTCCTTTATTTCCTCTCTTTCATTATTGGACACACTGATAAATCCAGGTGTGCCTAATTAATCAGTAGTCACAATAGGAAGTAGCAGACACACCTGGATTAATCAGTGTGCAATAATGAAAGACAGGAAATAAAGGAGCCACCTGACGTTCAGGAAGTAGTGGGGCCATGCACAGAGCCCATTAATGTTTCCAAATGATGTTTTTACCCAGAAACAAGAGTCTGTATTCCCTCACTTGAACAGGAACGTGTTGGTTTACATACTGATGTTCTTTTGCCAGGCCTTTTTCTTATCTTTGTGACACTTATTCAAAAAATTTTGTTCCCAGCAGCATTAGGGGACAATTAAAACTGTCTATTTCAGGCTTATTAGAGTTCGACAACACCAAAAACAATAGCTCATTAATTTTCATGGTCTCTGCCAGCTTATCAGTTTTTATTGATGTTACATAATAGAGATGTCATGTGGTGTTGTGAGAATATTTTCATATTCACACTCTCATATTTACTATATCTAATCCACAAAAAGATGAATGAAAAAGGAGGGTTTTCATTTTCTCCTGGTCATTTTTTAAATTTTTCCTTCAGAATCGTTGGATTCCATGGAACCGTCGTCTGAATTTCACGAAGAAGAAGTGGGATTATTCTCAACTGTCATTGTTTACATGGGCTGCATACTTTCAATGATCAAGAGTAAAACTGCACAGTGGACGGTTGAGGTGAGTCTGAGAATGTGTATATATGAGATTTTCCAGTTTTTTATTCCCTATGTTATGCATTTGATTTTAATGAGATATTTATATACATGAAATTAATCCAGGTTGTGAGATGACACTGTGATGCAATATATAAATAATTCTTTATCATTCTTTATTGTTTTAGAAGTAATTACTTTTCTTACAAGCAGGAGTGACATAGTTGCAACCTTCAGAAATCCCTCCACAGCACTTTCATACCTATTCCTACATATCTAGAAAAGACAAATTTTTTTTTAATATATATTATTCTAGTCCAGTGAAAATCATGCATCTCCAACACTCTTGATTTTGAATGTTTGTGATCATCTAAAGGATTAAGTGTCTCTTTTTACATTGAGAAAAATCCTCTTCTTTCCAGGACTGGGCAATGTATTGAAATAATTCAACTGATTTGAAGTTTTGGTGTTTTAAAAACTGTGAACAATACCAAAATCACAAAATGAAGAGCTTTTGTGCTCAACAAAAACTCAAAATGTAAGTTGTTTGCTTGTTGCAATATATAAATTATAATGGGTCTCTTCAGTCAGATATGTACAGAAGAGGATTAGGGCCACTGGAAAACAAACCCCCAAAAAACATTAAGGTCCAATATTAATATTTTTATTAGTATTCTGAGAAAAAAGTTAAAATTCTGACTTTTTTTCCCAGAATTCTGACATTTTTCTCAGTATTATAATAAAAAATATATATATTGGCTATATATTGGCCCTAATCCTCTTAGATATGGCACATAGTTTTAGAAAATAAATAGCACTTTTGAATTATAGCGCTTCTGAAGTAAACTTTGTTTTCAGTTTATTTAGCCAGAAAACAGCCAGTAAAAATAGGAAATCACCTATAACATTAAAAATATTTACTGTAACACTCTAAAGAGAAGTTTAGAGTTGACATTGTTTGTAGGTTATTATATTAGCATATCACTCATCCGGTCCACTTGAGATCAAATTGGGCTTTATATGTGCTCTTTAATAAAATGAGTTTGACACCACTGATCTAAATACTACCGCCAGAGTGGATAAAGGGTGCTCCGGAGTACGGATGTTCCGTGAACGCACCACGGCCCTCCCCTGTCTTGTTGACTGTCGCGGTGTAGGTTGAAGTTCAACACAGCCGTTGCTGAGCTGGCTTACTATCACAACCGGCGGCCTTACGGTGACATGGGAATATTCTGAATCACCAGAAAACACGGCCGTAAGACACCAGCTCCTCGGCCAAATTATGTCAGCCGGTTTTTGTTTTGTTTTTGTTTTTTCTGCTAAAGTCTTACCGCTAATCCGTGGTGGTTGTTCCAGCTTTGCTAACGTAGCGGTATCCGGCTGTTATTGTTAGACAGGTTACATGTTTAGTTATTGTTAGCCGGTGGATTTCGTCAGATTAATTTATTACCACCCTGTCTTGGCCAACTCATCGTCTGCAACAACGTATTGCCGTTTACTGCTAAGGCTCAAAATCGTTAGCAGTAAACAGTTAGCATAACAGTACAGTTAACTCTGAGGCTATCTTACATCTGTCAAACTAGCTAACGTACCCGGCCTAAGCTAGCTTGTTCCGTTCCGGTTTCAAAGACTGGCATGGACAGTGACACATTATCCCAATCCGTGATGGAACCGGAGCATGTGTACGTGTTTTTTCTGAAGGAACTGCAGCATGTAAGTAAACAGTGTAGTCAGTCTTACTCCTGCTTTAATACATCGAGTCTGTGTATTTATTATGCCTCCATGACATGCTGACGTGTTATTAAGCAGATGACTGATGCTCAGTAGCAGTAATCAATCCTGGACTTCCTTAACCTAACTTGTCCTTTTAGTGTCGAGGGATGTGGGTTAAATGAAGTGATGACAGAACAGAAGATGTCTTTTTTGTCTTTTTTTTTTCTGGTTTTAATTGCAATAGCAATAGTAACAAATGCAGCAGTCCTTCCTTTGTCCAGTGCCTCATGTGGACAGTCGCTATGAGGCTTGCTGTAATCCTTCCAGGCAATGTGGCTTATTGTTTCAATTTCCAATGTGATCCCTGGTTTTTTTTTTTTTTTTTCCATTTGAGCTGAGCTGTCCCATGATTAGTTCAAAGGTTTCTCTGCAGGGACATACAGAGTCCTTTCTTGGCTTAGTCCTAATGAAAACTGTTAAGTTCAACAAACACACAATCTTATTATTCATACTGATATTTTACTTGGTCTCACTGTGGCCACAAGTATTGACTGCTTTTAACAATGCACCAGTCTTCCTATATTGTGAGTAGCACGTGTATGCACATGTTTGTTTGCTGCCCTGATGAAGCATTGTAACATCCTCCACCAAAGGAAGAAGATGTGTTTCAGTCTTACAGGACAAACTATTTAGTTTTTGTTTTATTCTTGATCTTGCGTAATGCTGATTGTGCGCTATCATTTCAGTGTTGCTGAAAAGTTTCCATTGTTGAAATACAGTTATGAAAATGTTACTACAGTTGAGTAAAGAGTCAAAGGATTATACTACAAATAATGCATCTTTATTCACCAAATTCTCAAATGCGATCATGCTTAAACACACAAAACTAAACCTTCAGAACTCTTCCACATTTTGTTGAAGTCTTCTGTTGTATAGTAAGCATACGTTGATTTTCACTGACGGCTCTTCTTGTATCAGATTTTGGTTAATCATCACAGATATGGACCACAGGTTACAGGTTGCTTTGAAGATCGGTCATCTGTAGCTTTCTTGTATTAAAACCCTATGGTTTGCAGTACTTACTTTGTCCTCCTTGCTATGGTATGATTTGTTAATAGGACTACATTTTAGTGTTGGTCAGAAAAGGAGCAATATTATTTTCTACTAAAACTGTTTTTATGAATTACTTAAAAACAATTCTTTGTGTTTAATGAACACTGTGTTTCCAGATGATTTCACTTCTGCCAGAAGAGTGGAAGCCAGGGGAAAACTTGTTCGGCTGTCCCTGGCAAGCTGTGGTTGTTACTGCTTTGGTCGGAGTCGTGACCTTTACCCTTTTCTTCTGGAGGACTGTGTTGGCAGTAAGTGTTCAGATATTATTGCTCTCCCTCTTAATATTTGTTGTCTTTTCCCCCATCACCTGAAAATAAGGTTAATCTTCTTGTAAAAAATAATTTCAAGAATATTTTGTACATAATAAGTTAAATGTGATAGTATTTAGATGATATTAGTTTGAGCTTCACAATTTTATTCTGATTTGTAAGCAACACAGTACAGTATTTATAGATTAGTCCTGATGTGATCTAACTAGTGTACATAACTGTAGTAAGTGATGGTTGTGTTGTCACAATTGACTTATGTCTTGATGCAATTTGTTTACTTTTCTTTCCTTTTAGGTAAAGAAAAGAGAATACCTAGGTAAGTTTTTACATGTGTGTATTTACTTTACGTGTACATTATGCGTAAAACTTACTGTTTGTTTTCTGTTGTGAAAATAGTGGATGATAAAAAACTCACAGAACAAATGCAGGCCCTCAAAAAAGAAAAGAATGATGCTCTTGTCAAAATATCTGAACTCCAGAAACAGGTAAGTTACAAGACAAATGTAATTTTAAAAAGTATAAGTGCTTTTGTTTTTGTGTCTGAATCTGACACCTTGTCAATAATGTTTGCTTTTTTGACCAGACTGAACAGTTAAAAGAAAATCAGAAACAGTCTGCGGAAACGGTCAGTTGCACAATGAAACGGATGCAAGACCTGGAGGTAAGCACTGAAGATGTTTGGATTCCTTTTCTCTTAAGTGTTTTAAATATACATACAATTCTATGTTATATTTTTTCTATGTTTTGACTGGTTTTCAGAACATGTAAAAGCCTTGCCATTAAACTGTGCTTTGAAAATGTAGTGGGCTCTGTAACCTAAATGGCCTAATGCTTTGTTTGTTGTTTAGATTGTGAGTAAAAAGGCTTTTCATTTAATAATGCTTATCTATAAAATGTATCTATTACTTTTTTGCAGAATAAGGTAACAGAGGCAGAAACACTAAATGAACAGATGACTCAAGAAAAAAATAAATATGCCAAATTACTTGAAGAAGAGAGGGCCAACTCACAGCAAAATGAAACCCGGGTAATTATTTTGTGATTTATTTTCCATTCCTAATATCACATCGGATGTCTTATCAGATTCTTAATGCCTAATGTTTTTCTAATAGATTGGAAAATTGGAGAAAGCAAATGACAAGCTACAGCTTAGTAGGAAAAAGACTCAGGAAGCGCTCGCAAAGGTACAAGTCTTACGCAATCCTCACATTGCACGATAAGAAGAAGTTTTTGGGTTATGGGCCTGCTGCAACCTTCTTGTGTTTTTCATAGACTACTGTTCTCCTGGATGAGGCAAAGATTCGTGAAGACGCCCGAAGCGTTCAGCACAAATGTCTGGAAAAAGAGTATACAACGCTCAAAGATGAGAATAAAAAGGTGAGACAGTATGTAGATGTTTCATGTCGTGTTTTGGCGTAATTTGTCAAATGCTTGTGCCAAATCCCTGCAATAGAAAATGGAGGCTGGGTAACTTTAGTTGTTTTACTGAAGCACTTCTCTACCAATTCTTACAGCTTAAGAGTACAATTAAAGGCTGGGAGGACAAACACAAGGAACTGAGCGAGCAGATTAAAGTCTATCAAAAGTCTCTGAAAGAGCTGGAGGACTCTGTGGTGCTCAAAGATCACAATGTGGAGGTCAGTTTTTCCTTTCATTCTGTCACAACTAGTGTTTAGAAAAAGCCTCGCATCAAAGAATTGACTCACTCCCCCTTTATGTGTCCTCTTGCCAGGTTCTGTCTGAACTTCTGTCAGACCTCGATGCTTGTGATGTACAGAAAGGAGACAAACTTTTAGCCAATGGTGAAGTAGCTCCTGGTAAGTTCAGTGTACTCCTACTGATAGATATTTATCACAGTATTGTTTAATTAAAGTACTGATGTGAAAGCAGTGATGTATTTGTATTCTGTAGTTATGTTTGTCTATTTCCTGTTGTAGTTGTTAAAAAAGTTTTTTTTGTTTTTTTTTGTGTCTGACAGATAAGAAGACAGCCATAAAGAATAGGATAAAACAAATGATGGATTTATCCCGGGTAAGACGTCAACTTACCATGTACTGCTCAAATACCTTGAAGCCAAATCTTAAATAATATACCTCATATGTTTAATTGTATTGTTTTTGTATTTTATTCCCAGGCCCAGACCACTCTCTCAGTAGTTGAAGAGGAGCGTGATCGTTTCATGAGCAAACTTCTCAATGAAGAAAAAGCACGGAATGCACTGGAAGGTTAGTTTGGTCATGCTTCTGTTAAAAAAAATAGAAATCAGTGTTTAGAATAATCTTTTATCAGATTAATTTACATTCATTGAATGTGACTCCTCCTTGCCTTTTTTAAATTAAATATTCCCTTGTGTTCTTCATTAGAACAACACCGGGAGCTGGAACATGCTATTGCATCCCTCAAGGGTGAGAAGAGCCACGTAGAAAACCAGTATAAGATTCTCCAGCAGAAAAATGAAATTATGGTGGAAATGTACCAGCAGAAGGAAAATGCACTGCAGCAGTAAGTGAAGTGTGACTGCTGTGACAAAAATCCTTTCAAAAGTTGTCTCGAATAAAAGCCATTAGATTTAAAAAGATGTGTAGGCGCCTTCTGTTACTGTTGATTAAAGAAGTTTTTTGTTTTTTTTTCTGTTTGACTTCACAGGAGATTAACGAAGGAGGAGCTGGAGCGACGCAGCAAAGAGAATCTGCTGTCTGAGGTGGGAGGAAAAGCTGTTGAAGCAGAGGAGCAGGTTAAAGTCTTAAGACAGCGCATTAATGAAATGGAGGAGCAGATGAAGAAGACCGAGGAAGTCTACAAAGACCAGGTAGAGTTCAGTTAATATTTATTTCTAAGTAAGTACAGGTAACAGTTACTGAAGCCTTATTGTGACTGATTTTTTTTTTTTTTTTTTCCATTACAGATAAAAGAACAAGAAAACAAGACTCACTCGAACTGGGTATGTTGCACTTTAAATAAGTATTTGACCCAAATTAGATTAAAAAAAGTGAAACCATTTTGACGTTGAATGCATTTATTCTGTGTGCAGGTGAACGCACGTAATGCAGAGCGAGCTCTAAATCAGGAGAAGCTCGAATCTTCAAAGCTCCGTGAAAAGTAAGCGATGCCAAAATTGAGTTCACATTTTTTCTCTAATTCCTAATGAAATATTTGTTGAATTAAATACTCAATTCATTGCTAAAAGAATTAAGTCCCTTAGTTGCAGTAATAGGATCTAATTACAAACACTTTTTTCCCCCTCTTTACAGACTGGCTGTTCTCACCTCTCAGCTCAATGAGCGCCGTGCTCCTCTTTTCAGACCAAACTCTGGACAACCTGCAGGTCCACGCCAGGGTCAGTAGACCTCACACCTTCTTACTGTTCACCCACCGCTATAGATCGCTGTATGTAGTTAGATTTTGGGTTGTGCAATGCAAAAGATGTCGAATGAGAGAAATGTGTTAAAATATTTGATTGTGGCTTCAAAAAGGTTGTCCCATCACTGAGATGGCTGACTGATATTCCCTGGGACTAAAGGCAACACACCAACCTGATTTTCGGCAGTCGTATGTCGTTGGGCAGTCTGGCGAGGGCAGTGACATGAGTCTGCTCCGTGTGTTCTGTACAATCGGCCGTCATTAATGCCATTGCCAGTCTTTTTAGCCGATTCAACTTGTATAATCGGCCACTACCCGTCGTTCAGTCGGACCAAACTGTTTGGTGGAGGGATAGCTCTTGATTAGTGAATCAGTGAACAAGAAGTTTACATATGAATACAGCTATGCCAAGGTACTTCACACTATTGTTGTCTTCTATAATAGGCCATTCACTGCTCATATCATATTTGAATGAGTGCCAGTCAGTATTGCCTGTTAACTTCATTCATTCCATGAAGTGAACACAGTTAACATTGTTAGCATAGTGCAATTTCTCTGTAGTTTTCGCCTGCGACATCTTTCTTCTTCCACAAGCAGAAGCCCAAGAGCCGACAACGCCAGTATCTTCTTACTTCTAGCCATCCGTTTGAGTACAACAACCTTTCTTGACTACTCAACACTCTCTGCTGACAATGACTGACAACAGCTAGCTCTGTGTTTTCGTCTAGAGAGATGTTCCGTCATTTCCAGTTTTACATCTCGCACAAGCGCAGACCATACGCTCAAGTCAGTTGTCGATTTGGTGTGTTATTCACCCTTTTTTGACTGTGTCAGAGAGACGAGAGCCAACTGATCAGTCAGGCTGCCTTTTCTGGCGACGATCGGCAGTCAGGTTGGTGTGTCTTCGCCCTAAAGGATTAGCATCTCACAGTGTGACTGCTACAACCTACATCTGTGAATCAACCAATAGGAATGCAGCATGAATTGTCACCCTGATCAACATGACATGCATTTATGTCTGCTAAAATATACTCTACTGCAGTTCAGTTCACCATATTGATATCTCAAGGTGGCCTCTTTTCCCAAACCACAACTATGTCTACATTCTTCTCCTTTTCTTCTTCTGTGGATTTTATTTCCATCCACAGTAATAGCACTACATGGATGTTTTACTCTAATGTTGTAGAAGTAGGTGTTATCATCCATCCACATAGTTATGTAGTATCAAACTTTATGGGTGCATTTGCTTTGATTGCTGAGATTTCAGTCTGTCGGTGTCAGTTGATGGTTTTCATCTTTTTTGAAACAGTTCTTGGGTATGTTGAGTCTTCAGAGACAGAGCTTAGGTTTAACTGAACTCAGGCCGCTGTGGTAAAACCTCAGCATATGTGCAATTTTTATCTGCTGTGGTCGTATATTTCTCATTTCAATGTGTACATCCATGGAGTAGCTTTAGAATAAGGACTTCCTGTTTGTGCAACGTGATGTTTAGTTGGCCGTTTGTGTTTGGCTTTAGTTAAAATGCATGGTTTGATTATGACAGGTGATTCTTATGGGCCGTCTCCTGTGAGCGGAGGGGCCCCGTCTCCTCCATTAATGATAGAGGGACCCAGGCGCCCCCCCTCTGCCCCAGTGGGCCGAAGAATTGACCCATATGGTGAGTTCCAGTGGATTACTTCACCGTCTGTTGGACATCATCCACCTGCTACAACCTCCTGTCCTTAAATCTTCCTCCTCTTCAATCCCTGTTTACTTTTCAGCTTCATCACCTCCTGAGTTCTTCCTTTTTTCTCTCTAGTGTGTGTGTTTCCACCTGCATCTTTTGATATCCGTCCCTGACTTTCCTCCATTTTGTTCCCTTCACTTAAATCATTCTGAGATTATTTTTGTGGATGATTTCTCGTGCTGATGTTCAAGGTTGTTTCATGCTTTGTACTTTCAGAGAGATCTAAAATGGATTTTCTTACGGGGATGTACTTTGTTTCCTCACCTTGATGCTGTTTCACTGTTTTTAAAGTTCACCAGACACTGTCATTACCTCTTCATTTACAACATCTTCCCCTCTTTTTCATGCCGTCTCGTCTTATTTTCCCCTCAGGTCCACGACCTCCCTCAGATCCACATGGACGTTATGCTGAAAACAAACACATCTCTGGGATGGGTATGTTTGATGTTTCATCCTGCATTCTGTGTGAAACGTATTTTCAGACTTTATTGTAGATACATTAAGGAAAGATGAGAAAAGCAGGTGGAGGATGACTAATAGTAAATGACATGGGTCATTATCAAACCCAGGCCACTACAGTCAGCATCTGTGATACACTTTCTTTTTTTTTATAATTGTATTTTTTCATTTGGAAAGATACTGTACAACAGACAACTAAGCACATTTGTATACCATGTCTGAAAAATCAACAATGGTAAAGCATGAAATTTAACATGCACACATTCCATATAAGTTCTGTGTTTGGAAAAAAAACAAAGCAAAGACAACTGTTCTTAAAGTAAGTCTTCCCTTTTTTTTTTTTTTTTGTTATATATTGTTAAACATACCTTAGAACTAAAAGATTGCTGTTAAGATTGCTTTTAACCAATCTCCATGTTGTGGTGCATCTGGTTGTAGTCTTTTCCTTGTCAGAACTTTTTTCCCTCCAATAAGTAGTGCTCTCATTAAATATTTGGCTCCTTTAGTTTGAATGTTCTGTTTCATGGCTCCCATGTACAGTGTTAAAGCATCAAATGGGATTGTGGTCTTAAATATAGATTCCAAACAATTGTAAATGTTCGCCCAGAATGACTTGACTTTTGGACATTCCCAAAATTGATGGTAGTGATTAGCTACAGCTGATCCACATAACCTCCAACAGTTAGTTCCCACCCCTTGATGCTTTTTCTGAGCAAGGGTAGTAAAAAACCTTATATTTTTCCACCCAAATTCCCTCCAAGTGTGGGAAAGAGTACTTTTCCATTGTGATTTACTGTGATACTTTCAACCACATGAACTGTGAATGTGCCTCAGTTTCTGCATTTTGAAATATTCACCTCAGGACAGGATAAAATAATCCTTTATTTGTCCCACAGAAAGGAAATGTACACTTCATGTACAGCAGTAAAGAGCAAGATATATGTATGTAATAAGAAAAGAGCAACATACAGTAGTGGAAAAAAGTGTTTGGACGTCCCATGCATTTGTAATATATTGCATTAAGACCCATTCAGTATTTTTCCAATATTGTGTTGAATTGTATTGTTCCATTCTCCAATTCCACACACGCCCTTCTGCACATGCACTGTTCCTTCAAGGTCAAAACTGAATGTTACAACAAGATAATGTCCCTTGAAACGTATCCAGAGCATGACATGTTGAAACTGTAAGGAATTTATTTTATTTTATTTTTTTTTAACATCAAACAAACAATAATAACTTGGATTTTGTGTGTGTCTGACGCAGCCACACCTTTTGAAACACAAACGGTTTTTCTGCAAATATTTCATGATATTATTTGAGATCAAATTTTAAGGGTGTCCGAAAGCTTTTTTCCACTACTGTATAGTAAATTGATTAGAATAACGTTTAACCCTTTGCAATGCTTTGTCCTCTTTCAGACATGATGGGCCCCCGCAGTTCATCACCCGCCAACTTGGATACATCTGTGAGTCTTTTTTTCTAATCTATAACCAATTTTTAAGGAATATTTTTCAGCTAAATCCTCTTCTTTGATCTGTCAGCCTGTGGTTTCTGCCTTCATTCCCACTGTGAATATCCTTGCTCTGAAACAGACACAAGCAGTAGATCCACAGGTTAAAGCTGAGGCTGAGGCTGAGGCTCAGGCTCAGGCTGAGGCCTCCACAGAGAGTCCAGAGCCAGTGAGTATGGAGGCTGACGAGGTGATAGGTGTGACGGTGTGAAGGTGTACGCAATCCCCACCTCACCAAAGCTGGATTTGGGCTTTTGAGATTGAAGGCATCGCGCTTCACTTGGTTTTTTAACTTCTGGGATGAGTGTGTGGTTTCACCCATTCTCACAGCACAAAGACAGATTATTTTGATCGGATCTAAATTTACCATATTTCCTCATCTAGTCACTGGAGGCTTTATTTAACTCAGCTACAGAGGGTTAACAGGGCTTTATTGGAAGAGGCTTGTACCTGTAGTTCTGTTGGGTGAGTAAAATGGGTCATATTTTAGTACAAAGACTCATGATCCACTCCCATTATGTGTGTAAAAGTGGCCTGAGAACGTAAACCGAACACTTCCTGGATCTGTTTCAAATTAAAAGACTTCTAACATTTCAGCTGACATAAATTTTCTTGGCAGGAAAAGTGTTATGGAAAACTCCTTGACATGGAAAGTTTTCATAACACTTGAATTTTGTGACATTTTGGTTTGATTAGTAACACACCTACACTGGCTGAAATTAGAAAAGTGTTGAAAATGTCACAATATCATCAGATGCCATGATTATACTGTAACTTACAGGTTACACTGCAAAAATCCAAATCTTACCAAGTGTATTTTTCTCATTTCTTAATTTAAGATTTTTTTGCTTAATTCAAACAAAAAAAGTCTGCCAGTGAAAATTATCTTGGTAAGATTTCTTGAAATAAGATTTTCCAGATCTGTTGTCTAAAAATAAGTTCTTATATCTCACCGAAAAGTTACTCTTTAGGTGATTATGTCTTATTTTAAATGTGATGAGATATTTTGACTAGAAATGAGAAAAATACTATTGGTAAGATTTAGATTTTTGCATTGTTTGTATGTAAATTATAACATGACATGCATCCCCAGCCTGTATTTAGCAGCTGACATTTTGTCCACCTCACCCCTGTTTTTTTTACTGACTGCTGGATTTTATTTGAGGAAATATGGTAACCCAGCTGAACTGCCTTGGACTTTTTATAGAAAACATGCTGGGCTTTCAAAGATGTGAAGTATGTATGGTAAAACTCAAGCATGTGTGGAAGTGTTTGTGTCATTTAAAGAATCATGGTATGTGGTGACTGGCTGTGATTAAACCTCTGGTTAAATGCAGTTTGTGCAGGGACTAAATTATGTGGTTTGTGGATGTTTTCACTGCATGATGAAATCTGAACGTGTCCATGTTCGCTCACGCATAAACCAGCTGACGTCACTCTTAAACTTGTGGTGATTTCTCATTGTTTTCCATATTCATTATTGTTTTTTTAGGGACCTGGATCTTTCCTCGCGTCACCAATCAGGGACTCCCCTGGCCCTGTGGTCCCAGGACCTCCACCCGGCCCTGTACCCCACGACCCACTCCTGCCTCCCGGACCCCACATCCGCCTACCACCGCCGGGACCTTATAGGCCTCCACGACCTGGGCCCTACCACCTCCCACCCGGGCCTCATGGACTTCCTCCTCCAAACATGCCTCCTCCTCTTCATGGGCCTCCACTACCAGCCAACGGACACCCGGGCATGCCCCCTCCTGGACCCATGGGCGAGTTTGGACCTCGACCCTCTAATGGACATGCATTCCACCCCAGGCCAGGCCCTGGTCCCATGGATCCCCGAGGTCCACCGCCGCCACACTTCCGTCCCCCTCCTCACCACTTCAATTCGATGCCTCCGCCACATGGTACGTTCAGCCTTTTTAACTGTGGAGGTCGACTGATAGTGGACGTTTAAAGACCAATAGTTTGGTAAAGATCCTGGTGGCAAATATCAGCCACATCCTTTGGGAAAAAGAATCAGAAATTTACTTCAGCTTTATTAGAAACTGTGTCAAACGTGACCAGTGGGCCAAAACCCACCTGCCAAAGGGCCCAATCTGCCCCGCAAGTTGCAAAAATTATCCTGAAGATAATAAAAATCAAGGTATCATTTTAGTTCAGGGGCCACATACAGCCCAGTGTGATCTCAAATGGCTCAGATAGGTAAAACTATAGTGTAATAACCTATAAATGGGGGTGGGACTTTTCTGTGTGGAGTTTGCATGTTCTCCCTGTGTCTGCATGGGTTCTCTCCAGGTACTCTGGCTTCCTCCCACCATCCAAACACATGCACTGATAGGTTAATCGGTTAATATGAATTGCCCATAGGTGTGAGTGTGTTTGTTTGTCTCTATATGTCGGCCCTGCAGTGTACTGGTGACACGTCCAGGGTGTACCCGCCTTGGCCTGTAAGTGGCTGGAATAGGCTCCAGCAATCCCTGTGACCCTAGTGAGGAAAAGCAGATTCAGAAAATGGATGAATGAACCTATAAATGATGACAACTCTTGATTTTTTTTTAATTTAATGTGAAAAGAGTTAAATTACACGATGACTATGTTTACGTTTACATACTATCTTTTCACATAAAATGTGAATAATCCAAAGTCATGAACAACCTGCAATTTCTTAAGAAAAAAAAGTTGAATTTTAACAACCTTTTTATAGATCTGCATTGCAACGAACACATGTGAATGAGAAGACATGGCATCATATTGTTAAAAGTGCACTTTCACTTTTTGCATGAAAACAAAAAGAAAAAACTATTATGTTATTAATTTACTGGTCCAGCTCTGCTTGAGATCACATTGGGCTGCATGTGGCCCCTGAACTAAAATGACTTTAATGGTCCTGTGTTAGAGCCCCAAAAAAGTCTAGTCAGAAGTTCTAGTAGCAGCACTAATTTCTGCAGATGTCAATATTAATTATCTCCTAAACAAATGTAGCTCTGCCTCAAAGTCAGGGATAAATACACTGAACTTAAAAGAAATACAGTTAATTGTGAGTTCAGTGAAGACCATTTCTCACTCATCCTGATAAAAGCATTTGAGCAACTGAATGGAAGCAGAAGTCAGACAATGGTGATGGTTCAGTTATTGATACTGAGCAATAAGTCATTTGGTGGATATTTACAATCACTTTATGTTTTTGTGTCATCCTAGTGACGAACGCCTTCATACCCAGAATTCCAAATTTAACATGTTATTTGTTGCATCATAAATGTGTAACTTCCAACAGTTTTCAACCAGGGTCTGAATCTACTTTTCTTGAGTGAATTCTTATTGTATTCCCACATCCTTCTATCAAATGAAAGGAACGTAAATAAAGACACTGTAAAGTTGTTATTACCTCCGCCAAGGAGGTTTTGTTTTCATCTGGGTTTGTCTGTCTTTTAGCAAGATAGCTCAAAAAGTTATGGAAGGATTTTGATGAAATTGTCTGGAAATGTTGATACTGGCACAAGGAACAGATGATAAAATTTTGGTGGTGATCGGGTGTACGTGATCTACCTTGGCGGAGGTCTGTGCTCTGAGTGCTTTTCTAGTGTTCTCTGTTTTCTGATGTTTGTATTCACACTACAGTGTGACACAGGAGCTGATTGAACTGTGATAAATTCACACTGAGCTGCACAGTTTGCATCACTTACAAATTATAGGTTCCATTTTGTGGTGATTTAATATAATTTTTCCCCAAAACACATAAAAGCACCAACAAATTCAAGCACAGAAACCCTGTAATTGAGAGTATTTAGAGAAAAAGGATTCCAATTTTTGCAAAACAACCCTTAATTTGTATCTGCAGAAATGCTTTATCCCTGCCAGTGCTTTTCTGCTGCGTCTAATCTGTACTATTTCCGTTTTCGTGTCTTGTCCAGGTGTTCGTGGACCCATGGGACCACGTCCACCCCTGCCTCCTGACATGCGCTACCCCGGGCCGCGAGACCACATCATGCCACCAATGGACCTGCCTCCGGGTGTTCCGCCCCCTTCTGCACACAGGGACACTTATGGTCAGGTTCCCCCCGACTCCCTCCAGAACTCCGCAGGAGCCCACAGCGGCCCCGGCCCCGACCTGCCCCTGAAGCAGGAGGCCCCTCAGGACTCGGCGAGGCCATCGATGATAAAGCCTTAAACATGCCACCGGTTCTGGCAGAGGACTTGAACACCCCTTTACCCTGCACCCACAGTCCAAATATAGGTCAGGATTATTTTCAGTTATAAAATAAAACCTTCAATGTTTATTAAAAAAAACAAAAAAAAACATGGTCCTTAATTTTAAGCATAACGTGTCTGAAATCAATATTGTCAAGAGTCGAGAGGATTGCCACTTTTCTAAACAGCTTATCGTGCAATAACAATTCATTATACACATATGATTTTCATTTTTGATCTTTTAAAAAATATATATATATAGCAATGATTTTTAAGGGGCAGTTTTTTAATGTCATTTCCTGTGGAAATTATTTTAAAAAAGGAGGAAGGAGGGAGGTTTGGCTTCTAGCATTTCAGGATTACCATAATTTCCCAAAGCTGTTGCTTAAGAATGGACTGTAAAGCAAATGTGTAATTTGATGGCCAGATGTATAACTTATTTTACTATGTTGGTAGAAGTTTTAATAATAAAGACTGTAAAAGCTGTGGGTGTTTTTCTTAACCAGTGACCGTTTTTGTATTTGACACCTGCTCGTACTTTTCAACATACATTCGGCCGTTCCTTGAAAAATAAGGCATACATCTGTGCTTTTAAAGAGAGAAGCATCTGTTTTAGGTCTGCACGGCAACGTATTCACCCAGAACTGTATTTAGTGTCAAACAAGGCAAAGATAGTTAATTATTAATGAAAACCCCATGATTCTCAAATGAATCTATATCTACAGAAAAAATTCTAGCACTCCAACGTTCCCAACCCGAATCCCACAAAAACCCAAATGTGATCCAGATAAAGTAGGATGAACACAAGCATCAAATAAAACCAAAGTTGCTTGTTTTTGTGCCTGTTGATGGGGATAAAAAGACTGCCAAACATGTCATTCTGAACATTTATGTTAAAATAGTAGTATTTTGTTGTTGAATCAATTAGTTTTTATTCTATTATTTGAAGTCTGAAAAAAATGCACTTTTGTTAAATAATTTCTCATTTGGAATTTAATAGATTAATCACAAGAGATAGCTTTTTTCTTTTTCATCTAGAACCTTATAACATATTATATCCCCTAAAAAGACAGTTAATTTAATCAGTGTGTATCGTGCATTGTATTAGAGCTCACTCAACAATGATTAAAAAAAAAACAAACTGCTTTTCAAAGCTTTTGCACCATAAATAAATAGTGCCTCCTTTAGACTTGGAAAATTCTCTTTTTTCAACTCAATGAAGATGCTGTTAACCTGTTTCTTTACAGCTCATTTGAGATTTAAGTCAGAATTCTGAGAAAAAAAAAGTCAGGATTCAGACTTAAATCTCAGAACAATGATTAAAAAAAAAAAAAAAGTCACAATTCTTAGAAAAAAAGTCAGAATTCCAAGATTAAAGTCAGAATTCAGATTTATTTCTCAGAATAAGAATAATAAAAAAAATATTGGACCTTAATTTTTTTTTTTTTTCCAGTGGCCCTAATCCTCTTCCGTAGTATTGTGTGTGGGATTTTGTGGTAAAAAAAATGAATTTAATCTATCTTAGAGAAAGGCTGTAACATAAGAAAATGTACAAATGTAGCGCTGTGAATACCTACAGATGCACTGTATGTTGAGAAAAGTTTCACTGTAGAAACTGCGTCAAAATGAAGCGGTTAAAGGTCCTTCTGAGCTCATTCATTTGCATTTACAGTGAAAATAATGACAGTAGGTAAGAGAACATGTATGAGATAAACAACCAAAGTGCCCTGGACAAAACTCACCAGCAAACGGCTTCATTTGTAGTTTATTAGAAATTAATAGCATTGTAAATGTTATACGAAATATGATACAATCCCCTCAGGCGTTCGACAAAACCAAAACACTCAGCCGGTCTCAGTTCTATTGTCATTTCTTCACACATACAGTTACTGTATCATCATCAGTTAGTGTATCTTACAGTTAATTTACAGTCCTGATATTGTGACATAACAAAAATAAAAATCTAAATATCAATGTAGATGTTTTTTAGTGAAGACGCACATCTGCAAAGTCAGAACAAGTAACATGCAGCCTCATTTGAAAAGCCCTTTACAACGTGAACTTTCAGAATAAAAGCATTTGGGCTTTGTTTGATGAGAAAACACCCTTTTATGGATGAAGATGCATCTGCTACACACAGTCCCATGTAAGTTCTGGTCAAATATAACCATATACAGGGAAAAAAAAAAAAAAAAAGCTTTAAGACTTTTGACGGAAGAATGGAATAAAAACCAGGGTTATTAACTCGCGTGTGATCCATTAAGCAAAAACTGTCACACCATGCAGAATATGTACAGCATGCAAACCACGCTGTATCGCCTTTACTGTTCAACTCTAAAACTTTCTGCAGTTTTAAGGGTGTTGTACTTAAAAAGAAAAAAAAAAAAAAAAAAGCAGAAACACTGAATTATGTGAACTTTAAATCGCATTAATTCTGACCAAACAACTATTAATGAAACAAATCCGGCTTTTGCACCATAATCTGAAAAAACATTATTAAAACGTTTAACGTTATTATAAATACGAAGTCTCATCGAGTAGAAGCGTCTGGTCAGAGTACGTCTGTGCATCATCTACTCGATATTTACCGTAAATTGCACCATTTAAAGTCACGAATGCCACCGTTGAATATCCAATACTGACTGTTACTAAGCATAAAACCACATAGAGTCTGCAGTGGTGGAATTACAAGCGCTTTTAATGATCATCTTATTGGTGCGCTGTAAATGTAGGTAGTGGACTGCAAGAAAATGTAAACATTTAAGTGGAAATAATGGAAAATAGAACCTCAGAGCCAAAGTAAATTAAGGGTAAATATGGAAACATTTATTTACCCTTAAAAGACTGAATTTACATCAAGATAAGGAAGTGGAAATGTCAAATTTTCACTGCAAAAATCTAAATCTTACCAAGTGTATTTTTCTCATTTCTAGTCCAAATACCTCATCACACTTAAAATAAGACCTAATCACCTAAAGAGGAACTTTTCAGTGAGATATTAGAACTTATTTTTAGACAACAGATCTGGAAAATCTTATTTCAAGAAATCTTACCAAGATCATTTTCATGCATTCCATTGGCAGATTTTTTTTTTGCTTAATTCAAACCAAAAAAATAAAAAAAATCAACAAGTGAAAATTATCTCAGTCAGATTTGGATTTTTGCAGTGCATGCTTTCATTACGGTGAGGTTTTTTTGGTTTGTCGGCAGAATTCCACAAAAACTACCCTCGTTTTCACAAAACTAGTGGAAAACTCAGGTATGGGACTTCGTAGCAGATCCATTTGAGCGACGATTCCTCCTTTTTCCACTTTGGGTTCAGACTTGGCTTCTACAGTCGTGGGAAAAATGATCAGACCACCCCTTGTTTTCTTCAATTTCTTGTTCGTTTTAATGCCTGGTGCAACTAAAGGTGCATTTGTTTGGACAAATATAATGATACCAACAAAAATAGCTCATAGTAGTTTCATTTCAGAGCTGATATCTATCCAT
>JAPQRP010000018.1:6216232-6228988 GCA_037367295.1 Apogon hyalosoma
TTAGGAAGGGACCCCACACTTTCTGGAATTTCCCATTTGATTGCTGAAGTGAGTATCTAATTTTCTCCAGTCTTAAGTAGGACATAATGTCTTCCTACCACTGTGCATGAGTGGGAGGATCATTTAATGTTTTAACTTTTCAGGCATTGTAAGGAAAGCCTTAACACTGAACAAGTTCTAATAAAGGAATGCATGACATCACATAGAATTTATCTAACCATTGCTTTCAAAACATATCATAAAAATCTATTTATATAAAGTCATTGCAAACTGAGAGGGGAAATAAAATGATTCCACCCGGTGGAGTTATTCTTAGTTAAGAAAATCAGTTTTAGCTGTAGACACAATTTTCCATGAACAATAATAACTCTTCAGCATGTTTAATCAAAGCCTAATGTGTTGTTACCTGCTACATGTGTGCGCAGGACGGAGGTAAAGCCCTTCAGGAAGCCATGTCTACCAACACCAGCGTAACAGAATGTGACATCCGTCTGACGGAGGTGGATGACACTGACGTTTCCTTAATCGATCAGGTGGTTTGGTCCAATCAGAGTGTAGAACTCCAGAAGCAAGCTGAAGACAAGAAAACCAAGTAGACAATCACCTGCTCCTCAAATACAAACCCATCTTTAATATTTACTGCTCAGTTCACTTGTGAATTTTCAATCTGTAGTTGTAGGTTGAGGAAATAAATACTGTGCACGTATTTGTCAGCTGTTGTCACCTGTCGCATATTTGTACCTATTTTAAAACATCATAGTGCATTTTTCTGATTATGACACACCACTGTCAAACCTCATATGACATGATATTGACTCAGGACTTTCTTTTATCTAGTCTGTGTTGCTTCTTCAAGATGTAACACAGAAAGTCAGGCTGAAAACATAACTTTAAGCACCACCTAAACACAATCCGTGCTGCAGTTTAACCCATAAGGACCCAGTGTGACTTCTGTATCAGTTCCCAAATGATTTTTTCTCTTTATTTAGCCTTTCTTAAGTGATTTATCATCATTTATTATAATATCGTCCTCTGAATTTAGCATTTTTTCCAGTGAAAATCATCTATTTTTCTATATTTAGCTGACTGGTCATGTAGATGTTCATAAAAGCTGAGTGTAAAGTTGAGGATTATCATTTCAAAACAGAAGAAAACTGAAGAAAAAGTGTCTTTTTCAGTCCAATCTGTCATTAACTGAACATAAAACAAGCATCTCCATCCACTGTCATTGATCCAACTTCATGGGTTTTACTGGTGAATCAATGTTGTAGAAGATGACGGTGTTTCCACGTTCACTACAGAGCCTCTGAACGTCCAAATGGGTCATATTTGATGACCGTGAAAAGATGAATAACTGCATTTTACACCACTTGTCGCATGGATTGGTATTAGTGGATCAGCAGGTGTTAAACAGTTACATCAGTAGGTGGATTAGGTGGGTGATGGATGTTTGGGTATTTAGGGGTTAAGACTAGTACCACATAGCCATACTACAATGCACAGCGTAATTTTAACAGATGTGAAATAATTACTGGCACAAATTGTAGTGAGCATTTTGGTTTATTGAGCCTCTTAACATTTTCATACACAGATTTGGTATTCAATCCTTATGTTACAGCAAGGCAACGTTGTGTTGGTGTTTGAATACACAGACTTGTGTTTTTTTTACCTACATCTACTGATTAATAGTGTAACACATTGGCTAGGCATCAAAATATTTGAAGTGTAAGAATCTCACATTTCCCCAGTTTTATCTTGCAAAAAAACTGTCTTTTAAAATAATATGGAGAGGAGCAGGTGCTATTCTCTAACTTCATAATGGACTAATACATACTACTATTCAAATATTATAGAATACTGATATTTTTAGATCAGTAATCACTATCAATAATTGCTCAACTTTCCCTAAAAGATGCAGAATTATTGATGAAAATGTGTTGATCCCCCAATCCTAAATCAGTTAAATAATCTGGGCATTAATTTTACTAAAATAAAAGCTTATCAAATATAAATTAAAAATCTAAAAGGACACATTTTACAGGGGACTATATTGCCGTCTGTATCTTTTCAAACTCACTTTTTATCATCTGAGCACTGAAATGTCTCAGTCCCAGTTGTTTTTAAGTGTGTACGAAACATTCAGCTAAGCTAAGATCACTTCCACTGTAATTCTAACCTCCCGTCTCCATTTTATACACAGTACAAATTATTTCTGCTCTACAATCTGGAAAAGCCACAAAATTATTTGAATTTAAAAAAAAAAATGCAAGCTTCTAAGCATTCTGTAGTGAAAGAGTACATATCATAACAAACTATTCTACTTAAAACACATGATAAAGGGTTCAGTGCTTTGCATGATCAAAGCCTTTACGGTAACAGTCATCTACGGTGGAAAAATGTATAGTCACTGTACATGAACCCTTCCTGTTAGTTTCGTAACCATTTCAAATGTCCACTTTTATTGTTGATTTTTTTTTTTTTTTTGTCACCATTTTTGCGTAAACATTGCACTGGTAAACATATTTTTTCTCTTCTTAGAAATGAGTATATATAAATATCACAGTGATTCCATCCGAGAGGCTTATTGACTAGTCATGAATTACAGAAAATGATGACTAACAGCAACAACATTTGCTTGTCCAGTAGTTCTTCAGGTGGGATTGTGGGACATATACATTTCGCTTTTCTTGGACTTGACAGTGGGTTCTTCTCCAACAAATTTAAATAACTGGATAAAATGATTCAGTCAAAGAGCCTCAATCCCTGCATCTCATTATGATCCATATAACTGGAAAATTGCTTTTCTGTGTTGCCAAACAAATTGTGTGATGTACCATGAATAAACCACTCACTTATTCCCTCCGCTTAATGCAAATACACATACGTAGAAGTTGGTTTACAAATGGTTGGTGTAACCATGTCCTGGTTTAAAACAAAATTCTGGTCGCAAGCCCCATAAATTGATTATGATCTGGTTATAATTCATCCTGGCAAAACAAACTTAAATGATGTGACAGCCTCTTAGATTAAAGTAATTATAACCAGCTTGTAGGATGTTGTTGTATGTAAATCCTTGCCCTGAATGCTATCCTGAGTTTAAGGAGCTTCCATGGATGACAAAACAGACGAAATCACAAAATTTTCAACCCAAACTGATCATTTGTAACTAATGATATCTAAAAATCTTTTGATGCTTCATGTTTTACTCCCATTCATTTCCTACATCCTCAAGTATTGCTATAAAGATGGTCATCAACTCCAGTGAACGCCAAAAGTGGAATGTGATGAGTGTGGCTAATTGGTCACCATTTATAAGCCCATTACCGTGAAGGCGACTTGGAGACGCAGACTGACTGACTGCAGTTGAAATTCTGATATTTACTATTCCTGGAAATGTTATGGTTTTTCATTTAGTCTTAAACTGCAGAAAAAAACATCTGCCAGTGAGCCACGTCAGTATGTGTTTCATTGCAGGCCTCATGAGATGAAGGCTGGTCTGCACATGAAAGTCTATGGAATGAGCCCTGTGCTTATTTTTCATCCAAGATAGTGCTAAAAGATCACACAAATTTTGAGGAATAGAAAAAAATAAAGCACATTTTGAGTTTCTGTGCTAAGAATTTACTGAAGCATGCCTGGTTTATATTTCTGGATTCACTTCAGACATTTATCGTTCTGCATTGCATGCCTGTAAAACTAAATTTATTGTGACTAGGATACTGCATGCACTCAACTGTGGTAGAAATTGTTTTTTGTTTTTTTTTTCATACTTATTTTAAGTAATCCTGTCATATTATTAAATCTGACACTATCAGTAGTGAATCCAGGCCTCTGCCTATTTTAGGCGTCTTTGATGGCCAGTCTCTCTGATATGCATCAGCAGCAGCACAGAGCCAGCTAAAAGAGCCATGTTACAATATGAAGAAAATTCATGTGAAGTACATTTAGGGCCTTATTCTTCAACAATCATAAGATGTTGTACAGTATCTCCCTGTGAAGTGTTTCTAGTATGAAGTATCCCTTGTGCTACTGTTAGTGTAGTTTTTACTTTTTTTAATGGAAGTTGACATGAGATGACTTTTAAATAATGATGCACTATGTTTTTTAAAAACAGCTGATAACTAGGCACTTAAATAAAGAGGTAGGCTGAATAGAACTATCGCCAAATAAGAAACAGAATGAATCTTTAAGATTTTAAACTAAACAAATTAATACTGATTCATTAATATTATGGTGAAGTTTATTAGGATATAGATGGCCATTCTACAAAATTTAAATTTTAAAGTAATTAAGAAAGAGTTTGAAGAATTGCAGATTCATTTTGACGTTTGTGTGTCCTTTAGCCCTCCTGTAATAAATTATTCATCAACTATGTTGCTATATTTAGCAAGCCAGGAAGTATAATGTCATTGCAACCAAGCCACAGCATCAGATGTTTATTTTTATCGAAATGTATTCCCTTCCAATAGAGTTACTGAGCTCAAACTGCATCAGTATGTTTTACATGCAGATGTTTGAATTTTAGATTTCAGTTCACATTAGTTCATGAAAGCCACTACACTTGTTTATTCCATCAAAATGATTCAGGCTTGTTAATTTTGCTTAAACAAGCAAGCTGATAGCTTTGAATTTCCCACTCATGATTCATACAACTCACATGAATCACATGAGACTTTGTCTATGTTTGTACTTTTCACATTCGGGCATCTAGACTTGGCATACTGCATCCATTTCGTGGCATATTGTTAGGCTACTCATGAATCAAGACCCATTTGAGGCTTTAAATACTCAAGTGTTTCTCATATCCTTGCAAAATGTCTATGACTAAGATCTATAAACATGGCATTTACAGTAGTAACTGAGTCCTCTTGGTATTAGATGGTTACATGACATGGCGTTGAAGATGCTAGGGCTGTATGCGACACTTTGGCAATATGTTCCTTAAAGCCACAACATTTTCAAACAGTCTCATCAAGAGCATTAAGTCTGTTTTCCCTGACTAGTTGGAGATGTTCCCACACATACTTTATTCCCTCTTGATTTGAGGTGACAGTATTTTTGCTTTAGGAAACCTTTCTTCGTGGTATGTTATGGGTGACTTATCACTTTTGTAAAAGGGACAGCAGAAGTGCACATCTTTCTGACCCATATTATTGAGGGTTCTCAGCCTTTTCCTGTGTCATTATTATGCCTTGTTCAGGTCAGCTGTGGATCATAGAGATGTCTCAACACAGGAGCCATTTCTGTGCAGTGAGCGATGGTCATGGTTGAGGCAGCCTTCGTTGCGATGTACAATGAGCACTGGGAAGTACAGCGCGTCCTGGTACGCTGGAGGGTTCTCCTCACTGTTCTGCTGTCCTGACAGACAGCGAGTGCTCTCTGTGGGGCAGGACTGCTCATTCAGGCTCCCGCTGCTCCTCCACAGGCAGCTCCGCCTTGAGCCGTACAGTCGACCCAGTGAGAAGCGGCTGGCGCTGAATGGGATGCGGGGGCTTCCAGTGTTGCAGATGCTGAGGGCACTGCGAGAGAAGATAGAGGAGCTGCTCATGGCTCGGTGGCACCGTTCACAGTTTTGCCTGTAGCTTCCATAGCCGCCACATACGGAGTAGCTGTTGCAACTCCCGGAGAGCTGGGCCAAGTCCATGAGGACTGCCTCTGAGTAACTGGGCACCAGCTGTTGGTTGGAGCGGATGTGCCACTCCAGCTCTGTGCTGTCGATTGTGTTGACCCGTGGGATGTGACGGCAATAGGGCCTCTCCTCAGATGGTGTTACTGGAACATAGTCAAAGCCAAACAGTTTCTCCACATGATAGTGGGCACAGGCAGTGCGGTACTCCGTCAGCACCCGTAGAGGCCAGGAGAGGGTGAAAGCAGCTGCCACCCAGAAAGTCGAGTTTGAAGCATACCACGGGAGGTTATTAGGGTCTGAAAAGGCAATCATATACTCCTTAAAGTCTACATTCTTTAGGTGCATCCCCTCACGGGCCTCCATGTAGTCATCCAGACCCTCATTCTCTGTGAAGAACCGGGCCCTCTGGGTCAGGTAGGAGTTCTCCGACTCCACATTAGCAAAGCTAAAGCACTTAGTGAACTTTAGTCTGGTGATTGGAAAGCCCTCCAAGCCTAGCAGGTGTTTGGAGATGTCTTTCACCCCACAGTTCCCATAGTCAAATTCTGCCTCAGCCACGTGAGTGTTGACGCGCTCATGGTAGACCTGTGTAGTGGTGTAGGCATCTCCATTACGGTATCTTGTCACCTGGCGTGTCCTCCTGACGTAGTGGTAGCTGATGGCCTTCCACCAGATGCAGGGTGTTGCCTGCTGCATTCGCTGAATGCGTTCTGCTACATTGTCCACATCAACTTTGTACTGCAGCTCATTCCTGGTGTAGCAGTGCCAGCACTCCACCAGGTAGACCACGTAGAGCATGACCAGGAAGGCCAAAGGGATGTAGATGTAGCCATTGGAACAGGGGCTGTCATGGTACATCATAGACTTTCCCTTGTAAGCACTGTCGAATGAGAGGCGTGTGACCTTGGTCACCTGGCACCAGGCCATAGCCCCGACGCAGCCATACATCAGCAGAGACAGCAGCAGGCATTTCCAGTGAGTTTCCTGACACAACGATTTACTCAGGGACTGTTTCAAAGGCCGTTGCTGTAAGACATGAGAAAACAGCAAGAGACAGAAATAACAGTTGAATAAAATGCTAAAATGAGGAATTTTAAACATATATCTACAATTTAATTGATGGACATAAATACAACCCAAATATCTGTGGAGAATAAAGTTAGACGCAGTTTGAAAGCAATGGCTCACTCATATAAAATATTTAAAGAAATATTCAGCGTTTTAAGTGCTTATGCATTGTTTATACATGAGCTGTGAACCAATTGCAGAGCTTGGTTTGTGCTTGTTGTAATCTAAAGATTCTGCCAGTCTTATCATCAAATTACAGAAAAATATCCCACGAATATAAACACAGTGTCAAATATGTTGTATATTTTGTCTATAGTAGGACGGAGTTTATGCTGCTCTGTAAATAGTATGTGGATGTGCACATGTACAGTACACATTTATATGAAGAGTATATTTGGAAGTAAAAAAAAAATTAAAAAACAGGAAATGAGGTATGCTCTGATGGTATACCCCACATTTATTGTCTAGCCAGCCAGAAAAAGCACCATTTTACTCTGGCAGCATAAAGCTGGTGCCATCCTTTATCACCTCAGGGCACATTAAGCCCCAGTGCATGCATCAAGAGCTAGTCATGCCGTTTGGGAATACTGGCACACAAATCTGGCATCGATTCAAAAAACCCAAGAAGGGTGGATTAAACAAAATTCATTCAAAAATTTTACACAACACTCCACTTGATGACTGTGAAACTGAAGCTTCAGCAATTTGGTTGCATTAAGAAGATCTCCTCCTTCATCTGTAACAAAGGACAGTCCATAGATCAGCCCCTGCATATGTGACCACAACAGTCAAATCAACCGGCATTACCGCATTGATGTATTGAATCCAACATGTCTGCTCTGTGCTCGTCGACTGACAGAGAGGCATAAATAATAGATGTTTTTCTCCATAATTATCTTCCCCACCTTGGTCACATGCTCCCCTGGTTCCTTACCAACCAAAGGCAACACCCACAGGGCAAGAGGGATTAACTTCAAAATTCCCCAATGAGATAAACCTACAGCAGAAGGAGTTTTTATTCACTAGCCTGAACACGCTATAATCAATATTACATGACAAACTATGTGGCTCATGTTTCACTTTACAGCATGAATCAAGAAAAAATGGCACTGCAGAAGCATCCCTATGAAACAATTTGTCTTTAGTTCCAAATGTACACACAGTCTATAAAGCTATTATGCAAAACATTAAGAACCTTTTTTATTGTGAGACAGTAGAATGTCATATCAAAGACAGTTTTTACGGTAATTCACAGAATGAGATGTTGCCAAACTGGAACTGGGAGCAAATCTTTTGCATTTTTTATAAAAGATATCACATCTAAAGCTATTTTATCACAGCGAACACTAAAACACCCCCCTTAGTCATGGCCACAAATAAGAGAAAAATAAGGAAGTGACTCACCACACGAGCACAGTGGTGTTGACATTTTTGATGTGTTAGACAAAGGAATCTATCTGGTGAGTATACAGAGAAAAATACCTGACATATTTGCAATATACAGTCCAATATACAGGTGTATTTGTAATTGTCAATAAAACAGAGAGAAAACATCAATAAAATGTTACAGAAGTTTCCCCACAGGCAGGTTTTTTTCTCCGTCATGCAGCTAATGTGACGACTGTGGTTTTGGAACACTGACATTACAGCAAATGGGCATTTTAATATCAAACATTTCCAATAAAATACCCTTATATGAACGTGGATGTTCTACAGGAATAATAACATCCCCAAAAGCCTGTTATAAAATGCATTAAATATTTTAGAAAACGTGTTTCACTCAAAAGCTTTACAATTCATGAGACCACTCTGGTGCCTAAAAGTATCTCACACTTAAGAGACACTTTTTCTTGACATAATAAGACCAGCTAGGTTACATAAAAACTCTCTTGTGTAATGGATATGTACAGTATCTTGTCCATTGTGTGTTTCTAGGGGCTGAAGTTTTAAGTCAGGGAGGCCTGCTCTAAGCTGCAAACAGTATAAGATTTATAATGTGCCACAATCATCCTTAAACGGAGTTCAACACAATTACAAGACTATAAAATATGTATTATACAAGAAAAACAAAACAGTATATTAATCAAAAGTTGTGAAACAGAATATTAAACACACTGACTGAAGAAACATGTAAATAAATCAGACCAGACTTTGTGAACAGTGAATATAAATCATTCATCATCAAACTGGATGAACGTAAGACTGAGTCGCTCTTTTGTGCACCAGTCAATCCCAATCCCAGATGAAATTTACAAGAAAAAGCTTTTAAATATTATCATCTGCCACTGTGATGTTTCATATTCATGTGTCTTTGTTTCCTGTCTTCATTTATGGAGATATTATGTGATGAAAGAAAACCATCAGACTTGATCATCAGTGTTCTTCTGGGTAGAACCACTGTGTATTTTACTTATTTATTTATCTATTTTTTTTGTTAGATATCACTCTGGGACCCGTTTAGACAATTGCCAGGACCTACAAGAGGTCCCTGCGCCTTATTATGGGACGCATTTGTATTATAGTGGCGACAAAACAGAGGAGTACGACCGTGCGCGTTCGTGCTGCCGGGGGCGCGCCTTGGCACATAGGGTAAATGAAACTGCAAATTAGGCAATAATTACCTGGGAGTTTTAATGGTCATTCTGGTTTTATTCACCCAAATTTCCCTGCGATTAAACCGGTTTAATTCGACCAATTTTTGCAATCTGATTATCACAGCCTGATTATTATGGGGGATTCCACATTATATGTCAGATTAATTAAAGGCTGGATTTGCCCCGTGTGTGTGTGTGTGTGTGTGTGTGTGTGTGTGTATGTTTGTGTGCAACCACTGGCCTCCGCAGTGCAAACAATGCGTGCTCACCTCCTCTCGGGGACTGTCCGGCTCCTCTTCGGGCACGGTGGTGTTGGTGGTGGTGGTGGTGGTGCTGCTTTCACTGGCCGTCGCCGCCGATGCTGGGGACATTATGACAACGGTGCAAAAACCGGGGCATGGATCTCCTGGTAGGACGGGGGGTTTTCCAAATCTGAGTGAAACATAAACACCCCGAGGATCCCGCTGCGCATCATCCGAAAGAAACAAGTGCAGCCGGAGCCCAGATGGGAAACCATGAAGGATGCATCCTCATCCTCATCCCCATCCTCCTCATCCTCATCCTCCCAGCGTTGCGTTGTGTGTTCCAGGTGGCTCCAGCCTACGGGAATCCGGTCACTGTGCCTCGGAAGACACGCAAAAGCAAGGCTGAGACTCCTCCCGCGATGCAATGACTAGACGCTGCAAAGGGATGGATGCACTGTTGGAGAGAGCTCAGCCTCCAGGCGGCTCTCCCTGTAGGCAGTGCCCATGGCAGCCGGTGGAGCTGGGAAGCAGGACAAAGACGACAGGCGGAGAGAGGCACGTGTGAACAGCCACATGTAAATAAAACACACATCTCACTTCGAGCAAATCACAACAGAGGCGGTGCTGCACAAAGAGGAGCCCCCCCCCCCACACACACACACACACACACACACCCCTGCATCCCATCAGCTGCATGACCTTGCCTTGATGGACACATCATGAGTAATATTCAGCTTCAAAAACACCAGCTTGAAATATTATTTGAATTCAGATATTGAAGTATCAGGATGAGCTGCTGGTTTGGTAACCGCAGCGTTTTAAACCAAACTTCTTAAAACACATTTTTATATGTGATGTTGTCTCTTTTTTTTAAAAAAAATTTTTTTAATGTTTGAATATTTAATTGTACCCTGTTTTGATTATTCATTTATAACATACATGATGTTGTTTTATTCCATTCCTTCATTTTTGTATTGATCTGACACCATCATGTTTTGTTTCCTTCTGTTCTCTCTGCTATGATGCATTCAAACCTAGTCATGCTTTCGTGTTTGCAGTACTTTTTTCTTTTATTGTTGTGTTGCTTTCTATGTTTTTATTCGGCTGTTGTGCCCTTCTGCCTTGTCTGTCAAAGCACTTTGTAAACACAGTTTTTAAAGGTGCTATATGTAAAAAGTTATTATTATTATTATTATCATCATCATCATCATCATCATCATCATCATCATTATTATTATTATTATTATTATAAAAACAAGCTGAGGAATGTTGTTAAAATCTACCAAAAATACATTTGGCATTGACTTGAATAATCTCGATCATCTGTTTCAAGCCGGAGCCCCTCAGAGGACAAAGGCCATTCTGACAAACCCTCTCCATCCTCTTCATGCAGGGTTTCAGCTTCTTCAGTTTAAGAGAAGGTATACTTTCCCCTGCAGAGCCAAATCAAACCCATATCTCAAATCATTTGACCCATCTGCCGTTAAGTTTTTAGATAGCCTGCAGGTGAGCTTGTTGGGAACAATGCACCATTAACCGTGTTGATTTTATTTACTGTATTTACTGTATTTATTGATTTATTGTATTACGTGAGATTGATTGTTTGGTGACTTGTGAAATGTGGGGACATTAAAGGTTTTTTAGTTCAGTTCAATTCAGTTGTTTTATTAGTTGGTAGTTAATGTTTTCATTTGTTTAATCTGTTTTATTTCAATAACATCAGTGATGAGTTCTTTGTGACCAGGATTTATGTTTTACTTGTTGTAGTTTAAATATTTCAGTCAGTATGTTAAGCTTGTTAATAAAGGAAACATCTGTATGCATAGGAGTTAATTATTTTCTGTTCTTCCTTTAGTTACACGTCTAAACACACACATATTCACACACATAGTACTGCCAGACATAGGTGATAAGAAGTAAACTTATTGTTGGCGTAAGTTTACTTAGAGTTGAGGCCCCACCTCTGTTTGATCCAGTTAGATAACGCTAAGTTAAAGACTAACCCATTTGTACAGGTGAGCCCACCCATAAGGAAAATAAATATACAATTCATCTTATGTTCGGGGCTCATTGTTCTTTGAATCCTCAGCGCTGAGTCTCCATCTTATTTGTGATCAGAATAAATTTTGTCAACTTTGAGATCGAGATGAATCCAAACTCATCCCTGGAGCTTCCAATAAAAGAACACATTAACAAGCTCATAAGATTATTATTATTATTATTTTTATTGGCAATTCATTACATGCACAGGACATACAGAGAACTGAGATCTCACCTTGCTATTAAATACTCTGCAATTAACCAATAAAGACCCAAACATCCACTGGGGACCACATTATCTACTGATCTACACTGTTTAATAACTGTTCATCTATTAATCCTATCAATCCATGTAAATAATTGGTGTAAAATGCAGTTTGTTGTCTATTCATGGTCATCGATGTCTCCATAGATACCGTGGAAACACCGACATCTTCTACAACATTGATTCAACGGTAAAACCCATGGAGTTGGATCAGTGGCAGTGGATGGAGACACTGGGTTTATGTTCAGTTAATGAGAGATTTTGCTGACAAAGTCACTTTTTCTTCAGTTTTTTCTGTTTTTGATATAATAACCCTCAACTTTAATCTGACCTTTTATGAACATCTACATGATCAGTGAATTAAATATAGGAAAATAGATGATTTCACTGAAAAAATGCAAAATGCAGAGGATAACATTATAATAAAATGGTGAGAAATCATTTTGGAAAGGTTAAATGGAGAGAAAAAATCATTTGGGAACTGACACAAAAGTCACACTGGGTCTTTATGGGTTAAAAAAAAAAAAAAAGAAAAGAAAAGGTGAACCACAATCAGAATAAATATATGCTATAAAAGATAAACTATAATAGAATATAAAACATGTAAATGCACATCTATTTGAAATGGCAGGAGTACAATTACAGTAACGTTAGGAGTTGAAAAGGTGCATAATGGAACAAAATAGCAGCAGATATGACAACAGTGCCATGTTTGTGACTTATTCTAATATGATCTTAACTTATTTATCATTTATTTATCTATGGTCCCTTGTATTTTCACAGAAAAAAATATTAGACCATTAAAAGTCATCAAAAACAATGGTTTTGCAATCAAGTACTAACTCTTGTGTGTATCATGTGACTAAAACAGACAGAAAAGAAAACATGGAATGAATAAAAGCATTGTTTTTGTCA
>JAPQRP010000018.1:6241172-6260573 GCA_037367295.1 Apogon hyalosoma
GTGGAAACACCGTCATCTTCTACAACATTGATTCACCAGTAAAACCCATGGAGTTGGATCAATGACAGTAGATGGAAGCACTGGGTTTACTTTCAGTTATTTATATATTTTCCTGAAAAAGTCACATTTTCCTCAGTTTTCTCTGTTTCTGATATAATAACCCTAAACTTTAATCTGAGCTTTTATGAACATCTACAAGATTAGTGAATTAAATATAGGAAAATACCCGATTTCCATTAAAAAAACACAGAATACAGAAGATAATATTACAGTAAATGGTGATAAGTCATTTCAGAAAGGTTAAATATAGAGAAAAACTCATTTGGGAACTGACACAAAAATAACACTGGGTCTTTATGGGTTAATGGTCTTGTATTGTCCTTTAATGCTGTGTTATTAAAGTATTTATGAAAATAATTGTATTTAATCTGGAAAAGTAGTCTCAGTGCACATTAGGAAACACTGGTCTTTTTTTTTATATAAATAAATAAATACATGATAAAAGTGCTGGTTGGCTGCTGTTTTCAGCATATATTTTACATATATTTTCAGCATATAGGATCAAGTGTGATTACACATATATATTGGTTTGTGTACATTCATACGATAGATCTTTAAATCTTCCACTAGATAGAACCTGTAAAGTGAATGTATTTTTAATGATCAGACCCTTTTTTTCAAGTAGATCTGGTAGCTCTGAGACAAACTTTCCTTTTGAGTAAAACCCGTTCTCTCATTCATTCTCACAATTTCACATTTTGATCCAAGTCTGGTTCTTGGAAACTACAGCCAGCCAACCTTTTTGACTTCATTTTTTCTTTATTAATGACTCAAATTTGGTTAAGTTCTGGAGACATTTTACTTGTAGACCAGTGAGAATGAAGCTACCTGTAGTTCTGCTATTGAATTAGTTTGTGTTTTAATTTAATGTCAGCTAATTATTTTTCTGCTGCTAATTTCAGTTTTGATTTTCTGTTAACTGTCGCAATCCTGTTTTTGCACATTCAGTATTTTTGTTTGATAAATCAGTTTGAATGTATTAAAAGTGTTTATCAGTTAATTGGCAGTTTTATCTAAGCTTTTAGTTTGGAAACATTCTGCCATGTATTTATTTTGAAAGATAAGTGTTATAACCACAGACATGCACTTTAGTTTGTGTATTTTATGGTAAATGTTTTCCTCTTTTCTTCTTTTGTCTCTGATCTCCAGAGCCCTTTGCATCTGGCCACGTACCTGAACCTGACGGAGGTGGTGAAAGGCCTGGTGAAGAAGGGAGCCAGTTTGCAGCTGCAGGACCAGGACGGAAACACGGCGCTGCACGTGGCCTGCCAGCACGGACAGACCCAGTGCGTCAGTCACATGACCCAAGACATTTCCCCGAGCAAACTGGCACTGGTTCTCGAGATCCAGAACTGGAGAGGTGCGAGAAAACCTGCAAAACCTCTTATTGAGACATTTAGATGGTTGTAGTAGTAAACTGAGCATGTCGAAATGTAAGATGGCCTCAACACGGTCTACAACGTCAACAGTTTTAACATTTTCAGTGCTTTTTTTTTCCTTGATTTCATAAGTGCTTTTATTCTTGTTTTTTTATGGAGTTCACTAGTGTCGTCCTCATGTAGTTTTAGCATCAGTTATTATGAGTACAGCCTTGATTTATATTAGCTGAAAAGGGGAGGGTGTGAAAAGTCGTCCCACCATTATTCAGTAAAGGTCACATATTGTGCAAATCATTTTATTCTTGTACATCATAAACCATTAACACATGGAGTTAAAATAAGAGGCAGTATAAATGGTCTAAATGACCTTCAGTTCTGTTCTATTTATTTTAGTTAATTTCACATTAAGGTTTTTGTCTTTTGAAGTGTCTTATATTGTCAGCAAGATTATTTTTCCACTGCTAATCTTAGTTTTCCTTAACTTTAATAACGCTGACAGGTGTAATAAAAGCAACAACTCAGCTTTTTCAGTTTTTACAGCCTTTTTAATTTCCCCAACTCCTGATACTGATTCATTTTGTTACAATATAGTACTTTTAATCCACATTTGAGCCTCTGGTTCCGTGTTATAATCAGGATTTGTACCTGCAGGTCTCACTTGTCTTCATTTGGCTGCACTGAACAGGCAGCATCAGATTATGAAGCTCCTGATGAAAATGGACGCGGAGCTGAATATCCAGGTTAGTCTGAAAAAATGACTCCTTACTTTACTGCCTGAGTTGTATTGTTTTGTTCTAATTTTTGTCCAAAGTGTTTTTCTTACACATTGAGTCATTCAGAAAAGCATAATACAGTCATTTTTTTTGTTTTAATACCCAAACCCATGAACACTCCCACCCTGTTGCACCATAAAAATGATGATAATTAAAATAATAATAAATAAATAAAAAATAAGAAACTCAGATATTAGTCACAGACTCTTATTAACAAGACTACTCTGTAATAAGTGAGGGATCTACCTCTTTTATGTGATTCAGAACAGGTTGCCAGGTACTGAAAAACTCATTAGCACATCCTCCTCTTATAGAATATCTATTTTTTTTACCAATGTTAAATGATGTAAAAGATCCAGAAACCAAGATTTAAATGTTGGAGGTTGTTTATCTTTCCATTTAAGTCGTATTAGTCTTGTTTTGTTCTAATTTTTAATGACTAGTCGTGACTTAAAAGGTGATTATGCGGCAAATCTTTCAACTCACAGAACAGTAAAAAGTAGTTTGTGAGTCAGTAAATCTGCACATGCACCTGCAGCCACCTGTTGTCTCCTGCTCATAAAACAAAAGCTACAAATCTATGAGAAGTAATAATACCAGGAGTATTAAAGGTGAGATGTTTTGAAGGCTTATACACAGGTTTAATTGGGTTACCCTGCAGTTTACTATGTGCGCTCCATTAATATTCCAGTATTTGTATTTATCGCTCTCAGACTCTGTTTACTGGTCTTATGTTGTGTTCCTGTCTATAAATCAACTGCACCTGTGCAATGCTGATAGTGATATAGCGATATGAGCTGAGCTTGGGGCTTCCTGCAGTATTCATGAAGACATAATTAGATTTGAGATATGATTAGTCTGGCCAGACACTCTTAACTTTCTATTGATGGACGGGGACATGGCAGTCCTGAAGCTACCCCAGACATTCCTCTCAGTTTAAGTCACCCACTGAATATATCAGCCTGCGTCACACTCAACCCATTATGATTGTTGTTATTATTGTCATCTCCATTTCAAGCTTCAACGGTGCAAAATTTATAGTTATCAGTGCATACTTAAAACCTAAACATGGCAAATTACAGTAAAAAAAAAAAACATTTATGTAAAAGAGATTGATTTCACAAACTGTTTTTTCAAGTGATTATTCAGACAAGGTCTTTATGTCACAAAAATCAACATACTTAACTGTTAAATTTATATTAAATTTTAGAAAAATGTTTAAATGTTGTATTTTTCTTAAATCTGCTCTAACTTTCATATATAGTTTAGTTTCTACATGTATGTTTTTTTTTATTGTTCAGATGTTTTTGTTTTCATTGTGAAATTATCACATCATGGAATAGAATAGAATAGAATAGAATAGAATAGAATCATTGCATTATTATGAGAGTTAAATATGGAAATGGATTGAATTCAGTAAAGAAAAGAAAGCTAGACACTTGACTTTCAAATTACAAGATCCTGAACCTATAATTATGAAAAAAGTTTGCCTAGTTACCAGTTATTTTCATATAAGATGGAATATAATGGAAAAAATGCTGATTTTACACCAAAATATTAATATATCTTTGAAGATGAATTAGATCAAAATAGTTGTGACTGACTGACTCTAAATGCATAACGTATATTATTATCACACTGAACAAATAAGATGCATCTCTTTTCATTGGTTTCAGTGTTTCTTTTTATGTTACATTAATGTTTCCTAGTTTCTTAAACCTGTTATTTTCTTCACTTTCTCAGGAAGGTACGAGTGGGAAAACGGCTCTTCATCTCGCTGTTGAGATGCATGACATTACATCAGTGAAGCTGCTGCTCAGCAAAGGAGCCAGTGTGGACGCTGCCATGTTTAACGGCTGCACGCCGCTGCACCTCGCAGTTGGGAGGCAGGACGCTGCCATCGCCAACCTGCTCTGCCAGTCCGGAGCTGACATGATGCTCCGAAACATGGAGGATGAAACGGCACTGGATCTGGCTGATGGCAATGATGATGTAAGTTGATAGGTGTTTATTTTTTCAGTAATTTGAACAATGATAGAAGTTTTTTTTATACTTTTAATAATGGTGTTTCCACATATACTGTGAGAAAATGACTTCATGTGTTTGTGTCTTTCAGATTTTGGCTTTATTTCCATTCGATGACATCCAGATCTCTGGGCGATCGGTGGTTGGTGTGAATTTTTGAGCACTGCAACGTGGAATCCTGACTTCATCTAGAGTCTCACTGCATTTGTAACGTTGCATAGAAAGCTGTATTTGAGCTAAGGTTTTCATTAATAGTCTCTCTGTAGTACATTCAGATTTTATTGGTATTTATCTTTTAGCTAGACAAAATGTGCACACCATAAAGATCATACTTTCCTCTTTAAAAGAGAGTGATTCTTCTTTGTTGACTTGGTGGTTCTGGAAATTTAATGGTTTAGAAAAAAAAACAAAAAAAAAACAGTGTCTCTGGGTTAAAGGCTCAGTTATTTTGCTTGTTTTTGTGTGGTTGTGAGTGCCAAACTGTTTATCCACAAGCTCCAAAAATCTTAGAAATATACCTCTTAATATTTTTAACATCTACAAACTGAATATTCAAACTTTTATTTTCTTAATGAAGGGGAAAAGGAATAAAGCAGGGAGAAAATTTTATTCGCAATTGAAAGAAGATAAACTGATCTCATCCTTGCTTTTGTTTAAATAACCTGATATTAATATATAACATGAAATGCAGCTTCATCTCTTTGATTTTAAGGTTTGCTGTCTTGTGAAACAGTTTCTATTTATCTATTTGTTGCAAATTGATATTGGTCTGTGGTGGCTTGTCTAGTTGATATTGCAGTTCTAAGGTCATCTATTTTTTAATAAAATAAAATAAATTAAAAAAAAAAAAAAGCATTGCACCCTGTCTTCCTTGGGGAACTTAAACTAATAAATACAGCCTGTATTTTTGGATATCAGTAAACTTTTTAATGTTTTCACAGAGAAAATCTAGATGATGAATGTTCAATGATTTTTGTTCTGCATTGGTGGACATGGACTGAAAGCTAATTGTATATGTCAATTAAATTCTTTTTTTTTAACCTTTGTGTTACCAAGCAAGGCAATACTTTCTAGAACAAACAAACATACATAAACAAACAGAGCTACTTCAAAAATGCACCTGACCCTAGAGCCCGCATGGCTGATATACAAATCATGTAAACTCTATTTATGTGGAAGAGGCCCCTTGTCTAACTATTAAATTATCTGAGAATATTGGAATATGCTGACCACAGTAAGAAAAGGAAATGAATCATTGTTAGGTGAATAGGCAAATATTTAAAAATATGTTTGTAGTTATTTAGAATAATTGAATTATTAAAGACTATAATGTAAATTGTGTCTCCTAACTCGTGTTTAAGGGCCCCCATTTATAAGTTGAGGACTGCTTCTGGGGTGTCCTATTACAAAATGTATCTTGTAAATGAATTGTTAACCTTAACTGTTTGTAATAAATTGATTGATAAAAGAAACAAGCAGTTCAAGGCACAACAAGCCCCGCCCCTCGCTCGTATTGTAGCTTATTTTAGCATGGATCCAGCCGAAGTCATCATGTCTATGTGTGTGGTGATGTCAGCATATCAACTGCCTCTATATGTGTGTCAAGTTTGAAGTAAATTGAAACAAAATTGATGTCTTTATAAACATTTGAAATGTTGCCCATTATAAATAAATGGGAATTTAAAAAAAAAAAATTTTTTAATTCATAAAAAAACTTGAACTGTGACCTACTTTTCCCAAAATGTAATCAGATCTATTCTGTGTCACTGGCAATCTATAAACCCAATTTGGTATGAATTCAACCAATGGCTTTGCTGCTATAGTGTTAACAAACAAAGAAAAAACCAAACCAAAAACAATACCCCTTGCCTCCCCTTCGGGGGTAAAAAGAAGTCAAGGTTAACATCAGCAGCAAACTGGGATGAAAACAGGCCAAATTATGTCTTAGATTATATTGTTATATTATTATTGTATAGGCTTTTGCTCTGATGTAAGACGAACACTGTATATAATGTTTCATAATTTCAGTAATAGACTTAAACTGGGGGTCGAGTGTCTGAGAGGCGTTTTAGAACTGAGCGTGAAGCCATGCATATTGTAGCGACTATCCAAGATGGGCCACTTGATTAAATGAGAGGTTCTGTAATTTGATGAGCCCTTGGAGGCCTTTTATTTCTAGCTTGTTCTTTTTCCTTTATAAACGTGTAATCTAATCCCTTTCTTATGCTCTTACAGTATAACCTTATACAGTCAAGTATTCTGAACAGTCTGCATACCGAGGCTGAAAAAACCCCAGTTCTTTTTTTGTTTCCTGTCAGCTGCTTTTGTAAGGTGTATCTGTTGGTTTTCTGCGAGTGACTTCTTCCTGATGCCTCCTGAAGTACAATAACAGAGGAGCATCTGGGAATTCCACTCAGCACTGTTTCTCTCATTTCCTTCAGGAAGTTGAATGATAAGTTGGCAGCGGAGCCTCACCTCGTGTTTTCATATAGATACTGACAACATTACTGCTCACCTGTGCACCCAGCATTACTTGCATTACATTTATTTTCCCTCTGTTCAGGTAAATAAGGGTTTGATGGATCCATATTCATGAGCCCAAACATCTTTCACTGTGATGACTGCTCTTAAACCAACAAACCTCTTAGGTCAACAGCACAAACATGGAGTTACGAAATTGAACTACTTCCCCATTCAGTCAGCAGGCTGGGAAACTCTGAAATTATTTGTCTATGCAGTGTACGGTAAGTACTTTTTATGTTGCTGTAGGGCATGTTAAAATAAACCATGGTGTGGAAAAGCCAGTTTCATTTATTGTAATGTCTTATTGTATGTGTCTCAACAACAACAACAATAATAACAAATGAACAAGGTCTTGTAACAGGCTGTGACACGAGTCTATGCTACACAGATGTTAAATTGGTTTTTATATAGCTACTTTGCTGTATTAAGTAAGCCGGTGGTAGTTAAATGACTTTAACCCATAAAGACCCAGTGTGACTTTTGCGGCAGATCCCAAATAATTTTTTCTCTCTCTCTTTCACTTTTCTTATCACCAGTTATTGTATCACCAGTTATTGTAATAAATATAATTTTGTATTTTGTGAATTTTCAGTGAAAATCAAGTATTTTCATGTGTTGAATACACTGATCATGCAGATGTTCATAAAACCTCAGAATAAAGATGAGGGTTATTATATCTGAAACAGAAAACTAGAAAAAAAACCTGACTTTTTCAGCAAAGATATCAATAACTGTACATAAAACAAGTGTGTCCATCCACTGTCATTGATCCAACTCAATCTGTTTTACTGGTGAATCAATGTTGTAGAAGATGACGGTGTTTCCACGTTCACAACAATGGGTCATATCTGATGACCATGAAAAGATGACAAACTGCATTTTACACCAGTTATTTACATGTATTGATAGGATTAATGGATCTAAAGGAGATTCTTTTGGTCAACAGTGGCTGTTTGGGTTTTTATGGGTTAAAAATCTCTAGTTTTTACAAAGATCTGATGCAACAAAACTAGCCTTAAATGCGTAAATAAATGAACATTTGTGTTAGAATATCAATCATGAAGTAGCAACAAACAGCATATTATGAATGTGAATTATGAATTTTTATCAACTATTTTATTATTTGACACTTGTATTCACAATAGGGTTTTGTTGCAGGAATAGTTGTTGCATAATTTTTGGAAGTGTAACAATTCTTTTGGAGAGATTAGTCTAAATCAATGATGTAATTAAATTGTATTTATTTACATATTAAGTCTAAAGTCTGAAAGAATAGGCTGTAGCAAGTAATAAGTCCGTTTCCTCAATAAAATTTCACATGATTGTACCTGATTATTAACATTTTATACTTTAATTCCACTACATCTAACAAGCAAATATTGTCATTTTCTCCCCCAAGTTTTTTTGAGTTTTTTTTTTTTTTTCACAGATTACGTACAACACGCCTTTGTATATGAAAATATATAAAGTCAGTAACCTAGGTGACAGCAATATGTAAAAACAAAATAAAACAACCTCAACAAAGAACAAAACAGACAACAAACAGTACCTTGACATTAAAGACTCGAATTGTTTGGTCTTATGTGGGTCAATCAGTGTAAATAACATGGTCCATCTCAACATTTAAGGAGCCTCATTACGCACATAATCTCAGGCTTCCATATGTTCAGGAGTCAACTCAGTTTAGGTCATTCCAGTCCAGCGGTGGAATGGCCACAGCCACATACAGTGGTGGAAAAAAGTTTTTGGACGCCCCATGCATTTGTAATATATTACATTAAGAATAACTCTTCTGTCATTGAACTCTATCCAGTATTGTTCCATTTTCCAAGCCCACATGCCCCCTTTTGCATGTGCGCTGTTCTATCAAGGTCAAAACTGGATGTTTCAGTAGATAATGCACCGCACATCCAGGACATGACATGTTGAAACTGTCAAGAATTTAGTTTTGTAATTTTTTTTTTTATTTACAATTAACAAAAAAAAAAACAAAACACATTTGTCTGTGTCTGTTTGATGCAGCCACACCTTTTGAAACACAAAAAAGATTTTTCCGCAAATATTTCATGATAATATTTCAGACTGTGTAAAATTTTAAGGGTGTCCAAAAACTTTTTTCCACTTCTGTATGTGAGTACAAATGACAAAATCAATCAGGAACAGCAGGGAAGTTTAGATCTCTTGCATATGAGCGAAAAGGGGTCCACACTGTGTAAAATTTGGTCTTGGAGCCCTGAAGTATATATTGTATTTCTCTACATGAATGCAATTCAAGATGGATTTGATTTTAAAAAAAAACATGGGATGGGGAGTTGGAGATTTCCATTTAAGTAAGATCAAACGTCCTGCCAACAGGGTGACAAACGCAATTATGATACTGTCATTTTTGAAACATGCTGCATTTGTCTGGCAGCCTGCAGTTTCTCATCCCCTTCTTGTCCATTTAAAACCAAATGTCTCCAAATATGTTGATTCTGAACATCTGTGATGAAACCATGAAGTGTTCCTTTAAGGGTTGATAAAATTCTTCATGTTAAACCAACTACGCTCTTTAAAAACCCTCTCGGATTTTGGGAAATGCTTCATCACATAGCAGAAAACTAGGCTTAACAGGACAATGCTACAAACATGTAGCATCATACAATATGAAGCAGTGCTACATTAAATTACTCCACAGTATGAGGTCAGTCTTAAACTTACATAACAGTAAAACACAACCTCAGTAATATGCATCCAAAACATCATATATAGTAGTGATTTGTTTTATTTCCCATGCTTTAAGTACATTTGCTGGTGATCTTATATTCTTTTACTCTGAAAAAGTTATCAGACACCCATAAAATTTTACACAGTCTCAAATATTATCATGTTTATTGTTAACAAAAACCAATAACAAAACTAAATCCTTGACTGTTTCACCATGTCATGCCCTGGATGTGTTTCTAGGGGCATTATCTTGCTGAAACATCCAGTTTTGACCTTGACGGAACAGTGCACACACCTTCTGCATTGCATTCCCACCAGAAACGAATGGCCCAGAGTTTAACAGGTGTAAATTTTACACAATCACAAATACTATCACGAATGCTGTGTTTGTGTCTTGTGTCTAGCAACAGAAAGCCACAAACAAATGCAAATGATTTTTTTTTCTTTTGTGTTTTGTTAATAATAATAAAAAAAAAAAATCTAAACTAAATTCTTGACAAATTCCTGGAAGTTTTTCTTTATTTTGTGGAAACATCCAGTTTTGACCTTGATTGTAACAGTGGACATGCAAAAGGGAGCATGTGGATTTGGAAAATGTACAGATTTCAATGACTTAAGAGTGATTCTTAATGCAATATGCATGAGGTATATTTAATATTCCTAGTTCCAATATATATATGTTTTTTAATGTAAGTAAGTGTGCTTTTTTTACTGTTATTTGTTGTTGCCTTGTCTTCTTGCACTAAACCGGAGAGCTCTATCTCAATTTTGTTGTACCCTGTACAATGACAATAAAGAAATTCTGATATTTTGTCTCATACAATATACGTAAAAGGAAAAAAAAAAAAGTAAAAATGTAAGTAAAAGATCTGAACTCTTTCACCGCTACTTGTAGCTGAGTAAAAACTACTATCCATTCCGTACATTTGGTCTGGAGTTAGATTAGAGCATTAAGACAAGCACTAGTTCTTTTACATGGTTTCTACTTGTTTTAACAGCTCACTGTTCTTTACAGTGTTTATGTCTTGTGTTGTAGTTGCTCCTCCTCGCCGATAGGGGTCAGAGTCGCCGGCGGGGCGCTGTTGTCCGCCTCAGGTGTCCTTCCGTGTTAATGAAGAGGAGGGGGCCTTTCCTGTTCAAGTGAACACATCGGCTATTGAGGATAAGTTGAAGACATTACAGCTAAAGGCGGCTCTTACCAAACACGACAATCTGTAATTGTTAAAACAGCTCCACCGGCCGGATTCGGGCGGCTTCATGCTCTGTTCCAGCGAGGACGTTTGAGTGTTTGGGCGGCTGTGCTGAGCCAGGTGTCGGGCCACAGTGTGTGGGGAAAATGCCATCTTTTTCATGGAGGTAACGGTCACAGCAGAAAGAGCTAACTGGAAAAAAAAAACCAAATGAAATGTTAAGAATGTGCTTGTAATGTGGAAGGGATTAGCTGATCGGAAATGGAGACGACAGAGAGACATTAAAACTGTTAAATTAACTGTCACGATGTTTTAGTAAACCGTTAACAAGATACTGTCTGAAGTTACTTAGTGGAACCAGGACTAGGGATCTCTAACACCCCAAATGTTAACTAATACATATGTTTTTGTGTTTAAAGGTGTTATTTGGGATGTATGTTGGTCATTGTTATCGAGTGGTGTTACGTTAATACAGGGTTTGTAGACTAGAAATCCCCCTTTGTGTTCTGACCACTAAAAAAAACATCACCGAAGTGGAAAAATAAGTTTTACGGAAGTAATAAAGCTATAATTCATATCTGGTTTACAGTAATGCTTGTTAATAAATGATGTGTTCTCTATTTTCAGCAACTAGTGCCTATTTGTTATCTAGTTTCGTTAAATACTACTGATACTATTACAACTACTACTGATAATAATGATGATAATATTGTAGCCCTGCTTTATTATATTTTATTTATTTTTACAGTTGTAAAACAATCAAATGGCTAAGCAGCAAATAGGTAACGATAGATAAGACAATCATACTGTTTGCTTATCAAAGTGAAAGGGTGTGTCATAAAATATGATTTGAGTTTGGCCCCTTGTCCCAAAAACAACAACAAAAAGCAAAGCTCAGAGTCCTTTATAAAAGAAGAAATTGCATTCACCAAGTGTGTCCATGGACAAAAAAATGAACATAGAAATGTAGCTGATAGCAAAAAAAGGATGTGTGACATAAGATTTTAAATGAAACCCACTCTGATGAAGTAAAGAGGACATTAGAATGCATAACTTAAGGATAGAGGGTAAATCTCTGTGGAAAAAAAATGTACAGATGCTTTATATGCAGTTTTTGTGAGGTATTTGGTCAAATTATTTTATCGTTTATTCATCAAGAGAATCCGGTGTTGTTTATCTTTGAGATTTATTTTCTTACATGGCACTCGGCCTGTTACAAGCAGCCATTATCCCGTCAGGTAAACCTTGGCAGAGCTCTGTGTGTGTGTTTGTGGTGCAGTAGCCTGCCGGTTGACTGCAGAGTCAGTGCAGTACATTCCTCCATCTAATAAGCTGCTTGTTCAGAGCCCAGGTTGAGCTGCAGTGGGCTTCTGACTGGCCAGACAGCGGCAGAGTCCCACACAAAGAGGGCTCTGTGTGAGTCAGGCCCACAGGCCCCCTGGGAGGAGGCCCGGCCTCGCTCTGAATAGGATGCATATTCACTGCCACGACAGCAAGGAACACACCTTTTTCATGGACACTCAGGTTTCGTCTCAGGTGTGCAGGAGTTGTCGGTGTTATCTAGGGTCTCTAGCAGTGGGTGATATTGATAAATGCTGCAATGATTAGGCCTACTTAATTTATCAAATATTCAGCCATTAAGTTCATTACCAACTATTTTAAAAACTGAGCATTAAAGTTCAAGTATTTTTATAGGAAAAAGGATTAGAAGGATTGCAGCTTTCGTGGACTGAGCAAGACCTTTGATTGTGTCACATTGGGTTTTGGGAAAAGACGCTCTGCATTTTCAACATTCTCAAACACTTTATACTGTAGATAATAACTGTAATAATAATATTACATTTTATTTATAGGCACCTTTCTTGGCACTCAAGGACACCGTACGATAAAGATCAATTCATTATTTGACCAAATTAAAAAAAACACAAAAAAACAAAAACAACAACAAAATGCCAAAATACATTTAAAACTGTGTAATTCACTTTTTTTCAGAATTTACATATGTATTTTTTAAGTCGAATGATTATGTTGTGCTGTTATTTTGTCTGTTTTGTGCAGTTTGTAGGGCAGCTTAAATTTATAAGAATACAGAATATAAGCATTTTGCCGTGCATGAACCTATTCAGTTGCTGTTTAATAGACATACTGGTGATTTTCTTGACTGCTAATATTTAACTTATGTGTTATGACCGAATAAAACAAATTTAGTCATTAAAAACAGTCAGTATTTGTAGTCCTAGATGAGACTTATCATCTGCACATCTGTTTGATAAGCGGGTCATGTTGTTCTGGAAGATCCACCCTGTAGCATGTAACATGACCACGTCCAACCTGTTTTCAGCGTCTATTGTATGGGGAAAATGCTGCATTTCTGTTCCAATAATTGCACACATGAAGGGGAACTTTACCATCTTGTTTATTAGAATCACACTGCAGACTGATTGTTCCTCTTTCCCATATTTATGTTTGTGACCTAATGTCCTGTTTATCTCCCTGTAGGATTTGGCCTGCACTGGTTTTGCTTCTCTTCCCTTCCACTGTGGCTTCACAAGAAGAGTCGTCATTGCTGGAAGGCTGGCAAGATGTGTGGCTCTTTCGCTTCCTCGTCAACATGCTGGGATATTCCACAATCATTATTCCTGGCTACCTGCTCATTAGCTACTTCAAACGCACCAATTACCTTGAAACTGGTATGACTTCATGACACTGAGATTTATTTTTGGAAATAGTGCCAGTTAAATTTACAACTTTTACTCACTGTCAATGTTTACGTTTGTTTGTTTTTCTAGGTAGTGGGCTTTGCTTTCCTGTCATAAAAACCTGTGTATTTGGCAGTGAAGCCAAGACAGGTTTGTTGGATGATGTGTCAGTTACAACCAGGAATGAGGGAGATTCAGGCTCATCGCTCAGACAGGCAATCAAGTTAGTCTTTTGTGCTGCTGGGCTACAGGTGAGGATCCTCCCAGAAAATACATATTAACTTTATAATAGCCTTGCTGTTTATGCAGCTGAGGAGGTAAATATACCCACAGTTTAGTTGGCTTGGTGTAGTGCTCAGTCCCAGGAGACTCTGTGTACAGTCACATCTCTCTGATTTGGATTTACCGGAAGGTATTCTATAATACAGGATGTTCCTGTTTCTAATATCAATAGAGCTATGAGAATTGCATGTTATGAAGTGTGTGGTTTAGTTTTAAATATATTGCAGTAAGTGGAAAATGCTGTAATTTTCATCAAATGACTTGTAAAGCTCTATGCAGAAGGAAATGTCTGGACTCTGTAGTGGCCAATCCATATGTGAAAAGGATGTCTCATGCTCCCTGAACCACTTTTTCACAATCTGACCCTGATGAATCCTGGTATTGTCATCTTGGAATATGTCTGTGTCATCAGCACACAAACAAGTCCACTGATGTTCAGACTTGGTCATTCAGTATATTCAGGTAATCAGCTAAACCTAATTTTTTGGACACATAACATTGCTGATCCTGGACCTGACCTGCTGAAGTTATCCCAGATCCTAACACTGCCCCCACAGGCTTGTACTGTAGGCACTAGGCATGATGGGTAATCACTTCATCTGCCTCTACTCTCACCCTGATGAGTCCATCACTGTGGAACAGGGTCAATGTGGACTCATCAGACCACATGACCTTTTTCCATTGAAACACAGACCCTAAATAATAATATTTAATGTAATTACATTTACAGGTATTTGACATTCCTAGCTAGTAATTACTCACCAGAAAGAGCTGCCATGTAAGACACACAATCACATCACAGAATCTGCTGGCAAAAGGCTAAAGACATGTTTCTTCACAGGTGTCGTACCTGACATGGGGAGTCCTGCAGGAGCGGGTGATGACACGTTCCTATGGCACCACATCCGCTGAAGAAGAAGGGGAGAGATTCAAGGACTCGCAGTTCTTGGTCTTCATGAATCGTATCTTGGCTCTGACCGTGTCAGGTCTCTGGTGTGTCATGTTCAAGCAGCCACGTCATGGAGCACCAATGTACAAATACTCTTTTGCATCACTGTCCAATATCCTGAGCAGCTGGTGTCAGTACGAAGCCCTCAAGTACATCAGCTTCCCCACTCAAGTCCTGGCTAAAGCCTCTAAAGTTATCCCTGTCATGCTCATGGGAAAGATTGTTTCCAGAAAGAGCTATGAATACTGGGAGTATTTAACTGCCGTCCTGATCTCGGTAGGTGTCAGTATGTTCCTGCTGTCCAGCACGACGGGAAAACACCCATCCACCGTCACCACCTTCAGCGGGATCATCATTCTCATCGGCTACATCGTGTTTGACAGTTTCACCTCCAACTGGCAGGACAACCTGTTCAAGTACAAGATGTCATCGGTGCAGATGATGTTTGGGGTGAATCTGTTCTCCTGCCTGTTTACGGTTGGCTCGCTGCTGGAGCAGGGTGCCTTCTTCGACTCGCTGGCCTTCATGACACGACATTCAGAGTTCGCCTTACATGCTGTGTTGCTGTCTGTGTGTTCGGCATGTGGCCAGCTCTTCATTTTTTACACCATTAACCAGTTTGGTGCTGCCGTCTTCACCATCATCATGACCCTGCGGCAGGCCATTGCCATCCTGCTCTCTTGTTTCCTTTATGGTCACGCCATCACCCTGGTGGGTGGCTTTGGTGTTTCCATAGTTTTCTTGGCACTTTTCCTACGGGTGTATGCACGTAGCCGCATGAAGGCAGGTCGGCGGTCAGCGCAGCCACTAGCACAAAAGGTGTAGCACTGACAGGTGCCACCAAACTGAGAACTGAGACCACGTTTTCTGTGGTGCTTTTTTTGTGGTGTGTATTTGTTTAAGTTTTTCTTTTTTACTGTTTATTTCCATGTTTTTTTCATTTTAGGAACGGTACAGAAAGGGATTCTACAGTTTTGACTCTTACACCAAGATGCCCCCAAGGGGTCCATGTGATTTGTCTGGTCACCAGTCACAGAAGTTTCGAGTGCCTGTACGATTGTCTGAGTCCCAAACTACAAACTGCCTCCTCACAGTTTTACAGTAGTTTATTTCCTCAAAGCACCATATGTGGCTTCTGCAGCCATTTACTGTGACCCAGAAAATTTATTTTGACTGTATGAATTAGCATTATTATTATTCATGCCTGTTACTTTATGACATTTCCCTATACTTGGCTTTAACTCAGATATTCAGTCACTTTGGTAAATACACTTTCCGTTTCACTGTTTGTTATTCAGTTGCTTATCTCACACTCCTCCATGTTGGAGCGTAGGGGCCTTGATGTGTCTTAATGTGGGCTTTTACCTTGTAAAGCTGTAAACATAGCCTGAACACATGGTGCATATATTAATGTTTAATTTAAAGAATATTAACATGCTCCAGACACTACCATCTAGTGGATGGTAAACAACTCTTTACGTCATTATTACAAATTGTATAATTTTGCTCCAACATGGCTGAACCAGATGCTGCTGTGGGTTCACACATTTTTTTTTGTTGGCTTAACAACAACAGATTTTACTAAATGTTTGAAGATCGCTCTAAATTCATGTAAATATAACTTTGAATTATTGTTCATTTCCAGCTTGTCTGTTGTGTACTTTTTGTAAAAACACTTGCGTGTTTTCACTGTTCAATGTGAATGTTTGGTAAAGACTAAATGGATGACGTTGACAGTGTTTTTTGGGGGGAGAACAGAATGCATACAAAGGAAATGCAGTGTACATGGTGACTTGTTTTTATCATTCTAATATTTCCTCTGGTAACTGGATTAATAATAAAACACATTAAATTAACATAAAACTGTGAAGTGAAGAGGTTTGATTTAACTTGCTATAGAGTGAAAATGCAAATTAAGAAAAGAAAGCAATTATATGAAAATATGCTTTGACTTGTATTTTACTGTGGACAGTATATGAATACAACGCATTTCATGTTTTTTCTGGTTTAACTTCATTTAGTTTGAAGAAACACTCATTTATCACATTCAGGCTGTAGCACATTCAAGAAGAAGCCTAGAAATAAGATGGGGTTGGGCGTATATTTACAAATGAAACTGGACAAAACATGAAACATATTGTGTTCATACTGTCTACAATGAAATATGAGTCAAAGTACAGTATGATATTACTGCATTCTATTTTAATTTGCATTTTCAATATTTGCATCCATTTCTTATGTGGGAGTGTAGGTAACACTGCATAGAAATGAAGAAGAAACAGTTAAACCCATAGAAACTGGAAATAGGGGCAAACATCGTTATTAAAATTATTCTACAACTGTTTTTCTCATCCACATAAATTCACTAAATGCTATTTATTTAATTTACATTTCATTAGAAAACGGAAGCACTAAACCAAAAATAAACAAATGAAAACAGTACCAGTAAACCCATATTTCAATGCATTTAAAAAGGATTTATATAAACAAATCCAAAAGTAACATGATAAACAGGTTTGCTCAGTGCATTTATAGACATGTAATCATCTGACTGGAAATTACATAACAGAAGATACTCTTGAATAGTTTTGATGGTTGGTTTAAAATCAAATGCAGCATGTGGTTTTCATAACGCTGAGGCGGTGATGGAGATCCAGGGTTTTTCCAACGTTTGACGGAAGAATTAAACATCTACTGGGAGCCAACCATTAGATCTGCAAAACATCATTTAGCTTTGATGCTCTCCACTTGCATTTAACAGTATTTTTGCTTCGGTGGTGCCCAGAATAGCTCAGCTTCTGTGTCTGTGAAATCCCTGTAATGTATAAATGTGTCACAGCACAAGCACCATCCGTGATAACAGCTTGTACAATAACTTTTTGCATCTTCTGCAGTATCAGCGTTGCACAGCACTAGATATCGTTATCTCAGAAATGAATTTAGCTAACATCAACAAAGCAACACAGATTTTATCAAACTATATATAGTAACACAAGCCCATACAAATGTTAACTACTACACCTTTCAGTTATGTTTTTTTGTTGGTGTTTTTCTAATTAAAACCTGACACTGACATCTTTATTACAAATTTACAGTACTGTGCAAAAGTCTGAAGCTACATTTAGTTTTGTAGTTTTTGCAGGTTTGAAATATTTAACTTCAACACAGAAAATACATGAAATACAGTGGTGGAAAAAAGTTTCTGGACACCCCATATATTTGTGATATACTGCATTAAGAGTCACTCTTAAGTCATTGAACTCTGACAAATATTGTGCCATTCTCTGAACCCACATCCCTCCCTTTTGCATGTGCACTGTTCCATTGAGGTCAAAACTTGATTTTTCAGCAAGATAATGAATCACATCTGGGACATGACATGTTGAAACTGTCAAGAATTTAGTTTTGATTTTTTTTTCTTGTTAACAATACACACACACACACACAGACACACACACACTCACACACACACAAACACAAACAAAACCAAAAAAAAAAACTAATTCTGATAATAATAATAATAATAATAATAATACTAATTATAAAAATTGCATTTGTTTGTGGCTATGTGTTGCAAGCCACAACACACAAACACAAACACTCATGATAGTATTTGAGATTGTGTAAAATTTATACTTGTTAAACTCTGGGCCATTTGTTTCTAGTGGGAATCATTTCAATGTAACACAAACAATGGATTAGCTTAAAACAGAAGCTTCATTCATATAAAACCAAGTTATTATCAGAAAACAGTAAAGGTAAGACAACATTCATTATCATTTCTTCATAAAATTACATTTATTTTGCTCGTCTTTGTCTTGCCCAGTGAATTTTAGCGGTATGAAAACAATACTTGTACTTTTGGATATGTTAGTGTTAGCTTAGCGCAGCAAAGTTTGTCGCATTGGTCAGTTTTTTTGGTGAGATTATTCACGACTTTCGCAGGTCTCGGACTGTTAGCTTGTTTTAGATATTTGGCGATTAAGTGCTTGTTGCTTGAGTCGGGTTCTATTTTCAGGAAATTAGTTTTGTTGAGCCTTTAGCTGATGTTCTTCTGGTTACAAGCGTTGTGTAGTATTACCATGGCAACACAGATGGAACTGCGGCTGCGCAGGGCAAAGGGGTTAATTAAGACGCTAAAGGTGTCGGAGTACTTTTTTTTTTTTTTTAAATGGAATGTAAAGGTTAAAATCACTATTTAGTGTGACCCCTGACCTCATGACAAGAAGCAGCACAAACAATTAGAAACATCTGACACGTGTTGAATGAAACCTGGTCTAAAACAATAGAAAATGAATGCAATAAATCCCAGTAAACACTACCACTTTGGTGCATAGAAGCTGTTATTCCCTGAAATTAACTTTTTCTTTCTTTCTTTCTTTCTTTCTTTCTTTCTTTCTTTCTTTCTTTCTTTCTTTCTTAACTCTTTATTGAAAGTAGAACAATGACAATACAAAAAAATCATACACAATATATGTCAGAACAAGAACACTACAACTGCACTTACATGTACACACACACACATTAAAATTAAAATAAAATAAAAAAAAATGTGTGTGTGGAAGTGGGGGGGGTCTGCCTGCTTACTCAATATTCGAAACTTTATTTTTTAATGCTTTTCCTCACATATATTCAGATTGTATCTTAATGCAGAGACAGAGAAATGCATGAGTAGTTTTTATATACATCATCGGTGTCAAACTCCGGTCCTCGAGGGCCGCTGTCCTGCATGTTTTAGACGTTTCCCTCTTCTAACACACCTGATTCAACCACATGGCTCGTCATCAAACATCCCCAGCAGCCTGTTGATGAGCC
>JAPQRP010000018.1:6264637-6277778 GCA_037367295.1 Apogon hyalosoma
AAAACAGTGCTTTTATTCATTCCATGTTTTCTTTTCTGTCTGTTTTAGTCACATGATACACACAAGAGTTAGTACTGGACTGCATAACCATTGTTTCTGATGACTTTTGATGGTCTAATCATTTTTTCCGCGACTGTATTTGGACATTCAGAGGCTCTACAGTAAACAAAGAAACAAAATCATCTTCTGCAACATTGATTCACTAATAAAACCATTATAGTCTGAACAATAACAGTAGTTGTAGGCACTGGATTTTTGTTCAGTGGATATATTTTGTTGAAATAGTCACTTTTGCTTCAGGTTTCTCTGTTTTTATATAATAACCTTTCATTTTACTCAAAAGTTTTGCAAATATTTACACGATCAGTAAATGAAATCCAGGAAAATACCAGATTTTCACTAAAAATGCAAATAATAAACCATGTTGAGAAAAATTAATTTAGAAGCCGTTACCACAATAGTTCTTGGTGTTTAACTGTTTAGATTTAACTACTCTAGATACACTGTTGGGAGTTTAATCTACAGCAATACATCATATTCTAGAAGATCATCATATGTTTGTAGCATCACTGTCCTGTGAAAACCACATGTCTGTTAATGTGTCGTGAGCTTGGACAAACAGGCCTGTTTTCAGCTTTGTGACGGGACGATTTCCATAGAATCCAAGAGGGTTTGAAAGAGTTTATTTAATTAAAGATGGAGGAGTAACTAAATCTGCCAAACAGGGAGTGAAAAGTACAGCGTAAGTATGAATCTACAGAAAATTAAAACACACATCGGCACTTAAAAAAAGTATTTGGTTACATTTTACCAGCTGACAGCAGTTTTAACCCTTAAAACCTACTACTGTTTTTGTGACAACGTCCAAATGAATTTTTTTTTTCTCTACATTTAACTTTTTAAGTGATTTATGACCATTTATTATAATGCCATCCTCTGCATTTTGCATTTTTCAGTGTAAATCAGGTATTTTCTTATATTTATTTGACTAATCCAGTAGACGTCCATAAAATCTCAGTGTAAATTCAAAGGTTATTAAATGAAAACAGAGAAAACTGAAGAAAAAGTGCATTTTTAGGGTTAGTGTATCTTTTGGTAATTGGATTTTCTTTTCATAAAAGAAAAACTAGTGGTTGGTTTTCGTTTTAAAATAGACGAAATAAAATTGAATTTCAAGGTAAAAAAACAGCCGTTTCTTTTCCCATTTCTGTCAGGTAGTAACTTTATTTTTCATTATTAGAAAGAGGAAATGAAAACCAATTTGTTTTTTTTTTAATTTGGTTTATCTGTTTTGACACTGAAAAAGAAAAACACCTTGGAATTAAATTTTAATTTGTCTATTTTAAAATGAAAATCAATTAACCACTAGTTTTTCTTTTGTTTCCGGAAAAGAAAATCCAATTACCAAAAGATACCCTGACCTTTTAGGCAATATAGATCAATAACTGAACATAAAAACAAGCTTCTGCAAACACTCATTTGTCAAACTATATTTATTTTACATGTGAATCAATGTCGCAGAAGATGATGGTATTTCCAATGTCCAAATGGGTCGTATGTGATGACCACGAAAAGCTGAAAAACTGCATTTTACCTCAGTTATTTGCATGTATTGATCGGATTAGCTGATCAAAGTTATAATTTTAGATCAGTAAATGCTTTTGTCTCACACCTCATCTTAAAGGACATTGAGCTGCTTGTAGTTTTATAGGCTTCTTCATGATAGAAAGTTAGACTTCCTTTGCATAGGCCTTTAATCTGCACACTTTGTTTCTTCCCTCTCAGTGTGGGCGTTAGTCCTGTTTCTTTCTCTAGTATTTACAGAGAGTTGTCAAATATGAGAAGTAACACTTTGCATAATGTATACTAAAATAGTTTCAGATCATGACAAGTAGTTATGTTTTTTTGTGGCATCGTGTAGTGTTAACGTCATAGAAACTAAATTATGGCATTTATATTATGCCCCCAAGCTTGCAGGGTGGCATACGATACCAAAGCTGCCCCCTGTTATCTTATCTTACATCTTGTTTTTCACTGAAACAATAATTTCACTTGGCTTTTATTGGTTTGGTATTATCACCAAGGCCTTAATGAGTCTACACACTGATGTCATCTTGTACAGATGCATAGTTTTTTGGTTTTTTTTTTCTTGCCGGCTCTGACGCCAAACAAAAACTAGGCCACGCCGACTTACCACTCCACATTTTTAAGCCCATTTCGTGGCGTTTCTGCAGAAACGGCGTGCAGAGGAACGAGACGCACAAAGCATGTAAAGGCACGGCAGGCTTCAAAGGTCACAAGCCACATCCAGAGTTGTGACACAGCACTCAAACGACCCCAACCTCAGCCCACCAAAACACCGGGAACCCCGCGATTACTGCACTTGCAGGTTCACAACGAGGAGTCAAATGTTTCCACAGGAAGTCTGTTGTTAAAATGAGTTCACGTCAGAGGAACTTGCACTGACTCTGGATGAACCGAGGAAACGAGTAGATTGTTATTGTTTGCGATGAGGTTTGAGTATTTACCCACGGGGCTGACGTAAATCTTAGTAGAAGTTCTACCTGCATCCAAGGTGCATGGAGAAAGAGAAACACTTGGTACAGGTCAAGAAGTAGCAGCGTTTATCATAGAGAAGAACTATATTAGACTCAAAATATCGAGTAATAATACTAATTATAATGAATACATAATACATCCTAATATTCCACTGTTATTTATTTGAGTCAAATAAAGTTCTTCTTAACAACAAGTTCAGTTCAATTCAATTCAATTTTATTTGTAGAGCCCTATATCACAACAAGGTTGTCTCACAGAGCTTTACAGAGTTAGTTGGAAATAAGTGCTGCTGGAGTTCTGGACTTGCTGCCATAGAAACAATTTTATTTTCTATTATCATATTTTTTGTTATGCATGTACATTTCTATCAAGATACAACTGATATACAGGCAATATGTAAATGGTATTAAAATCAGAAAAAAAAACCCAGTTTCTATAAAACCAAAGTGGCAAATATTCATTCTGACCTCCTTTTTTGCATATAACACTTATTTCCCCAGAGTATAACAGATTTACTCATTTCTTTTTCTTATTGTTTTGTGCTAATTTTAGTCGAGGGCACAGAGGTCACGCTAAAAGCTGACTTTTGCATGTGGGCACCATTTAGATCTGGTTCTGTGAATGTAGTAATACGACAAAGATCCTTTTTTGGGGCTCATGGAAAAGTAAATTTGCACTTGGGGATTAATAATACTGTATATTATGCCCGTTGTATTACATTGTTACTACTGTGTATTCTGTATTTGCTGCATTTGCTGCTTATTGTGCTTCTGGCTGGAAGCTGAATTGTATTTCATTGCCACGCACTTGTACATGTTTAATGACAGTCTGAATCTGAATCTGTATTACGCCACAAATGATTTGTTTTTCTTGCCCTAATTGAGAGACATAGAAATAATAAATTTGTATGCTCATTACGCTCACGCAAAGATAAAGGTGCTGTTAGATTTTCATATGCACTTCTCTGTATTTTCTATTTTTACATGACATGATGATCTGAAAAAGTTTTTTGTTATCTTGCCGATTTAACATTTATTTCCGCCCATACTCGCATCCATTTTTTGGCCAAGATCTTACATCGATGATGTGAGAGTCGGACCAGTGCAAACTCTGATTTGTTTCAGGTCAGGGGTCACATACCTGTAAAAGAATAATCATAATAACCTATAAATAATAATCCAACATTTTATTATTGTGAAAAAAGTAAAATTACCTTATGCAAATTTACCTGAACAACCACGTACAACCTGAGATGTCTGAAGAAAAAGAAGTACAATTTCAACAATATATCTCAGCTTATTATCAACACAACTGGCTTATTTTAGTGGATCTATGATATTGTTAAAATTACACTTATTTTTCTTAAGACATCTCAGGTTGTTTGTTATTTACATTTTATTGTGAAAGGACAGTGTACGTGTAAATATTTTCATAATGTAATTGTACTTAACCACGTGAAACCAAGAAGAAAATGCCGAGTTGTCATCACTTATAGGTTATTATGCTATTATTTTAATTATCACATTGCTTTTTTCCTTTGAAACAGTCCAATATCCAGTAGAGGGATGTTAAATTGCTTAATTAAATCCATGTGGTGACTTTTTTTTTGGCCAAGCAGTGTATAATGTAAACAACCTAAAATATTAATGTGGCTTAATATTGTGTTGTACTGTATGAGGTGGTCCCTGTATGAAGGTGTTAGTACTGGTGTTGTTTCCAGTCTGTTTCTGAATGACACCGCTGAAGTTCCCCACTATCACTTTGACTTGAGAAGCTGTGAGTGACTCCATTCAGGAGGGACGGACGCCCACACATCACTGTTTTACTGACGAGAGCAGAAAAAGCTGCCGCCTCCTCACACAAGATGTGACTTCCAGGAAAAAGACATACTATTTCCCACAAACACTTCACCTAAAGGTTGTGCTTTCAGTTTGTGAATGGGTTTTACTACTGCACCTACTTTTTGAATGCCAGGAGAAATTCTGATACGAATACATGCAGAGCTTATTTCCTGAATCTTTTTTTTAATTATAAATCAAATTTCATATGGTTTTGTGGACTTAAATGTAACATTCCTTGAATAGAAATTGTATGAGATTATACAGGTGCTGTCAAATGTATTAGACAACTTAAGAGTCTGCAGGTCCCCACCCACATGGAGGTGTACTTTAAGCAATTAGTTACTTTAGGTGGATAATTAGGAAAAAGTTATGAGAATGTTGAAGCAGTAGCTTGTTTTTAAGACAAACTAAAACAGAATACACCATGGTGCCATTTGTGTCAAGGTTTAAGGGAAATTGTTATAGTTCAGCCAGATACCCATTTGACTGTTACAAGTTTAGACAATAACTGATCTCCCTGGATTTTCCTCGCTTCCACTGCAAATAAGTTTGTATCCCCACTGGTGTGGTTTATAGGTCATAACATTTATCAGCTTTAGTCAACATTACATATATAAATAAATAGTACTTTCCTCAATGTTAAAACCGTGTAGCACAGCTCCACCTACTGGCCATTTGTAAGAACATTCTAAAAGTTTAACGTTTTAATTATTCACGTTCAGATAGACATTAAGACCAAAGTTAAAGGAGGGGAAAAAAAAAAAAAAAAGTACACAAAACTTTAAACATAAGGTATTACATCTTTTATTTTTTTGCAAAACAAGACTTGGAATTACAGACAAGCCTGGACTCAGGCAAAGGAATCTTACAGTCCTCTCCATGCAGCGTACAGTGTTGCACATGTGTAGAACCCACCCAAACCCTCAACCAGACCTGATCCGATAATGGAATGTACCATTCCCATGTTCACACTCCAACATTTAAAACTCAGTGCAACAGGGTACTCGTTAAAACAAATGTGCTGTCACCATGAACTTTATACAGCGAAAACCAAAACCGCTTTTCTTAAAAAGGTCTTGCAGAGTAATGCTCTGGACAGGAGAGCAACACTGGTCCACCAAACAACATGAATGACTATTTGTTTTGCAGTTACTGCAATTTTAAGGATGAACAATTGAAAAGTGAGGTTAAAGTGTTACAAATCTGGGTAGGGTTGGTTTAATCTACTTCTTCCATGCGTGAAGCGTCATCATCACCGTCACCTTCTAGTGGGGGGATCTCGTCTGGGACGGATGTAGAGGTGGCCTCCTCTGTGGTAACGTCGTCATCATCAATACCTAGAACAGCACAGAGATTAGGTTATTTGAGAGCAATCGGACTGGAAATAAAGATCCTAATATTGCTTTTGTCTTTGTCCTCACCCAGGCCAAGTTTGATCATTCTGTAGATGCGGTTTGAGTGGGTCTGTGGATCATCCAGGGAGAAGCCTGAGGACAGCAGAGCGGTTTCAAACAGCAGGATGACAAGGTCCTTCACAGCCTTGTCGTTCTTGTCTGCTTCAGCCTTCTGCCTGAGAGTCTCCACGATGGGGTGGTCAGGGTTGATCTCCAGGTGCTTCTTGGCCATCATGTAGCCCATTGTGGAGTTGTCCCTGAGAGCCTGGGCCTTCATGATCCTCTCCATGTTAGCCGTCCAGCCGTATGTGCTTGTCACAATGCAGCAGGGTGATGACACCAGTCTGTTGGACACTGTCACCTGGAGGACACACCAAGAAAAACACGGTAAGGTTTAAACACATGCACACAAAGGGTCTGTAAAGCAGGCTGACCCACAGTAGAAATCCAGACCAGTTTAAGTTAAAACATGCAGACAATCATGTTAGAAAATGCTTAGATCAGAAGGTCCATCCAGTTTAACTCGCACCTGAAATGTCTCAATGTAGACCATTAAAAAAAAAATAAATAAAAATCCATTTCACAACTGAATGCTCACATTAACTGGTCAAACTTATGCTAATGTCAATCTTTTGTAATTGTTAATTTAAACAAAAAAAAAAAACAAGCAGTTAGATTACATTCACCACACAACTATCTGAAACCTGCAAGTCAAAATACATCAGTGAAGGGGAAAAAAAAAAAATCTATGTATATAAAAAACACTCATTCAAGATCACGCTAAAAGACACAAAAGCTTTTCTTGCAACCAAGTAACTCACCGGAGTATACATTTATGACCACTTAGGAAACCTGTTACCAAACAAAACACTGTCAAACAATAATCCTGAATCTTAACATGACAGCCTGTCTGAGAAAATGAGGGAAGAAAATAAAATTCCAAATGTTTAGAATCCCCAACCTTCTCAACTTTCTTGTCAAGGATCTCCTTCATGAGCTTGCAGAGGTTCTCGAACTTGGCTTTGTCCTCCTCCATCTTTTTCTTCTCTTCCTCATCTTCTGGGAGCTCCAGACCCTCTTTAGTGACAGAGACTAAGGTCTTGCCATCAAACTCCTTCAACTGTTGGACGCAGTATTCGTCGATGGGCTCGGTCATGTACAAGACCTCGAAGCCACGCTTGCGGACACGCTCGACGAAGGCAGAGTTGGCAACCTGATCTTTGCTCTCACCTAAATGTAATCAGAGTAAATGAGGATCAGTGGTAGTCTAACAAACTAAACATCAGCAGAAGGCACGGTACTGCATGCTCGCAACAGTCGTACCAGTGATGTAGTAGATGGACTTCTGGTTGTCCTTCATGCGGGTGAGGTACTCTGTGAGGGAGGTCATCTCATCTCCAGACTGGGAGCTGTGGTAGCGCAGCAGCTCAGAGAGCTTCTTGCGGTTTTGAGAGTCCTCATGGATACCGAGCTATAGATAGAGCAAAAAAAAAAAAAATTACATATAAACCAATCACACATGCATGAAAAATGAATAAAAAGTTTCCAATTGATCTCAATCACTACATCACTCACACCAAGAGAAAGCTGCATTGTCATCTGAAGACAGATGCAAGATGGGTCTTACTGAATCATTTATGAAAACTGGGTACTAGTCTACTTGCAAATTTATCAAGTCTAAATATCTAGAGCAAGCTTAACTGCACAACATTAAATGAGGAAAAACTAGCATCTCATCTTTGGGGTCTACATTTTACTTTGCTAAAAAGTGTCGCAATAAGCCTTAGATAAAATAGACCTTGTGAATCCATGGAAATGCACTGTAGAAGCAAATGCAGGGTGTAAAATACAAAAAGCTTCCATTAAGAACAGAAGATAAGTTCCATAGTATTATAATAGTAATAAGTATCAATACATACTACATGTTTGATTTGGTTACCTTGATGTTCTTGGAGAAGGCTTCGTAGAATTTCTTGTAGTTGTCCTTGTCCTCAGCCAGTTCAGCAAAGAGCTCCAGACACTTCTTGACAATGTTCTTACGAATGACTTTAAGGATCTTGCTCTGCTGCAGCATTTCTCTGGAGATGTTGAGGGGCAGATCCTCGGAGTCCACCACACCACGGACAAAGTCTGTAGGCACACAAAAATGGAATTAATGTGAACTGTCCAAACATTGCAGCACCATTACCATTTTTTGAGAACTACAATATCTATTAACTATTTTTTGCACATGCTATGGTTGGATGTGTACTTCAGATAAGTTAAATGTGATGGAGCATCCGAGTACTTTAAATTGCTAATTTGACAAATGTGAATTTGAGACCACACATTTGTGACAGGACTTAAGTCAGGTTCACTTACTCAGGTACTCGGGGATAAGCTCTTCACAGTTGTCCATGATGAAGACTCTCCTGACGTACAGTTTGATGTTATTCTTCTTTTTCTTGTTCTCAAAAAGGTCAAAAGGTGCACGACGGGGAATAAAGAGCAAGGCCCTGAACTCAAGCTGACCCTCCACTGAGAAGTGCTGAGAGAGAGAGAGAACTCCTTAAAATACCATTCAGCAGTGTGTGATCTATTCAGTGCAGGGGTTTTAATCACATGTGCCCATTTAAAGTGCTACTGCTTACCTTGACAGCCAGGTGGTCCTCCCAGTCATTTGTGAGACTCTTGTAAAACTCTCCATATTCCTCATTTGTGATGTCATCTGGATTCCTGGTCCAAATAGGCTTTGTCTTGTTCAGCTCCTCCTGGTCGATGTACTTCTCCTTGATCTTCTTTTTCTTCTTCTTATCCTTGTCTTTGGAGTCCTCCTCATCATCTGAGCCAACATCCTCAATCTTTGGCTGGTCCTCACCGTCTTCTTTCTCCTCCTTCTCTTTCTCTGCCTTCTCCTCCTCTGCCTCGTCGTCACTGATCTCCTTGTCACGCTCCTTCTCCACCTACGAAAGCAAAAAGTGCATTTAAATTTGATGAACAGTTTTAACGTTTCAGGCCTGAAAGTAAGACACTGTCAGTCAAACTTTGGTACTTACAAACAGGGTAATGGGGTAGCCAATGAACTGAGAGTGCTTCTTGACAATCTCCTTGACCCTCTTTTCCTCAACATACTCCGTCTGGTCCTCTTTCAAGTGCAGAATGATTTTTGTTCCACGACTAATGGGTTCTCCTATTGAAATAAATGAGTGCAAAACTTGAGCTTCAAGGACATGTCAAACTGCAATTTCCTTCCTGTGTGATTTGAGAATTCCTACTGTACAAACTATGCAGAAAGGTGCACACTGGCAAGTAGACTGTGTGATACATTGGCATAAAAAAAAAAAACACACATCTCAAATGTACATTATTATTGGCTTTGATAATGACACAGGGATGCATACCGCTGTTGACCTTGACGGTGAATGAGCCTCCGGCAGAGGACTCCCAGGCGTACTGCTCATCATCATTGTGTTTGGTGATAACAACCACTTTTTCAGCAACAAGGTAGGCAGAGTAGAAACCCACACCAAACTGACCAATCATGGAGATATCAGCTCCAGCCTGAAATACGAGCATTGTTTTAGGACACTGACATGCAAAGCTACATAATGGCCTATTATTCAAGTTATTATGAAGCCAGTACAGAAGACAACAGTTTTATCCTAGTCTTGTTACCTTCAAAATATAGTGAATCTAGTTTCTTCCCATTTTTACCAATTTACAGTCTTTCAAAAAGGGGCATTATATTTTATTGTTAAGTCACTCCAACCTTTTGAGATCACAAGTAAATGATTATTGCCTTTAATAGCAACAAAATACTGAATCAATACAAATCCAATATTTAGTCTAGGCAAAACATTCAGACAGACTTTGTTCTCAGATGTGCTCCCAGTGGGTGAAATACACTTGACGTCGCAGTTAATCATTACCATTTACAATATTAACTTTTGTAAATTTACAACAGAAACTCTACGTTGAGAAGAAACATTGCAGCCTTGTTGTCGTACGCCTGTCAAGACTGCACAGGTTTAAATTAATCCAAAAAAACAAACAAAAAAAAAACAAAAAAAAAACAGACAACTTGGACTTTGGTCAACTAGTTAAAACATGCAACCTTTCTTCAACTCAATATGTGGGCATTCATTAATATAAATTAACTTTTGTCATACCTGCAGGGCCTCCATGAAGGCCTTAGTGCCAGACTTGGCAATGGTTCCCAGGTTGTTAATGAGGTCAGCTTTGGTCATTCCAATTCCAGTGTCTACAAGAGTGAGGGTGCGGTCAGCTTTGTTTGGGATGATGTCAATTTTCAGATCCTTGCCACTGTCCAGCTTGGAGGGGTCAGTCAAGCTTTCATAGCGGATTTTGTCCAAAGCCTGCAGAGTTGGCAAAAAATACAGGTCCATTATAGATTGTTTAGGTTATTTTATGGGTATTATTGACTGTTACAACATATGCTGTTAAAATAACTCAGTACACTTACATCAGAGGCATTGGAGATCAACTCTCTAAGGAAGATCTCTTTGTTGGAATAGAATGTGTTGATGATCAGGGACATCAGCTGAGCAATCTCTGCCTGGAAGGCAAAGGTCTCAGCCTCCTCCTCTTGGTGCATTTCTTCAGGCATCTGCACAATAGAAAGATAATTTCATGCTTACAACTGAGGACGCTTCACAAACATCATATGACACACAATATTTGTGAGCATTTCGTCTGCTCGCAGATATGGAAAAATATCATTCAGTTTCACTTAGTCGTATAAGGGCCCTTAATTTGATCACATCCATAGGCCGATTTCGCAAGGCTGGACCGCTGCCATCCTGTTTCTACAAAATCAGCGGAAGTAGCAGTCAACCAACATGGCGTCAACCGACAGACAATGGACTCCGCAAACACGTGCTAATGAAGAGCAACCAATAAAAACAGTAATAATCTCTGATGTATCGCGACACAAGACATAGTGTGACTTACAAGTATTAAACGAATCTTCAGTGTTGTAAACGATTACAAGGATCTCCTTGAATCACCGATCATAATTTATTACTTAAGGTTAAACTCGTGTACAGCATAAACCCAGAGTCGAAATAAACGTCAACACCATATATGTTTATTATTTTAATATTAACAGTAACGTTACACGTGGCCAGAGCGATTGTAACGTTACTGTTAACCTAGACCAAAAAAAAAGAGAAAAAAAGTGAAAGACCTTATGTACTGATGAATTACCCACTGTATTAATCTAGTCATCCGGATCAAACGTGTATTTATTTTCAATGACAGACAGCCAACTAGTTCACGTCAAATAAACCGAGTCGGCGGAGTTATCCTCATTCCACCTGACATGGTGCAAACCAAGCCTGGCCCGGCCTAAATACTGCAGAGAGAGTGCCGCATTTATCCTCCGCCTCTTCACAACACGCCATTTGGCAGTGACAGCAAGTGTCAATTTCACCGAATTTCAGTTTCCTCGCATTATAGCGCCCGGACCGAATAATAACCGAATAACGCTAGCTAAAGTCGACCAGACAGAAACGTTAAAGATGCTAAGGTTATCGTGACTCATGAGCTCGCATCGTGGACGTATCCATCTTATTGTTCAGCTATGGGACAGCCAAAAAACTCGGAATAAACGGAATACGACACGTCCCGATCATAAAGCAAAACCTAGGCTGTACGTACCTTGTTTATTTCGGTGACTTTTCTTGAATAAAATGCAACCACAGTATTGTCCCTTCTGCTCTCTGACGCAGGGAAAAGGAAAGGGACTTCCTTTTAATAGACCGGAATCTTTATACACATGCATTCAGTGTGCATATCCATCCGCGGAGCACCCTCAACCAGTGAAACTGGTTTGTTGATAGAGATGCAGTGTCATGAAATCAACATTTGTGGCCGTTATATTAGTATAAATAATGACTAATGAGGCTTCAGGACATTAAAAAAATAGAAAACAACAAAAGAGGTCATATATATTACGCATGAGATATAATATTAAATAAATATTAGCATATTGCTTTAGTAGATCATGGTGCACATTGTGTACTAGGAGCATGAAGAGAAGAAATAGGGAATGCACTCATCTATCGTGAATAATAATAATAGTAGCAATAATGATCATATTAGTAATGATATAATAATAATTTCGACTTTCTTTGTTTTTCGTGTGCATGCCCAAGAAAGTATCTCAGACCGAACATTTTTGTCCTTAGAATTTACCATATGCTGTCATAGGTAGAAATATATGCAGTAATATAAAACATTGCATGCAATATATTTAACAATTCGTCGTTTAGTAAATGAAAGATTTGTGAATTAGTATGGATCTTTATTATCTGACGGAGGAATATTTCAAACCAGAGGGGAGTGATTCGGTTCTTCTAGCACCTTCCATGAAAAACCCGCCTAAAAGTGACGTCACGGCCTTGTCATCTACAGGCCTCGCGCTGCCCAGCTGCTGTGAAGAACTAGCACAACAAAAAAACCATAGCAACCAACCGATCTAATAATAATCCACGGCATCCAACAATTTAACAGACTGAAGAATTGTCATTGACATAAACACGTACAGAAATGATAGAATCATAACTGACAACGTATTAATTCATAAATCGATTTTAAAACTGCTTTACAAATTACTTTACGGCATTTATATTACTTTACATCATTATATATTACCTTTAGGGTAATTGACGGAAACAAAACATACAAACTACAAAAATATTTTAACGACAAAGACCAGATTCCTAATTACAGATTATTTTGCATCACAAAAACTAAGAAACTGCAGAGATTGGTGTTTGTACTGGGACTTTGTACTTTATGATTTTCACCCTTAACTGATATTGTTGAATATTTCAGACAACACAGGACACAGCGATTTAGGTTTAAGCTTTAAGTTAAAAACATTTTTCTAGTGGTTTGACTGTGTGTTGACGAAAATGTGTGCACAAATAACTAAACACACCCACCTCCCGAAGCTTTCTTTGTTTACTGGAAGAACCCTATAATAAAAATGTTAATCTACTGACAATTGAGTTCTTTCAACAGCTATGTTTACAAAACAACCATAAAAACATAAAAAACAACAACAGTAAAGGGCACATTTACACGTTAAAGGGTCAAAGCCCATTCATTGTGAGTTCTTTTAGAAAAATAGCTAAAATGCAGGCTTTACAGTGCTCTTTGTATTTGTATCTTTTTTCCGGTTTAATTAAAATGGCATTATATTTGGTTTAACAGAAAACGGTTAATTTGGGGGTTGTGTGATTTGTGACCAGATGCTTAACCCAAAATACAACATATCAACAAATCAAGTACATTAAACTGTGCATTACTACCATCTCTCTCTCTCTCTCTCTCTCTCTCTCT
>JAPQRP010000018.1:6277932-6289030 GCA_037367295.1 Apogon hyalosoma
CATTAAACTGTGCATTACTACCATCTCTCTCTCTCTCTCTCTCTCTCTCTCTCTCTCTATATATATATATATATATATATATATATATAATGTTTTTATCTGTCCAAGATATAAATGAGTGACAAATGAAATGTTGTCACTCTGTCACAGGCCTATATTTAGCTGAAATCTTTTCAACAATTCTTTAACAGGATAAATCCGAGGTCTTGGAGAACATATTTTTCAATGTAGTAATATATTCGCCTAGAAATTAGACGTTTCACCACGTACAGATCGTTTCACGTAGCCGCCACATCCTGATAAAGAAAACAAGCGCATCTGTAGTGTGGTACGTAGTGCGCCTGCGTCAATGTTTCTGAAGGCCCTTGAGTAGCCAACGTGCTAATCCAACAAACGAAACCTTAGAAAGACTTTCAACATTAATAATCTTCGGATAGCGTTGTTTTAGCCCTCCTAAACGCCGCCTGACACTGGGTAAGTCTATATTGACACGTTCATGTTTATTAAGAAGTCACATGTAGCGCTCTTTGATGAGTTTTTGCTCCTTAGATAACGTCAATTCGACCTAGCGTTAGCTTAGCCCAATTTAGCCATACCGGGAGATAGTAGCGTGCTTTATGCTAACTAACTAATTTGCGAGTTTATGGTAACATTTATCTGAAATTAATTTGTGTTGTACAAGTCAACGTGTCACGGCAAAATGAAATAGTAACACCGTTGGTGTACGTCTTTAGGAAAGTTAGTTAGATTCGGTTCCTTAGCCTAAGCTACACTAGGCTAATCTCATCTTGTCATCAGTACAGCTGGAAATCAAAAGTACCTTGTCAGGAATGTGAGACTAAAGTTTGATCGTTATTGGATGATTTACAAAGTTTTCTACCTATAGTGAACGATTGTACTTGCTTTTGTGTCAGGAGTATTTCTGATGTTGAATCATCATTGTACTAATTGTGAAATGTGTGGGTTTAGTGCATCATTCATAGAAACACTAATAACTGGCGCTGCTACCCCATCAGGTCGGTTCAGTACACATCCAGGATGTCCTTTCCCCCTCATTTAAACCGGCCGCTTCTGCCACCTCCTGGGATACCGCCTCAGTATGCTGGCTTTCCTTCTGGTAAGTACTCAATTAAATTACCAAGAAATGCACTTATCTCCTATTTACTTAGATGCTGAATTGTTCCTCAGTGATACAATTGCAACCTTTAGGAACATGACATGTGAGTGACTGGAAACTTAATATTTATACTGTTATTGTTGCTAAATTCAAATGTGAGAAATATTCTTAAGATTATTGAATGTTTATTTTATTATACATAAATGTTCTCTTGTTGATGTATACTTAATTTGATGATTGCAGGAACCCCAATGATCCCAGTCCACATGGGCATCATGACACCCACCCCTGCAGTAATGGTGCCCTCAGTGCCAGTGGTCAGTAAGCCTCCTGTACCGAAGAAGGATATTCAAGCTATGCGAGCCAAAGAGAATGATGAGAGCAGCGGCCCCACGACAACTGTATTTGTGGGGAACATATCAGAGAAAGCTTCAGATATGTTGATCAGGCAGCTGCTGGCGGTAAGAGACAGTAGTGTTGGTACTCAAGCTGGTGAATTCTGTTGTTGGAAAGTAGTGGGTCATCTCTTAAACTTCACTGTTCTCATAAACGTTTGAACATTGTGCTTGCCTTATAGAAATGTGGAATTGTCCTTAGCTGGAAAAGAGTTCAGGGAGCATCTGGAAAGCTACAAGGTAACTAAAAAAAACGTGAACATGTACATTAACCATAAAATGTTCATTGTTATTGTATATTATCTCAGAAAATACTTTGGTCTAGATTGTCATGTCTACAATGGAAACGGACCTTACAGACCAGGGTTTGCTCCTGGAGGATTCTGTTGGGTGTCTCTGAATTATTAAGAGTCTGGTAAAGATGAAATCCAAATGTAAAGTGTCATGGTTTAACATTTGTTATGACATGGCACTATGTAAATAAAATTTGATTTACTTTATTTATTGGTACTGTATTTTATGTTATCTGTACTCTCACTAACTGCTTAGACTCCTAGATATTTTACAGATGCAAATAATAAACATGTAATTGAGTAGATACTATAAATATTTTTATGCCTTCAAAGTTTGACTCTGTACTCTAACTTGTCTTTGTATCTCTTTTGTTCTATGTTGACATCTGTTACAGCCTTTGGTTTTTGTGAATACAAAGAGCCTGAGTCCACATTAAGAGCCTTGCGCCTGCTTCATGATCTCCAGATTGGAGACAAAAATTTGCTGGTTAAGGTAGATGCTAAGACTAAAGCTCAGCTAGATGAGTGGAAGGCGAAGAAGAAGACTGCGAATGGGGTAAGAAATCTACTTTTTTTTTTTAAATATATGTCCCACCAATGTTGTTTTCACTCTCCTATGTCTTTGTTCTGTAAAGGGAAGGTGCATATAACTAGTGCAACAAAATGAGAATACATTAAAGGAATTGCACAATACCAAGTAGATTTTTTATTTTTTTTTTAAATTTTGGTTTTTCCAGAAAGAGAAAGCTGAGGATGGAGGAGATGATGAAGAAGAGGTCTTAGATGAAGAGACAAAGAAGAAAGACCAGATTATTAAAGGTGCCATTGATGGATTGATGCGGGAATATGCTGCAGAGCTCAACGCACCATCACAGGATGAGGACTCCCAGCGAAGAAAGAGAAAAAAGGAGAAAAAAGAAGAGGTATTTCAATGTTTTTCCCTCATTTTTACCTTTTAGTATTCTTCATTCCCCTTGTAAAATGTGCAGATTATTTAACCTTGTCTTTGCGGTCTTTTTTTTTTTTTAACAGGATGACATTAACACTATTGATATGGAGGAGGACAAGAGAGACCTGATTTCCAGAGAGATTAGTAAATTTCGAGACACTCACAAGGTAAAGTGACTCTTTTGATCTTGTTGTTATTACAGGGTTTGGACAGCAGCTCCTCACATAGTTCACTCACTCTTATACTTTGCACATTTAGAAAAAAATTGACACATTTACCATTTACACTGTTACAAATTGGCAGTCCTGAATTTTTCCAATATTCTATGAAATGTTTGATGTTCAGTGTTCAAACATCACAAATAGGCAGACAGCTACTATTTATGTCACCTTTCTCAGGGCTGATTTGACACCTTTGACCACCATAGTAAAACTATTTAGGTGTGACCATTATAGATCCATTCTTCATTCATCACACAAAAATGCATGGAGACAATGTAAAGTTACTTAAAAGCTAATCTATTCATTAAACCCCACCATTATGATAGTGATCATATGGTGACTAAAGCAAGATGAATCTCAGAGCTTTGGAAAAAGTTGCGAGGATAGGATGTAAGTATCAGCTTTCATTTATTATATACATATACTGGGCGTCCCCCTCTTGAGGACTTGCATAGGGGCAGCTGTACGGCATTGTTTGTTGGCCAGGGCTTTTGATGCTCTTGATACAGCCAACCAATGTGACAGTATAAAAGTTCCCCCATTATTTCTTGCCTTTACAATAGAGTTAGTGGTACTTTAAAAGCATGAGTGTCAGTGAACCTGTGCGAGTCCTCTGTAAGATATGGTCTGTCTTAATGGTGTTCAGAGACTCTTGTCAAATAACCACTGCAGTGACTTTGGCTGTAGCCTTTATTATGCTAGTGCAGGGGGGCGCCCTCTCCACAGCGGCACATTGATCTGAAGACTGACAAGGTACGTGCTCTCTGTATGCGATGCTGTGATTTCTTTCTTCATCTTTCCATCAGGCTCTCTTGCCATGTTTAAGCGAATTCAGGTTTTCACTAGATCTAAGCGAAAAAAAAAGCTAATTTGTGCCAAAACAAAAAGTGTATATAGCGTATTTGATTGATTGTTGTTTTCTAAGTATTATTCAAGGCTTTCATAGCTATTATTGCAATAAAACACTGCTTAAAGAGGTGTATTACAGGACACAATGTCACATCTGTCTGATTGGAATAGCAAAATCATGTTAAAGTAGTTTTGCTGCTCATCACTGCAGTCGGACAAGTATTTGTACAATCGCTGGTAGACACCGTAGACAGGTAAGTAAAATTAACTAAACAGATGCAAAATTGGACACTGACTTAACATTAAAAGATAGATTTGTACCAGGCAAAACATATGAATAATAATTAAACCTAAATTGATTGCTAACATTTCCCACCATCTCATTTCATAAAATTTCTCCTGAGTTGTATTAGACCCAAGGCTTTCATTTTATTGTATGTATATGATCTTCAAACTGTTAAATGACACAACTTAAAGCGTTTATCATATTTAATTACTACTTGTGTACTTACATAACTATTTGTGAACTTCAGATGTAATAAAATGTGTTATACGAGCTTGTTTCTGCACCCGATGCTTTTAAAACTTTAAATTTTGCCAGTTAACTTACTAGCCTTGTGTCTAATGCCGCACCTTGGTGTGTGTGTGTCTGAATAATGAGCCGTGAAGAACCATTGAAGACAGCTGCAGGGGTAAGACCGCTTCTACAATTTCATTTATCTGTGCAGAAATGTAACTGATGTCCATTTCTTGTTCTAGCATTTTACCAAATGCCTTTGTATCCATTGAAATAAAGGTTGTTATTGATGATGATTATGATGATATTATGAGCAAGACAGAATCCCATAACGTTTTTCCCTTGTATACCGTGTGACCTGCTTTCCTCCCAGGCCTAACTTAAAAGGCTTGTAAGGGCAGCGAAGGGCTGAATCCATAGTTCAACACCTGTAAGTCACAAACAACTAGTTCAACAAAAGACTGACGCCTGTTTTCTGTTTTTGTTTTCCTTGTACTGAGAGGAGGACTCTTAAGCAGAGAAAAAGCATTGTCTTTTGCAGCACCTTTTTCTCATTATGAATGCCTCACGTCGAACATGTTCCACAGATCTTTTTGTCCATTTAAGTGGTTTCCAGTTACCTCTTTGCTAAAGATGCAGGTTATATTGTAAATAGAAAAAAAAAATATTTTATTGATTTAGATAAGTGATGGAGCTGTCTCTCTGTGAGAGAGAGCTTTTTATTCCAGGTTTTTCCAGTGTCAGTTCTATATACAAGTATAGCTTTTTTGCAAGTTTTGCACAGCGTAGTTTAGGGCATGGCTCCATATTAAAATTATTAAGTCCTGAAAATCTGGAAACCACTTGATCTGTGCATTGTAGCTAATTGACTGCAAAGACTTACTTTGCTCCATGATCCTGTGATTCTTTCTGCTGAACATGTGTGTCTTGCTCTGCAGAAACTGGAAGAGGAGAAAGACAAACGGGAGAAGGAGCGCCTGGAGTTTGAGCGAGAAAGGAGGGAACGGGAAAAAGAGCGAGAGCGGGAAAGAGAGCGGCGGGACCGTGAACGTGAGAAGGAGCGAGAGAGGGAGAGAGAGAGGGAAAGAGAACGGGAACGGGAGCGAGACAGAGACAAAGACCGCGATCGCAGGACCAGAGAAAGAGAGCGAGACAGAGACTGGGATAGAGACAGAAGTCGTGACAGGAGCGCGGAACGCAGCCGATCCAGGTAACAACAAGAAGAGAGCTGGGAAATAAAACTAATCAAACAGAAACCAATCTGAAAGTTGAATGAATAGAAAATAACCTGGGTCCTGGACTAGTGTTGTCACTTATTTTGTCTGAGTAAATATGATCATCCTTAATCAACATATTCCTGAGTCCCTGTCGGTATTGTCACTTTTGTTTTTGCAGGGAGGTGAGTCGGGACCGAGACAGAGAGAAGAAACGAGACCCAGAGGATGAAGAGGAAGCATATGAACGCAGGAAGTTGGAAAGGAAACTTAGAGACAAGGAAGCAGCATATCAGGAGGTGTGTGTAGCTCAGTGACCGCAGACGCAGGTCAATGTATCTTTCAGTGACACACAGTGTTTTCTGTGATATTACTTTTTTTTGGAGCTGATCTGCATTGTTCTGATCATAGCGTCTAAAAAACTGGGAGCTCAGGGAGAGGAAAAAGGCACGGGATTATGCTAAGGAAGCAGAGAGGGAAGATGAACGCAGACGGGAAATGGTGAGTACATCGAATGCTGACTGATGATGCTACAGTTACCGTACTCTGCAAGATCATTTAATGTTTGTTCTGATATGAAAGCTATTATCCCGGGTAGAAACATTTTTATGAGATATTTATTTCAGTACGTCATCACTGTGTAAACATGCAGTGGGGATATAAGACACAACAACATTTGTGATGCAAAGTAGATTTATTATCCTGGAGACCGTTGAGTATAGACCTGTGTTTTTCATGTCACCTCAGGTGAAGGAAGGCAAACGACTGAAAGAGTTCCTTGAAGATTATGATGATGACAGAGATGATCCGAAGTACTACAGGTGAGAAAACATGAAAGTATTAATTCAACCTTCATTTCATAATACACTGAGGTAGAGGTACCATATACAGTATAGCTGAAAAACCAAAAAAAGGGGTCTAAAATGATACAGAATGAAACATAAAGACAAGAACTTGAACTGATACTGATGACAAAAACAATAGATGCCAATTTAGTAGCTAAAAGGAGAAACACTGGAGGTAAAGTATAAATGTCTAAAATGTTAAAAAAAAGAAAGAAAACTTTTATTTTGAAATGCTTTGAACATGTACTTGTGTAAGTAAGTTTTTGTACCTGGTATTTTAATCAGCTTGGTTTGCTGTTGAAGTCTAACCCCTCAGAGAATATTGCCGTATGTAAATTCTAGTCATGTGCCATGTGTCTGTAAAAACAGTAAAACGTAGCAGCAGATGCTGTGTGACCCAGATCTGACTTGTAGCAGCAGATGCTCTATTGCAGCTACGGCCATTGTTCTGAAGGCTGTTATTTTTGGTGTGACCCCTAGGGGCAGTGCGCTGCAGAAGCGTCTCAGAGACCGAGAGAAGGAGATGGAGGCGGACGAGCGTGACAGGAAGAGAGAGAAGGAGGAGCTGGAGGAAATCAGACAGAGGCTGTTAGACGAGGGACATCCAGACCCAGACGCAGAGCTGCGCAGGGTGAGCTGCTCTGTTACAATATGTACTAGTGTGTTTGCCTGTACATTTGTAATGAGTGGATGTGCTATCTGTTGTCTTTGTGAAGGTCACTTTATCGTCCGAGTCTTTGAGCATCTGTACATCAGCAGTGGCCAGCTCTCATTGTCTGTTGACCTTCTTTTCTGTAAAACACAGTGATTGGGTGGTCATTTTTTGCATGTTTGTCTCTTATTGGTCAGATGGAGGAGGAAGAGGAGGAGCGTCTGAGGCAGCCCCCCATCATCCAGGAGCCAGAGCCTGAGGATGACCGTGACCGCCACAGGGGTTCACGAGACCATCGGGACCATCGGGACCACCGGGACCGCCGAGCAGACCAGGACCGAGCCGAGGCCCGCTCACGCCCCGTCCACTCGGACGATGAGGTGGAAGAGGGCGAGGAGGATGATTATGACAATGATGATAATCCAGACACGAAGCCTACAATGAAGCCCACGATGCGGCCCATCACAGCAGCACCTTCAGTGTCTTCGGCCAGCGGCAACGTGTCGCCCAACACGCCTGGAGACGAGTCACCCTGTGGAATTATCATCCCCCATGAGAACTCGCCTCCTGAGGCCCTTCCACAGGAGGAACACCGGCCCAAGATTGGCCTCAGCCTCAAACTGGGTGAGCGTGTGAAAAACAAACATAAAACTAGGTCTAATCTTCGCAATGAGCCCATTCACAGATAAATAGATTTGTAGGTACTTCTGTTTCTTATGTTTTTGTTGAACCTGGAGAGGACTTGTGATGAAAAATCTTTTTTTTTTTTTAAGTGTCATGACCAGGAATAAGATAAAGAAATCAACATAAAATGGGTGTGAGGTAATTTCCTCCATGTTTAATTCCATACAAAGGAAGCAGCATATTTTAACACCCTTATTCCTATTACAAATAGTATAAAGTCATGGGACTAAAGACAATAACTGCCCACTTTTTTTTTTTTAATAGATGCAGTTGGGTAAAAACCAAAGTGTGTTTTAGGTTTTTTAACATCCATATGTACAGATATCCACAAGGGGCAAAAAATTTCACTTCAACCGTAACAGAAAGTGCAGTTTTGTATTTCTGTCATTTATCAAAAGTGTTTTTTTTTTTTGTCTTTTGGTATCTCAAACACCACCTACCAAACTCCATGGCTCTGTTCCCTCTCAACATGTACTTCCATTTGACTAGGAAAAACTCTACAAAGCTGTCTTTGTCCCAGTTGCTCTCACCACCTATAGGTATGAACCACAAAGAGGCCCATTCTTGTTGCATACTGAAATGCAGTCCCAGTAATATCTCCTACACTTTGGAGTTTTGAGTAAGAAGGGCTGTATCTGGAAAAATTAAATTGTCACAAACTCCTGAGACATTTTGCAAACTTTACAAACTAGGTAGACTTACTAATTTTTTCATTCATTGAAATATCTTTACTTAAAATGGTGGCTTAAAACACAAAAAAGTATGTATCACAAAAGAGCCAATAAACAGCATCTACACTGGAATCAAGTGAAATCAGGTGAAGTGATGCAGTAAAAGTATATTTTCAGGGTAGATTTTAAGGATTGCGCTTCTGTATTTCACCAGACATTTACACATGAAAGGGAGTCGGAATGTTGCACTTAAAACTGAAAGCGATTCAAAGTTAGTTTTTACAAGTTTTTTTTTGTGTTGTTTTCAGGTGCCACAGGGAGCCCCAGTCAGCCCAACGCAGGTAAAAGGAAGAAGCTGCCGGTGGACAGCGTCTTCAACAAATTTGATGACGAAGAGGCAGACGAGCAGCCCCGGAAGAGGAAGCTGGTGCCTCTGGATTACGACGACGACAAGAGCTTAGGCGTGGACGGGGCCGGGCTCTCCAGCATAAAAGGAGCCAACGCCGAGGAGAAGCGCAAACACATCAAGAGCCTCATAGAAAAGATTCCCACAGGAAAACCAGAGCTGTTCTCCTACCCACTCGACTGGTCCATGGTGGACACGGTGAGTACAACGAACACTGCACATTTAATTAAACTCTCTAAGCTCAGAGGTTAACCGGCACGATCTCTTTCCAGAAATTACATTTGGATCTAGTTGCAGGTCGATCAGATACAAACCGTTTTTTTTTTTTTTTTAAATCATAAGCTGCAGTGGGTGATATTTTTTTAACAAGGGAACGGGAGTAAGCACCCACTCCACATAATATACTATGACCAAATTTCATGACTCACATTTAAGGCTTTCACAGTTATTACAGAAGTATTTGCGCTAATAACTATAATCCTCTCCATTCAGTTGCATGCAAACAGCTAGATGAAACTAACAAATACCATATTTTCTACTGATTGATATTTGTTAGCTCCTGTTAGTATCTGTATTCCAGTAATAGGCTTTGCATATTTATGCTGTCAGTGTCCAATTCTTCATCTGTATGCGTACAAATGATTAAACTGTTAGGCTTATACTATACTACAACCTTCAAATTAGCAGAAAAAAAAATTAATTGCAATTATTTGTTGAGTCGTCACTATAATTACATTTGACCAGATCGTGACATTCCTAATTCTGTCCAGTTAGACTAACTCTCTCCCTGTTGTGTTGTCTTGTGTATTAGTGGTGAGTAAATACACTTTGCGGGACAGCTTTTCAGAAACACTTGTGTAACCTGCCTTAATCTTCTGTCCTCTAGACGTTAATGGAGCGCCGCGTTCGCCCTTGGATCAATAAAAAGATCATTGAGTACATCGGGGAAGAAGAGCCAACATTAGTGGACTTTGTCTGCTCTAAGGTAGTGATCATTGATCATCTGTGCATGTGATTCGCATGACGTTCAAAGATGAAAACAAACTAATGGGTTTTCTGTTGGCAGGTGATGGCTCACAGTATGCCGCAGAGTATCTTAGATGACGTTGCTATGGTGAGTAATGAATTTTACTGTTGGATTCATGAGTGTTATATTAAAATAAACACATTTGACTAGTAACTAGTTGCATGGCTAAAATTATAATGCCTTTAAGATTTGTTTTAGTTCAGTACTTTTCTTGTTACGGCTTATTAATGTCAGGGTTTCCCCACTACAAGAAAGAACTTAAAATATCAAAATAATGCTGTTGTGACTTCTGTAACATTGAAGACAAATGTTTCTATATTCACCTGAATGGACAGATTTTAGTCTCCTAAAAGCCTAAAACTTTTTTGGGGGTATTTTCTGATTTATCATTATTATTATTATTATTATTATTATTATTATTTTAAATCTACATTTAACATTTACTGAGTAACTTATCACCATTTACTATATCATTCTCCATTGTGTTATATATTTTTCAGTGAAAGTCAGGTACCTGTCTATTTTATTTACTAATCATGTAGGTGTAAATTAGTAACTTCAAAGGTTATTCTATCAAAACAAAGAAAGTGACTTAAAGCAAAATTAATCACCAACTGAACATAAAACTTTTATAGCCACTGTTACTTGTCAAACTACATGGGTTTTATGAATGAATGTGTTTCCATGTTCCCTGTGGAGCCTCTGAACATCCAAAAAAGATATTTGATGCTGCGGAGTCATTTAACTCTTGATAAGATTAGTGGCTCAAAAGATATTAACCGTTTTAGATCAGTAGATCCTTTGGTCTCTGTTTAGTTCTTTGAGGGTTAATAAGGTTGTTTTTTGCTGAACTAAAGCTGTATTTTGACTTAATTTTGTTTCTTTGACCTATTTTCTATAGATCCTCTCCACAAATCTAAAAAAAAAAAAAAAAAACCCTGAAAGGATGTCATGACTTAGTCTTATTTGCTCCTTGTTGAGAAAAGCACATCATTAAATAGTAGCATAAATGCTTAAGTCAGTGGTTCCCAACCTTTTTGGCTCGTGACCCCATTTTAATATGAATTTCTGGTGACCCCAGACATTCAAAACGTAAACTATTTTTTTTTTTTGGTAAAATTAATTTGTTTTTGATCATGTAATAGTCTGCTACACTATGTTACAAATGAAGGTTAATTTTAGACATTTAGTCTATATAATGTATATTATTATGGACAGAGGCAGAAAATCCAGGTGTAGATTACTGCACAAAGTGAGA
>JAPQRP010000018.1:6301641-6349835 GCA_037367295.1 Apogon hyalosoma
GACCTACATTCACCAAAATTTAATGGGATCTATTCTGGACCACCTCACACCTTTCCTGAAAATTTCATGGAAACTGGACCCGTATTTTGTTTAATTTTACCCGACTCGATTCAGGACTCTGCTCCCAAGTCATGCTATATTTCTTCTTCATTTTTGTTAGATCACGTTTGATCACGCGAGATTTGTCTTGGAGGACTAGACTCTAGATCGGTGGTGGGACAGAATCGTCATGTGTGTGGTGTGCTGTGTTGAGATTATCGGAGCACAACACACACAGTACGATCAAAACTGTTCAATGCTTGATTTTTTGTCTTCATGTGTGGGGTCTGGAACAGATAAAAAAGCTCAAGCCTTGTGTGTGCCCCGCTTTACGTTACCTCCTTTGAATCTTCGACATTTCCCAGACACATTTAAACACAATACAGCGAATGAATTTATGCAAACACAATTTAAGACCTACCATATCAAATTTAATACCCTTTAAAGACTTTTTTAAGGTAGTAAATGCAGATTTGTAAATTCGAGACTTTTAAAACCCTGTGGGAACCTTGAATCAATCATTAACTGAATAATCATAGAAGCTCCAAATACTTCAACAGCTTTTTAGTTTAGCAAACACTGCTGTCTGCGCTGTGCACGTATAATAACTAAATATAAAAAGTAAGTAAAGGTGGACAGAAATGGGGGATCCTTTCAGTCACTGACCTCCATCTGGATGTTAAAGACGCCTCTTTTCTCTTCGATCTTCTCCTTGATTGCAGCCATGGCCTGGTTGAGGACAGACAGACCTTCCGTGCGCTCCAGAGTGGTCGTTGTCATCACGTAACGCGGGGGAGCGATCAGGTTGATCTGCGAAGCACCAGACCGCGGCAGTTATTTACAAAAGCCGTGATTAAAGAACAGGATTGATTCAGTCTTAAATGTCAGTGTGTCGGCTGAGGAGTGGTGGGAGGTTGGACAGGTGTGGTCACCTTGATGGGCATGACTTCTGTGGAGCAGCCTAGCCCGGCCCTCAAAGCCTCCTTCACTGCATCGATGCCCTCATACCCGTAGCACGCCACTTCAATGTCTGCGGGTGGGAGAGACCAGAGTGGAATAAGGATCCTTTAATGCCCACTCAGCCAGATTTCACATGTTTTGCTACTTTAGGGGACATTGCACTATAGTCTTAAAACTCTGAAGCTGTCAGTGTCTCAGGATTTGTATACATTTTTCAAGGTCGAATTCAAGCACTTTTAAGGGTCACTCACTTTCAAATTTTTCCTGCATAGCCTTAGGTAAAATACACATCTACAGGACTACATATACTCATGATTATTTTTTTCACTTTTCATCACAAGGATGTATATTGTATTATGCTGTTGTTCATAACAGCAAAAAGTTTAGAAATGAAAGGAGAACACAAAGTTTTATCCAAAAAAGGGAAGCCACTTGACGTTCTTCAGGCACACGAGACAAAGATAAAAATGAACCTGGAGTCGACCCGAGAGCACCTGGCAATTCACTTATTTGACAAAGTTTTATTTTTCAAAATGTATCACCTCTGTAAGTAGCTTTGGTTTGAATTAATATTCAAAGTAAATAAATAAATCACAACACAGAGTTGGAATTGCAAGCACTTAAAATAAAATTCAAGCACTTCTCAGACCTTGAAAAAACAAATTGAAATTGGAGCATTTTCAAGGATTTCAAGCACCTGGATCAACCCTGGTTTCTGAAGTTTGAACCTTCTGAGCCAAACCTTATTAGCATGAGCATTCTAAGCCTCAAAAGACGCTTATTTTTTGCTGGACTGAGTTAAATGTTGTCTGTGCGTACAAGAAAAATCTGTACAATAGTATTCACTTGTTAAATCTGACGTCATGCTGCTGTAAAAGTCATTCCCTCGTCCAAACACGCACGTACTTGTTTACTATGATAACTGCCTTTAGTGAGGAACCAGTTAGGGTTCACAAGGGGCTAATTTCATTTATTTAACTCAAGATGCAATTATTAGCACAATTATCCGTAATCAGTGATCTACGTGCAGTAGATTGTGATTTTAAGTCTAAAAGTGTGTCTAAAACATGGTTTAATTTCCTGGTCTGTTCCAACAGCGCATCAAACTACTTAAAGCTCAGCTGTGTGTGTGTGTTACATTAATTTTGCCTGAACTCGATAACACAGAAGAGAGGACAAAACAAAAAAAAGTGAAGATGTGAAATACCTATAAAAAAAAAAAAAAAAAGCCTCATTCTATATTAGGGGTGTTCATTAAGATTCAGTTTGGCTAATATGGTGGGAATTAACATTAGTGAGCTAACTAACTAGTCAAACTTTTTTCTCATTTGTTCAAGAATTGTAACTTCACTTATAAGCTTTATCTACTTCTTATCATGACATATGAAGTGTTCGAATGACAACTGAATGTGTTTTATGGACTGGATCGTACTGGACACAGAGCAATGAACAGAAGTGGACCCGGAAACGGGAAACGCCACCACAGCTTAATAGGTGGACAAATCCCTGGTTCAGGTTTTTTATTCAAGCCTCAATACTTATATCATAGTAGGTCTTTGACAGCCTTTGCTTTATCCTGAAATCTTCTACTGAACATCCTGAGAATAATTTGGGAAAAATGTTCATGCAAATAGATGTGCTGATATCAAACTGCTAAATATAAATACTGTACTATGTGAGCAAAGATACATTAAATTAAAAATTATTATTAAACCATATTTGCACAAGTTTTCACTTTATGTAATTCTGTATAGTCTTAAATTTGTTTTATATGTAGAAGTTTCTGGGCCCTGCAAAAAAAACGGAGCCACGCAGTTTGTTAAATACAGTTTGAGTGTTGAAAAACCCATGTTTATGGTAATTATCATAATTTCCCTGAAACCTTATTTTGGGTGTGATGATACTGCGAGGTCCCATGAATTAACTGCAGATTTTTCATGAAAACAGGAACGTCTTTGGTGTGTTAACAGACAGATCAGTATCTTCCACTTCCTTTCCAGTTTACGCTATGTTCTTTCTTACCTGCTCTGATTTTGACAGCCTGTGGAGTGAGTCGCCTGTTGATGTTATCAATCAGCACACTCCTCTCCTCCTCTGTTAAGTCCAGACCGTCCAGGATCGACGGGTCTCTGGTAGAAGAAAAAATGAGGTTAGATTCCACCTTCTCATATACAGTACACATTGCATACTACTGCTAGAGCTTGAACCAAACACTTACGATACGGCCTGTTTGAAGACATCATAGGCTCCGTATCCTGGCCTCTTGTATTTTTCATCGAACACCCAGGCGGTGCGTTGGTACAAGCTCTCGAGCTGCTCGTCCTTGCTGTATTCCAGCACCTCTGCAACGTGTCGCAAGATGCTGTAGACCTGCGACAAAAAACCTGCATTAACTCTATATAAATGCCAGGTAGGGCTACATGGTTAATTGATTTTAAATTGAAATCGGATTATTTAATTAATATGATGTTTAAAAAAGGGTAATCATCAAACTGAATTTCATCTCTCTCGTGTCTGCGGGCTACAGTAGGCTCCTCCTCCTAACTGTGAGAGCGGCCTCCAGTCTTTGGTCTCCATATACTGGTACAAAAACATCGTTTGCTAAGGGCAGTGAGACGTTTATGGCTAAAAACAGCAAGAGCAAGTCAGTTGTGTGGAATTGGTACGGCTTCAAAGTTTCCGATGAAGACCAAACTCAGCCTGAAGGTGGCATCAGTCAAAGACAGCAGCACAACCAACTTATTTCAGCTTCTTAAACTTCATCACACGCCAGAGTGGGAGCAGTGCGTTGCACTGTGGGCTGCACATGAAAACGACTTGCTGGCTAAAATGCCACCACCAGCCTGAATCGAAAATCAAGTTTTTAAGAGGAAAAAATTTTTTTAAAAGAAATTGGGATTTTATTTTAGCCCAAAATCGTGCAGCCCTAATGCCAGGGTCACAGTGTCATAACTGTGGGGAATCCATAAATAAAAAACAGGTTTAGTATTAAACATATGTGCTGGCTGTGGCACTGGGAAGGAAAACCAGACAGAGATACAAAACAAAGCATCTGGAAAGTATTCACAGCTTCAGTCACAGCACTTTTACATTTCCTTGTGTTACAGCCTTATTCCAAAATAGATTAAATAAATTTTTTTACTTCAAAAATTCTACTCATAATGACAAAGTGAAAAAGGTTTATTTGAAACTTTTGCAAATTTATAAGTATAAAAAACAAAAATATAACAAATACATAAGTATTCACAGTGTTTACTCAATACTTTGACGCACCTATAGCAGCAGCTCTAATTATTACAGTATGATGCTACAAGCTCGACACACCTATTTTTGGGCAGTTTCTCCCATTCTTCTTTGCAGAACCTTTCCAGCTCCACCAGGTTGGATGGAGAGTGTCGGTGCTCAGCCACTTTCAGACTCCACAGATGTTCAATGGGGTTCAGGTCTGGGCTGTGACTGAACCACTCAACAACATTCACAGAGTTTTCCTAAAGACTCTGCTTTGTTTTCTTGGCTGTGTGTTTAGGGTTGTTGTCCTGTTGATATAAAGATGAATCTTCGGGCCAGTCAAACGTTCATAGGGCTCTGGAGCAGGTTATCATCAAGAATGTCGCTGAGCGTAGCTGTGCTCATCTTTTCTTTGACCCTGTCTAGTGTCCCAGTTCCTGCTGTCGAAAAACATCTCCACATCCTGATGCTGCCACCTCCATGTTTCACTGTAGGGATGGTGTTGTAGCAGTGCATGGTTTACTCCAGACATAACACCTGGCATTCAGGCCAAAGAATTCAATCTTTGTTTCAACAGACCAGAGAATCTTGTTTCTCATGGTCTGGTTCTGTACCTTCCCCAGATCTGTGTCTCGATCCAATCCTGTCTCAGATCTACAGACAATCCCTTGGACTTCATGACTTGGTTTGTGCTCTGACATGCACTGTCAACTATCGGAGGAGCGTGTTTTTCCAAATCATGTCCAATCGACTGAACTGACCACAGATGACTCCATACAAGTTGTGGAAACATCTGAAGCTCAATAAGTGGAAGCAAGATGCACCTGAGCTCAAACTGGAGTCTTATGGCAAATGCTGTGAATACTAACGTACATGTTACATTTTTGTTTTACTATTTTCAATAAAGTTTCAAACCAACTATTGTCACTTTGTCATTCTCTATTGTGGAATAAGGCTGTAACACAAGAAAATATAAAGAAAAAACACTGAATACTTTCTGGATGCACTGTAGCTGTGGATAAGAATGGCTCAATCTTAAGCCACTTTTACACAGAGACCCCGGAGAAAAGGCAAAATGGTGATCCCACCTTTTTTCCTCCACTGACCGATTTCCACAGCCAAGCCAAAGGCGTAACAGAGGTGAGACAGGCTGAACTTTTACACAGCGGACCTGCGTTCCGGAATCAAAAAGGCAGTGACTCAGCGCTCATTTTTAAATCCCTCTGGCGTAGGAGACAGTGGGCACATATGCAAGCACTGGCATGGAATTCCACGGCAGCCACCACCGTGTCGGCTTTGTACCCAGCTTTGTGCCCGCTGCAGCCGGCTTTGTGCCCGGCTTCATTCACACCATGGTTGGCTTCGTGCCACGGGTGAAAATGGCATGTAGCCCAGAATCATGCCAGTGCCTCCATATGCGCCCACTGTCTCCCATGCCAGGGGTCGCCGTCATCAAAACGTCACACCTTGGTTTGCGGAACAAGAGGTGTTCCTTTTACATAGTGTTCCGCAATCATGATCCTACCTTTGTCACAGCTCTGTTACTACCTCCCGAGGCATAACAGAGCTGCGATAAAGATGGGACCAAATGATCCCACCATTGTGTTTACACACACGTCGTTCTGGAATAAAGGCAAAATATTCCCACAACAGAAGTTCTGTGTAAAAGGGGTTTTAGAGAGAATCTTTGTACAGAGTATACTGATCAGAACTGATCGTAAGTCTGTGAAACACAACATAAACAGCCTCAGGCTGTAATATGACTTACAGTTTTGGATTTAGTGAATTTGTCCTCACACTTGATAGCTTCCTCTGGTGAAACTCTTCTTTTTGATAAATCAATGTATCCTAGAGAGAAACAAGTGAAGAAATGCAGCAACACTTAGACACAGAATGCTGTTTTCACATTAACATCACAAAACAGGATATACATAATCCCATTTTATTATTATCTTCAATGATCTGTCTGCTCTTACCCTTTTCTTTGTCTACTCGGATGACGACCACACACTCATTGCGGCCTATGCGGATGAGCTTGTTGATGGAGCGGATACGTCGACGTGACAGCTCGCTAAGGAGAATCATGCCTTCAATGTTGTTATACTCCAAAAGGCTGACGTAGGCGCCCATCTCAGCGATGGACCTCACATTCACCATCACGACATCCTCCACCTCTGGGAACCGGTGCTGGTAAAATCGACAGCTGAGCCCCGGCATCGCTGTGTGAAAACAGTGAGGAAGTTTTCACAGCTGTTGACTCTTACTATGGTTTAACCAGTCTGGAAGTAAAATATTAAACCAAAACTTCATCAACCCTGATGATATGACCCCACTCTCTGGTGATGGCAACAGAGAGGACGCCCCAGTGTTAACTGTGGTCTGTTATGGACAATGACAGTCATCCTCTGCCCATAGGACAGATGTGGGAGATCCATTGTGTACCCAGAGCCAATAAGCTCTTCAATTCTTTCCAATGTGGGTGGTAGCACTGGATTCTGGGCCTGAGGTGCAGTTCTGTTTATATTTTTTATCAAATTCTACTGTATTAGTAATACATCGTATGAAGTACTGCCAGTGAATAATCCCTGAACTGTAGAATCATTTATCAGCTACATAACAGTATGTACAGGACAATGTTAAGCTCATAAATTTGTATTTTAGTTAAGTGTATTGATCTTAAACAGGTTAATTTAACTGTGAAACCTGTTGTGCAAAATCTGTCTGTGACCATTTTAACAGATCTATCTAATATTCCCATCAGATGCTTTTTTAATGATCCAATGCTCCTTTTAGAGTCTGCACCTTAAATGTACACCGTTATCTCTTAACACTGAACGTTATTGATAGAATGAAAGGGGAATTCAAAGCCGATGGGCAAATGTTCCTAAGATTTACTGTGAGCTAACGCTGTGGATGCTGCTGGTAACATTTCTCGTTTGGCAGTGGATGAATGGGATGATGCAATTGAGAAAAACGAAGCATTTTTTCCCAATTAGGGAGTAAAAAGCACATTTTCACAGAGGTTACAGCCCTTTAAATAGAGCTGTACCACATCAACAGCAACTATAAAACGTGATAGATTTACAGATATATCAAAACGCAGAATCTAAAATAAGAGACGAAATCCAGGTACTTTAAGCCCCGTTAGCTTGTTGGCTAATAACCCGGCTCCCCACTCTCACATGCGGCACATGCACTGCCGCTCAGGCTAACGGCTAGCTCCGAAAGCTAGCACCCCCGTATGTTAACCGATAACCACCAAACAGCTCCGTAAAACCACCAAAACTCACCTGTGTCATAGGGTTACAGAACGATACACTGGAATGGTCTGTGTCAGAACTAATTAGAAGTCCGATTCTGTTTCCTTTTTTTGTTATTTTACTGAAGATCTCGGGCCCGCTAGCTCACATTCATGGGTGTGCTAATTGTTTCGACCCGGAAAAGATCGTTAGGGCTTTCCGTGTCGCGCATGCGCAAACCGCAGCTCCTACAGTCACATGATCTGGGACCAGCTGATCATCACGGATAGAGAGTCGGACAAGATCACGACCATCACCTCTATCTATGCTTTTAATCCTGCACCGAGAACGACCGAATATCTGTATTGCATGTTTAGTTTCATAAATTAGCAGGGGATATTTCATTTCCGTGTTTATTTACAAAAACTGGGATAAACTAAAGATCGTAGTCATCGACCAAAAGACGCGAAGATGTCTGGGAAAGACAGGATCGACATATTCCCCTCCAGAATGTAAGCAGCTTGTTTGCTAGCTTGATGCTAAACCCACTGATGTGAGACATTTCTGCTGATTTCGGCTGATGACTTAGATTAGCTACCTTCTACTGTGCTTGGTTAATCGCAAATAAATGGCGATCAGTCACGTTCGGTTGTGAATCGAGGCTTAGTTTGGTTCATTTTAGCATCCGGTTGCTGTTTAAAAGAGGAAGAGTCTTTATTTTATCATGTGATGCTTGATCTGTGTGTGAGCTGTCAAGTCTGAGCTGTCAGTGACCCTGAGACATTTCACATTTTGACTGTAACACTTAGCCACGTATATTCATATACACATATTTTTGTAATTCATTCATCATGGCAGCATGGTATCGTGTGGAGTTCAGCCAACACTGATATTTTTACATTTCCATTAGTTTTTATATATGTTCAGCCTCAGTTTGGTTTTTGATTTCAGTTTATGGTTATTTGTATGAGTGCACACGTAGCTTTAGTTTCTGAACAGTTGTATATTTTTTAAGGTGTTGTGTGAAAAGATTTGATTTATAGAAGCTGGGAAGGGTAGGCTGTGATATTAGGATATTAGATATTAAAAAGGTACAAAAATTGCATATTATATACCAATAACAAAGTGGGATTGTAAAAACAAAGCAAATTTTACATATATTTTGCTTTTGCTTGTGTTATCCTGTAATAACTTTTATTGCTGTGTAGTTACTTCTGTCCAAATGACCTTTTTTTATCATCACCTGGCTCTTTGGTACAGCCTGTGTAAAACAAGCTTGTTCCATATATTTCTGAAACAACTTAAAGATATAAAGAAGGAATTGAGAAAAATCTGTGTTTTTTTTTTTCTTTCAGGGCTCAGACCATCATGAAGGCTCGTCTGAAAGGAGCGCAAACTGGCCGCAACCTCCTGAAGAAGAAATCTGATGCCCTCTCCATGCGCTTCCGCCAGATTCTTCGCAAAATTATCGAAGTCAGTTCAAAATGAATTAAAATGATGTTGTTCCATGATACATGTATGTGCAGTTCCTTTTTAAAAGTCATTTTCTTACTCTACATTTCGTTTGCTGTTGTTGAGAGATGGCGACTTTAAGAATTTGACCTAAAATGACAAAATTAGCCGAAGGTTGAATAGACTAATGTATTATAATGTTAAAGAATATTTCAGTGTAGGGATTTGGCTTGCGAAGTGGTTTAAACATTGAAGAAATTGAATAATAAGATGTTCATTCTTTATTAGACTAAGACCAAGATGGGAGAGGTGATGAGAGAGGCGGCCTTCTCTTTGGCTGAGGCCAAATTTACAGCTGGCGACTTTAGGTGAGAATTCCTGAAAAATCATGTCTTAGTTGTGTTTATAGAGATGATGCCTTTGCAACACCAATCTGTCATTTGTTCTACAGCACAACCGTAATCCAGAATGTCAACAAAGCCCAGGTCAAAGTCCGAGCCAAGAAAGACAATGTGGCAGGTTAGCTTTAAAAAAGTCACACCCGCTCCTTTCTAATATTTACTGTTTAGACAATTTCTTACGTTTTCTTTTTTTAATCATTTAGGTGTTACCCTACCTGTTTTTGAGCACTACCAAGAAGGAGGAGACAGTGAGTTTTGTCTGATCATAAATAGTCAATAACATTTTTTCTTGATCTTTTGAATTATAGTCAAATCTAACCCTCTCTGTGTCGTCAGGTTATGAGCTGACTGGTTTGGCCAGAGGAGGAGAGCAGCTGTCCAGGTTGAAGAGGAACTACGCCAGAGCTGTTGAGCTGCTTGTGGAATTGGCCTCCTTACAGGTAGGGGGTGCTGTTACAAGTTGGTCATGGTTGATTCAGCTTGATTTTAGTCTTTAAATGATGAAACCTCTTTATATACCTTCTAACTGTGAGAGAAAGTTTTAATGGATTGTTAAAAATGCAGTGATTTTATCATCTCTTTAAATCAGTTTGTTATTGTGTTTTTTTTTTTTTGTTTTTTTTGCAGACATCATTTGTTACTCTGGATGAAGCCATAAAGATAACCAATCGCCGTGTAAATGCTATTGAGCATGGTGAGCTCCCACTTTCTTTCCTCACCACAATGAATTTACACAAAATATTGTTACTACAGATAACTTATTTTAACCATATTTGCAGTGATTATTCCCCGGATTGATCGTACCCTCACCTACATCATCACAGAACTGGATGAGAGAGAACGAGAGGAGTTTTACAGGTTAAAACATCTCTAGTAAATCTAAAAAATTTAAACCTCTTTTCTAGCTTAACACCTTCCCAACTAAAATGCACGTGTCACATCCTGTTTCTGTTAAAAAAAATAAATAAATCCATCATCTTAACATCCCACCTCCTCTAGGCTGAAGAAGATCCAGGAGAAGAAGAAGCAGCTCAGGGAGAAGACGGAACTTGAGATCGCCGAACGTTTGGCCAAGCTCGGTCCCATCGCAGAGCCCGCCAACATGCTGACGGAGGAGGCGGACGAAGACCTGCTGTTTGAGTGACATGCTCGTCTGTGATATCACTGACTCGATCCATCGTCATATTTATTCTGTGCCTCTCAGGCCACGTCTATGTCTACTCATGCAAGTGATGAGAGTTGGGGTTTTTTTGTGTACGTGTTATGTCTGTGATGATTTGTCACATTGTTTCAGTGCTGGATACTGTGTTTCCAGATTTGTCACTATAAAGAGCCGAAGTCTGATCACACAAGGGACTCATTTCACTGTTGAATCACTATAAGTAATAAACTAATATTAAGAGAAATTATTAAGTATGTTTACACATGCCTTGGAGGTGAAATATAAGAATCATTCTGTGTGATTGGATCATCTTGTAGATACTGTATCTCAGCTTCATTATATCGCATGCTGTAAAGCTTAAGGTGGTTGTAGATTTCAGAGTGTGTGAGTCTGTGTTGTGGAGACCCCATCCCGCTGCTGACCTCGTACTTGGGGGTTATTCTTACCTCGTTTGAGGATGTTTACCATGGCACCAGAAACCATTTTAATTTCCCTGTGTAAAATTCAGTGTGAAAGTCAACAAGGCCTAGCGCTCCATCTAAATAAAGATGTTCTCTATATCCAAACATGGCCTGTATTTACTGTTTAGATTTACATGTTGCATGAAAAATAGATTGGTAGTAAAAGAAAATGACTGTGTTAGTCAGATATCTCTGGACTGGTACAGAGAAACACTGCTGAAGTAGGGTAGGGTAGGTGAGGAATGTCAGGCATTTTGCACCAGTGTTCTACATTTATCATATCATTTTTAAATATCATTTGCTTTGACTGAATTAGTCCATGAGTTACAGCTTACTTTGCTTTACTCCTCCAGTCCTTTGCTTTCCATTTCAGTCCACTCTGTTTGATGTCCGTCTGGAAGTCCTTGTGTCCACTTTTCTTAGGTCTTGTTGTTTCCATCTAAAGCAGGGGTGTCAAACATATGGCCCACAGGCCAAAACCGGCCTGCCAAAGGGTCCAATCCAACCCGTGGGATGAATTTGTGAAATGCCAAAGTTACACTGGAGATATTAATAATTAAGGGTACAGCCCGATGCAATCTCAAGTGGGTTGGACCAGTAAAATACTACCATAATAACCTATAAATAATCACAACTCCAAATTTTCCCCTTTGTTTTAGTGAAAAAAAAGTAAAACCACATGCAAATGTTTACATTTATAAATTATCCTTTTACAAAAAATGTGAAAAAAACAATTCAAACCTGAAATGTCTTAAGAGCAATTTTAACAATATTCTGTTACTAAATGTTTTGTGCCTGTAGATCCACAGTGATCTGTAACCTGTAATGTACATGTGTAAATGATAAGCTGAGGTATAATATTGTTAAAATTGCACATATTTTTCCTACAGAAATTTCAGATTGTGGTATTCACAGTTTTTTAAAAAAAATAGTATGTGGATGTAAACATGCGCAATGTAATTTTGCTTTTTTCACTCTAAAACAGGGAAATGTTTGGAGATGACATCACTTATTGTGCTATTATTCTCCTGGTATTCTACAACCCTGATCTAAAGGCTACACTCTGACTGCAGATAAAAGCAGTCCAGCGCTGTTTGTGTGCTCATATGCTCAGACCTTCTATATTTATTACAGAATGAGCTGCACAAGTCACATGGATTCTGATCAGTTGTATTCTGATTTAGACACTTTCATATGTGGTAATAAGTCGGATACAGGTCTGCTTTTTAGTAGTACATCCTCAATCTGACAGTCACTTTGAAATACATGCAACTATCACATCACTCTATTCAAAAAGACTGGGTCATCAAATAAATCTGCATTTTAGACTTAAACAAGGACGGTTTTGACAGTAGTAGTAGTAGTCGTAGTAATAGTAGTGAACATTCACACAAGAGTTACTGTTTTTTCCAGTAATAACAAATACTTAAACAGAAGTTGCCATTTACTCAACATGAGCAATCACTTCCTCTTGGTTTATAGGTAAAACTGACTGTGACCGGGGATGTGATGGTTTACCATATTAAGAAGTCTGTCTCCAGAAAACATGTTTAGAAATCACTGTTTAATTGACACTCACCATAATCCTGTGTCCGTTCCACAAAAACGGACTATAGTGGGTCATTGTTCCTAATGTGCATATGCTGACTTCAGGACATTCCACAGTCAAATCTAGAATTAGCACCACAAAAAAGAACATGAACAGCAAAACAATAGATCATTCGAAATGGGTAAAAGATGGGAATTGAACACTCAGACCTGGTGGACCTGCCTGATACTGCTGGCATTGAGTTTCTAGTTTGTGGCTGATCCATCCTCCTCCTTCGACCTCCTTTTCCACAGGTCAGAGGTCAGTGATGCTGACGGTATCTGTCCAGTACGTGTTCGATCATTCAGTGGATGCTTCAGCAACTGTTGATGAGTGTTACAACATTGTGGCCTTGATTGTCTTCCACACTGTTGATCTGTGAAGTACTACAGCAAGAGTCTGATCTTTGTGCGGGGGCTGATTTCTTTAGAGCCCCAACATGAGATATTACCATCGTCATACAATTCAACACAGAATTTACAAGGACACATCAGTGATTCACATTTTTATCTGAATTTTATTTACAGAACTGTGCTTATGGGTAAGACATACCCTGCAAAGAAGACGTAATACACGATTTGTTGGAGTTACTGCACTCTAAATGATACAGTGCCATTGATACAAGTGAGCAATGGTAAAAAAAAAAACACACTCAGCAGTACTTTGCAGCATGACATACTGATAGTGATGATAACCAGCTAGAGAGAAAAAAACACATTTGAGGTTTGTTATCACAGCATAAAACAACACAAAATAATACTGACATTGGTTTACAGGAAGTTCCCATACCTGTGCAGGTAACAGCAGATTTCTGTCATGTATTTCAGAATGGAAGACGATAAATGTTTCCTTTCTTCTGTTTTTGGTACCTGAATATAACTTGGCTTATTACATTATTAAAAAGCCATTTAATACCTGTGATGTTACCACTATGACTTGTTTTGTAAAATATCCCCACAAAAAAAAGTTACAATAAAATATTTTGTCTTTTTGGCTAAAAAATATATTTACAATTATAAATATCTATGAGGAATAGGATAGAAATATCTCTTATCTATTTGGTTGATAAATGACTTTGCATAAAGCTGTGAGATCGACAAAAACCAAACAGAAAAAAAAAAAAAAAAGTCACCCACAAAAGACACACACCAACAAAAACAAATAACAGAAACTTGAGTCCATCCCTGTAACCCTTGGTAACGATCACCTCCTCTACCAACGAGGAAAATGTGCAAGTGCAAATTCAGTGAGATTACCACTGTTTGTCAATCTCCAGTCGTCCTCCCTTTGATGGGATCCTGCGACGTCTAGCACAGCCAGGAGGTGGGCACCCACTGGGGCTCAGTGTCCAGCTTATCTATCAGCCTACGCAGCTCGTGGAACGCTTGGTCCGGATCCATGTTGACAATAGTGGCGTCGAAGACGTGGCCAAAATTGAGCTCCATCTCACGGGCCTTTTCAATGACCTCCTTCAGCTCCTCCGGCTTTGTGCAGAAAAACAGGACACCGACACGAGAGGGTGAGTCAGACAATGTCTCTAAATAAACTCGCTGTACAAAAGAGGAATATGTTCTTATCTTTACTTTTGCTGAAAAATGTGACGTTTGTTAAACAAGTAAGCGTGATATGATGATTCTGATGATGTACTTTTACTTGAGACACTTGAATTTATAGATTATGATGCATTGCTGTAGACTAAACCACATTAGCTTAACCTTAAATATCAACAATGTAACAAACACATTAATGCAGCGGCAAAATAAATCCAAACACATCATATACAGAGTAAAACACTGACAGGGACCATTTTACTGCTCAATGACTACCTCTATTTTTCATATTTAGTCCATTTTGCTGATAATATTTACATACTTTTACTTAAGTAACAGGGTTTGTACACATTTTTCAAGGTCAAATTCAAGCACTTTTAAAGATAATTTTCAAACTTTTCCAGCACAGCACCTTATGGCTGGGGTAAAATACACATCTACAGGAATACATATACTCATGATTTATTTTTTTTTAAATTTTTATCAAAATGATGTACAGTGTATTATACTATAAACATCTAAAATTATGTTTCATCATAGCAAAAAGTTTAGAAATGAAAGAAGAACACAAAGTTTTATCTAAACAAAGGGAAGCCACTTGGGGTTCTTCAGACACACTCGCACTGAGCCAAAGATTAAGATAAAAATGGGCCTGAACTCATTTTCTTTTTTGACATAAAGTTTTATTTTTCAAAATGTATCACCTCTTTGTAAGTAGCTTTGGCTTGCCGTCTAACTTGGCAGAGTTACTATTGACAACAAATAAATCACATCACAGAGTTATAATTGCGAGCACTTTCAAGCACTTAAATTAAAATTCAAGCACTTTTCAGACCTTGAAAACACAACACTGAAATTCAAGCATTTTCAAGGATTTCAAGCACCTGTATGAACCCTGAAGTAAGGTTTTGAATGAGGAAGTTTTACTAGTAGTGGAGTACTTTCACATGCAGTATTAGTACTTTTATTTAACGTATCTGAATATATTTTCCACCACTAACTGGAATATTTGTATAAGTACTGAGACACACAATTCAGGTATTTCAGCGCTAACAGGGTGGTGGGCAACAAATTATATTTGTAAAAACAAAAGTCATAATTTTATATCTGGATAAAGTATTATTTTGTCTTCATGATTAATTTAGCTTATGCTGTTATTTAAAGTGTCTGTTTTTATTCAACATTAACACTGATTTATTTATTTATTTATTTTTTTATCATCATAGTTGTTTTAAATGGTCCACCTCTACATTTATGAAATATATGCCATGTTCTTGCCAGAATTAATCATTTTAAAATCACAAGTATCTGGTTTTGTCACTTCCCCCTCAGAAAAACAATCCTTTAAATTAAAAATCAACATTCATTATGATAATTACTGACATTAAGTTTTTTTTTGTCATGTTAATATTTAAAATCAACAGTCCTGCAAACTGCGAATGTGATGTGTCCCAATTTTTTTCCATAAACTGTACAAAATTTCTAACAATGGATGTAAACCACCTTTGGTGTTTTTCCTTCTGTGGCCAGCAGGGTGCGTAGTCGTTCCTGAGAAGGAGGAGCGATGAAGATGACATAGGGCTTGAGGTTGGAGGATCTCAATACCTTCAATGACTGCCAGGAAGAAGAATGCAGACGAAAGTTCATTTAAAGAAAGAAAGAAAGAAAGACAGAAAAAAAACATGGACTAACCAAAACAGAAATCACAATAGTTCTATGTTTACTGACTTTTATTAACTTTATCTATAAAGTAAAAAGGAGAAAAAAAAGATGATAAAAGGGAAAATGGTTTCGGAATCAACATGTTAAAAAGTAGTGATATTTCGTCAGCGATATTTAGACGAACCCCCAACTGTAACAACCAACTCTTACCCTGGTGTGGAGGCAGAGCAGACAGATGCGTCCAGAGTTGACAATGTGTCGCACTGAGTCGGTGCTCGTACCGTACAGGTTCTTCTCATATTCGCCCGATTCAATAAACTTTCCTGTTGCCAAGTCTGTCTCAAAGGCGGGTCGACTCACAAAATGATACTCTCGTCCATTTCGCTCATGTATCCTTGGGCTCCTGGTGGTGTCTGAAAAGGGCCGATAAAGATAAAAATACTTGAGTTTGTCTCCTTGTTAAATAGTTTGACAGTAATTTAGTAGACTAGTAGTAGTAGTAGTGGTAGTTTATTCCTTTAAAGTAATATCATACTTTCAATGACTTTTTATATAAAGTGTATTTTCTTTTAAATATAATATGAAATGATTTGAAATGATTGCACTTCATGAGCCATACAGTGTCAGTACCCCCCCCCGACTCTGATTCATTCACTCTCAAACTTACATTTACACTCTGTACATATTGATAACATAAATCCTCACTCTAAATAATATATACATAAACCTATATTTTAATAGACCGGATCTCCGTACACATCAACTCATTTATTCATATTTATTTTATACTATTCTTCAGCTCATTGTTGACCTTGTCTCTAGTCGAATGTTTGTTAATATTAGGTCTATGTTTAAGTGTGTTCGTGTTTATGTTGAAATTGTAAGACATGAGCTAAGAAAAACTGAAGCCAAATTCCCTATATTTGTTCACAAACTTGGCCAATAAAGCTGATTATGATTTTGAATATTCACTGAAATATGCATCAAAAATAAATATATAAGTACTCATATTATACTCTCTGATTTTAAGGTAAGAATATATTTTGTATCCAGTTAGGGTTTAGTGTGCTACTTAAAAATATGCTAAATGTTTCAATAAGGCAGGTGTAACCGGTGCCATTTTAAACAGTTTTTAATGAGGTTGTTGAACTTTCTTGGGGAACTTCCATCAAACATGTTATTTAATTCTAAATCACTGTTTTAGTATAGGTGTAAATAAAATGACAGGAGGAATTCTTTAATTATTTGACATTTCCGTGTGCCTGGGTGATAGTCGTGGGCTTACGTGGAACAGCAACGGCAAACTTTTCCGGTTCGATGGACAGAAGCCTCCGACGCAGCTCGTCGTGGCCGCTGTTTGTGGGTCCGATCAGCGCAATAGGACGTTTACGATTAGTAGGCTGGTGATAAAGGGACATCTCCTCATACGTCAGGACGTCATCGTAGTCTGAGGAGACAGTTTGGGAGGGGTTAATATCCAGCTGAAACATCCCAAATCTTTTAACTTTTGGGTAACCAGTGCCAGGAGAGAACAGGGCTTGGATGAAATTGTAGCAGCAGGTGAGAGTGAAATCAGGATGTACATTTTTTTTCTGCATACTCAAAGACTAACATTCTTCTGAAAGCATTAACAGTTGTGGCGAGTGCATTTACCAAATGTGTCAAAATGAATGCTTCTGTCACAGATGTTTCCTCTTAGTGAATCCAAAAATAAGAATTTTAACAAAGAATTTCAGGAGTTCTACAAGAATTGTTCGTGCAAGAGAGTTGGTGAAAGGGTTAGTGTGTAGAGCAGAGCCTGTACTTTCAAAGACAGTGCAATCAGACAACTATAAGCAGGTCATACATCAAGCTCCGTCTGGCCACTGATCGGGCCAACAAGAGCAGCGCATGTGTTCGTCTGAGCATTTATGTGTTTATATGTGTGAACTATTAACACCACAGGTCTCTCCGAGCCTTTTAGACACCTGCTGGGCACCTGTTGATTCACCCTCTGAGCCGTCTACGAAGGTGGGACTAATCTGACCTGTGACATGTCGTGTCTGGACAAGCTGCTGCCAGAGCGACTAGATATGTCAAATCCAGCTAATGTTTCAGGTAAATACTGACGGCGCTTGGAGACTGTCCAGCTGTAGAGAAGCAGCTGCTCTGTAGTTGTAAATGCAAAGTGACAGTGGGAGAAGTTTGTGTGCTAATGAGAAAGAGGGATCACGTTCTCAAATGAGTACTTCTAAAACTGTCAAGTTATAAAAGGGAAAGAGTAAGAGAAAAGACGTCTTACCGGTATTTCTGTTCACATTAGACGTGCTCTTCTTCCTCTGTTTCTTAGTCTTCTTATACCAAAGCTTTCCTGGAGCAACGTCAAATTAAAAGAACTTTGCATTAAAATGAGGATTATCATTTCATTTGGTAACAAAACTCTGGACACTTCAAAAATCTATTTCATGTATCTGCAAGGGATTGAATTTGCAAATTATATTTCGTTAATAAAACAGAATGTTTAAGCATTATCCTTTTATCCTCTTACCTTGGTCTCGCTCTCGAGTCCTGTCTGTTATAGTTTTCTTCAAGGTTTCTCTCTGTTGCTGGAAGCTTTTCCCTGTGAAAGGGAAAGGCAAAACAGAATGATCAACTTCATGACAAAGTCCATACTAGACTTCTAAATTCACCCTGTAGTGGATTTAAACATCCTTGCCTCTCAGTAAATTGTATAAAATGCATAGATAACACAAAACTGCATGCCAAACCTGAAATGCAAAACAACACAAATAAACCCTGTGCTTATTTAGATTTCTTTTGTCAGTATTTTTTTCAGACATGCTGCTTTCCATTTCCTTCTTAGCCTTATTTTCCTCCAGCCACAACAGACCTGGGTCAAAGAGTAATTACAAATAATTCTTGGGTGTTTGATTTAATCTGCTCTACATGGCAGATGGGCAGTGATTTCTGCCAGGGCTGATCAGGGGATGCCAGGTTAGATTCACACATCCTTCGAGTAGTTTCCTGGCATTATTTTCACACTCTACTACTACAGCTACTTGAGTAAATATACATGACAAGTCATTATGTACATAGTCATTAATGTTATAATAGCATTGATTATTAATATTTTTATTTGATATATCAAGCATTTTACTTTTTTTACTGGTCATGTGTTTTGTCTTGATATATTAAACATTAAATTTTTTTGTTTTACGCCAAGGATTACGTTACCAAACTATCATGCAAATGTATATTCTTGTACTGAATCTTAAACATTGTAACTTACTGGTAGTTCACCCTTTCGACCATTTGTCATTTTGCATAACAAAAAAATGCCCAATAAAGCAGGCGACTTGATACTGGCTCTACATTGTAATGTATTTTAGTACGCTCTGGTAATTCACATGCCAAATCACCCAGAATTCAGAACATTTCCAGTTTATGGCATGGTTTTCCTCAAAAAAAAAAAGAAATCATGAACAACTTTCTGTTAAGGTCGGTGGATCTTAAGAAATCCAAAACTTCTACTCCAAACACTTTTCAGTAGCAGTATTTTTAAGGTTTGGCCCTTAGTATGGCCATGAGCATATGTACTCTAAAAAGTGTTTTTTAAATAGCGTTATATTTAGTGGTTTTATTTCAGGTATTGATATTCTGTTGCCTTCAAACTTTTCTCTTTCTGTGTGATACCTCCTGAGCCTCTTCACAAGTTCTAACTTGAAATAGCTTGACTTACTGCATAGATTACATCATCTTGTTCTTTGTGTCTGTACATTATATTAATGTTAGTTCAGTAGCTCAGTACACAGGTATTATTTGGCAATTTCAAACTTTTCCAAAGTAATTTCTGACAAGATCAAATAGTAGTATTAGAAAGCAATTTTGTCCAGTGTATGGAGAATTATATTATCACTAAAATACATAATTTAACATCTGACAATAACTGAAAATGATTTATGATTAGATTTTCTTATGGGTATATTGTAGTATGTCCTTGTAGCTGCACTTGCTAAGCTTTGAACTACATATTGATATTCAGCCCAGGTCTGATCCTTACCTGGAACCAGTCCAGCCAGGGGCTGGTTGTCCTCATCTCCGTCCCTGTAGGCCTGCCACCAGTTAGGGTCGTCCTGGCTGATGACATGAAGGATGTCTCCTTTCTGAAAGGACAGGCCCAGTTCTCGACAAGGCACGAAGGGGTCATCCGAGGGGTCGTAGTCAAAGTAAGCTCTCACGTGCATCTGAGGAGAGAGTTTACAACGTCAAGGTTGGTGTTGCATGCATGCAGACAAGTATTGTCACACACGGTACATTATTAGAGACTTACCACAGTCTGTCTGTGTGGGGCAGGTTTAATCTGAGAGCTTGGGATGAGGAGGAAGGTCAGAGTGCCTTGCATTTGTTGCTGATGGAAAAAATGAGACGCAATGAATTAAACATGACAGGGACTGCATTTCCATAAAACTACTGACTGTATGCCCCTACTGCCCCAGAAGTGTTTTATTACTTTTTGTCAAGGTATATTTAATGTTTTTAATGTATGTTAAATTCTACTTTGGCACGGGTGAAAGTAAAAAAAAAACCCTCTCATAAATACATCAGCAGAATTTAAAATGTTAGGTTTTATGATTTATGGTGTGTGTGATGTTATTGATCTGTTCAGGGAATATGACATATTTTCCACAGTTTCCACAGAAGTTTATAGTTTCAAGTATTGTGCATTTGTTACTTGAGAAAAAAATGAAGGAGGGTTTGAACATCAAATACTACCAACAACCATCTAATTACTACAACAAATAGGAAAAAATAAACATAGTTTTGAAGTGAGATAAATCAATGTCTGTAAACAAAACTGTCAAAAAACCTCACATTAATATACGAGGGGAAACCGCTGAGCCTCACCAGTAAGTCGTGAACTTCATTGACATGTTTCCCACGAATAGAAATCCCGTTGATCTCCAAAATCTCATCTCCTTCACTGAGGAGACCGCTTCGCTCTGCTGCTCCGCCTTTCACTACTCGACTCACCACCACACTGTCCACGTCGTTACGAACTGTTGCACCCTGATGAGCAGACAGACGCCCACAGAGATGAGATAACAGAGATCTCTCAAAACAAGAAACAAAATGATACATAATAAATAAGTATTACAATACAGCAGCATGAACTCATAAAGACATTCAGCCTCAAGTATAAAAGGAGGTGACGACTTGAATACAAAAACGTGCCCTGGATGAAGCACAAAACAGAGGAAATGCTCTTTCACAAACCTCTGGTACAACTAAAAAACCAAAACTGATATCAATGGATGACAAGGATCAAAATGTGCTCGTTTTTCAATTTAATGGCATGCAGACACTTCAGTTTTCATAATTCTGGTAATTATATCCCTTACAACCTTGTGGGTTTTGGGTGTGTACAAAACTAGGCTTGTTTTGTTTGGTTCTCACACCCAGCCATGCCCCTCTGTGTGAGCCCATGACACTAAAATACAATATTCACACATCTATTACAGTTGACAAGCTTATATGCAACAGGGCTGAAAGCGCCCCAAATTCACAACATTTAATTTCATCATGTTAGTTCAATTAATCCAACGACTTTATTTTAATTATTGAACATTTCAGAATAACAATGTGGAGAAGTTTTCATTTATTTTTCATTTATTAGAAATCTGCAGGGAGGTTCAGAATACAACTCCAAATAATTACAATTAGTTTCTAATGTCCTGACATCAATTTTCACAAATTTCCTGGCTATGTAACCCTTGACCCTCTGATACCCCATCCAATCCACTTTATTTCTATAGCACATTTAAACAATAAGAATGTTTCCAAAGTGCTGCACATCCTAAAAACAATTAGAAGAAATACTAAAAACAATAAATAAGTACATAAAACTACAACAATGCTCTAAATAAAACAATAAAATCAAATAGTTAAAAGTAATAAAATCAATAAAAATACATACATAAATAAATAAAAGACACAGAAGACCACATAACTCACGCGGAGTTAAAAGCCAAAGAATAAAAGTCAGTCTCATGACGAGACTTAAAACACTCCACCACGGGGGATATAACAAACCAAAACTGAAAACACTCATTCTTCACACTATTATTCTGTATGTTGAATAAGATGTAAGCACATAGTAATGATATCTCACCAGTGGAGTGTCACGGGTCTTTTCCAGTCGCACCAGTTTAACTGTCTCTCCGAGATACTGGACCATATTTTCTCCTTCTGTCATTTCCTGAACTGCCACACTGTCATGAGCCTGCATCAGTGCCTGCCACAAAAAACAAACATACACAGACGCACATACAAACACACAGAGTATGTACATACACGTAACAGACAGAGGGACAGGAATAATGAAGAGGGCAGCGTGAGGCAGTGTAAATAATGAAGGAGAAAGGACTGCTTTTGTTTACACTGATGTTTGGTGTTGAAAATGGTATTGAAAATGATCAGAAACTTGAAACATCTTCCCTTAACCATGAACCCGATGCCCAAAGCCATCCAATCCCCTATCTTTTTTTAACAAGAGCAGTCAGAAAACCCACCGCTCAGCCAGAAATAATACAGAGATTTCTCCTACACTTCATTTAATGTGACAAGCGCTCCATACCCCACAATTAATAACCGTCGGTCCAAATTAGCGTCTCTGTCCTGCAGTGGAGGGGACCTGAGAGAGTGAAGGCCAGGCTAAGCTCTAGTCTACACACAATCCGTCTTAATCTCCATCTGCATTTAAGAGTGAGGATCCACCGCCATCAATCATCAAACACCTGCGGTTTCCCTGTTGGTAAGATAAACGTGTCCCAGAAAACATAAAATTGGATAGAAGCAAACCCCTTTTATATACAGCTCTGGAAAAAAATAAGAGACCACGGCAAAATGATCCCTTTCTCTGATTTTACCATTTATAGCTATGTGTTTGAGTAAAATGAACATTTTTGTTTTATTCGCTAATCTACCGACAACATTTCCCCCAAATTCCAAATAAAAATATTGTTATTTAGAGCATGTATTTGCAGAACATAACACATGGTCAAAATAATAAAAAGATGCAGACCCTCAAATAATGCAAAGAAAACCAGTTCATATTCATTTCTAAAAGTTCAGACATCAGTATTTGGTGGAATATCCCTGATTTTCAGTGACAGCTTTCACGTGTCTTGGCTCTCCTCCGTTGCTGTTGGATGACTTTATGTAGCTCCTGCCATAGAAATTTAAGAAGCTCTGTAATGTTCCATGGTTTGCGACTGTCCATGTTCCTCCAGAAGTTTTCAAAGTGGGTTCAGGTCTGGAGACTGGACTGGCCATGACAGGGTCTTCATCTGGTGGTCTGTCATTCACACTTTATGGACCTAGCTGAGGCCAGGAGCATTGTCATGATAGAAGAACCAGTCCTCAGAGTTTGGGAACATTGTCAGAGCAGACGCCCGGTAGTTTTCAATAGTTATTTTTGGATTCCAATTACTTTGGCAGTACTAATAACATTGTTTTTGCCTATTGTAAGAAGATAGTGATGGCCACAGTAGTGGTTTTTACTTCTCCTTCTTAAATAAGACAAGGATCAGGTGTTTATTAAGTAGAATAAGGTGTGTTTGTGTTGGAATTCAACAGACACAGGAATGGAATGGCTGTCATACATGTAGACAAACTGATTTCAGAGAAACTTGCAGGGGTCTCTTAATGCTTTCCAGAGCTGTATGTGCATACACGTCCTTGTTAGCGTTTGGATAATGCTGTTTACCTGTGCGTCTGTTACGGGTTGACTTGTGATCCTGAGCACCCCACAGAGCAACAGACATAATCTGTTCTACTTTCTGTGCCACAAGGCAGGTTCACCTCACATCACCCTGCCCACGCTGGCTTCGTGCTTCGGCTACACCTCAGTAGAAGGGTTAATGGGCTAACGGAGGACTGGTAGCCCACGCGGTCACACGGGTCAAACCTCACACCCCAGGCGTCCCCTTGTCAGGACCGTCAGCTGTGAAATCACACCACAGTCATCCACCTGAGGTCTTTTCTCACCTCACTGCCACGCTAAAGGATGATGGCAGTTTGATAATGTGGCTAACGTTTCTGCATCACTAACGCTTTAATGGACAATGTAGAGCATTTAGGGTTCAAGCCTCTTCAAAGTAATGTAGTCTGATGCTTTTCATCCAAACATAAAAAGGCACATATGTGATTTTAGTCAGAATTACCCAAAATTAACCCATAAAGACCCAAATATCCACTGGCGACTAAAACCATTGACTGATCTAAAATGTTTAATAACTGTTGATCTACTAAACCTATCAATCCATGTAAATAACTGCTGTAAAATGCAGTTTGTCATCTTTTCATGGTCATCAGATATGACCCATTTGGACGTTCAGAGGCTCTGTAGTTACCATGGAAACGCCGTCATCTTCTACGACATTGATTCACTAGTAAAACCCATGGAGTTTGATCAATGACAGTGGATGGAGATGCTTTTTTATGGTCAGTTATGGTTATCTTTGATGAAAGAGTCACTTTTTCTTTAGTTTTCTCCGTTTCTGATTTAATAACCTTTGAATTTACTCTGAGCTTTTATGAAAATCTACATGATCAATAAATTAAATATAAGAAAATGCCTGATTTTCACAGAAACAAAAACAAAATGCAGAGGATAATATTGTAATAAATGGTGATAAATCACTTAAGAAAGGTTCAATAGAGAGAAAAAAATAATTTGGGAACTGCCACAAAATTAGCGCTGGGTCTTTATGGGTTAAATATGTAACAGTCAAGATTTTAATGGTGCAGTCAGTTGTCTATGACTATGGTATTATAATGTAATAATGGTAAAAGATCACAATTAAATAGACTTGACTTATCATTCAACAATATCCTGTCTCTAAACAAGTAGAAGAAGAGTTGCACAAGAGTGACACAAGTGTTATTTGTGAATAAGTTGTGTTTCAGTCTGATTATCACAGTAATATCTGACCTTATTTCCAGAGGTTAATTACACCCAGTCTGATCCTTTAATTTTGATTATATAATATATTAAATCAAACACCCTCTGTTAGTGTTTGTTTAATTAAACAAGATACCCCCTTGTAGCAAGACAATTATTTTTTATGTGTTATAATCTAAGACACAGCTTCCGTTTACCTCGACTCAATTGTATAAAATACAGTTGCAAAGAAACCAAAGCTGCAGGCTGTGTTCAACATTTCAAGTGATGAACCATTAAGATCATTTACATTTTCATTGCTGCTTTTTCTTAATCAGTTAAGAAGAAATTAACATGCACTTTCCCTTTGAAAATGTGCCAATCATGCTTTTTCATTAGCAGAGCTGACCCGGATTACTAGCTAATTTCCATAATGACCTTTCTTGTGACCAGCTACATTAATCTTTCATACAAACTGTGGCTGGCTGTCCTTGAATATTTTTACTTTTTACAGCTCAAATAATAGGTTTTAATTACAGATAAAATTAACGTGTCATGGAAAGTTTGATCTGTGAGGCGACCATCTGCTTAAAACAACTTTACTGACCTTTTTCACACTTGTCGGAAATACGTAATCGTCGTGGAAAAGGACTTCCTGCCAAGCGTCAACACAGTGAGACAAAATATAAGTGTACATAACCTGCCTGATCGATTTGCCAAATATTACATTTGCCGATGTTGCAAGGTTCATTGAAGAAAATTCCATAACCAAAACAAAATCAATAAAGGGTACAAATTTTTCCAGGAGGAATTCGTCCATAAATATCAAGGTAAGTGGAGAGTGATCAGGCTGTTACTGAACTGCTGGCTAGAATGACAAGTCATTAGCATGTTTACGTAGACAAAATTTATGTCTAATGTACAGTCGACCTTACTAAAGCATCAAAGTCTGCTTTGAGTGAAGCTGTTCCATGACAAAAGGCTAGGAACAGCCCCAGGTTTAAGGCGGCAAACAGTGATTCCAGCACGTAATCCTTCAGATGTGAAATGTCTGCTGCAGGCATATGTACTACCCTTTTTAATCACAAACTTTGGTCCTTTATCCCGCTGGATCACCTGAATCCATTTCCGCCTAACCTCACTGTCCACAGGAAAAGAATGAAAAGACAGATAACGCTTGCTTTTGGGCATAACAAGAGCAACCTGGAACACTACAGATACTCTTGTTCTTTGCTTGTGCCACAGTTGCCCTGTAGAATTCCACAACGACTGCATATTTCTGGTCAAAAATATGGAAGTTGCGAAAAAGGTATGGTCAAGCAAAAGAAGGATTTCTTAAATAACATGCTGGCTCTGAAGGAACAATTTTTTTTTTGATGCACAGCAGTCTGTGACATAATAATGCAATGGGCCAGTTATTGCATCTGTAGCAAAAACATATGACCGTAAAGTCCTTCATTTGACTTTAAGCTTTCATTTCATATTCCTATGAACTGATATATACTGTGATCCTGGCCTTCGCCGAGAAACAATTACCCTCTTAGAATCCACACAGAAATCCAATTATTAGCATTTAAATACATATGTTGCCCTACGGTAAAGCTCTGCTGAGTCGTCCTGTATTACAGGTTAAGGGTCGAGGTCAAACAGAGCTATGGTAAATCACAGCTGACATCTGACCTGTAGATGAGGATTGGTGAGCAGAGCCCTGAGCTCCAAACCCTCCTTCTGCTGGCTGGACTGGAGAATCCTCTGTACCTGTACACAAACACACAGAAGTGAGAGGAAAAAAATAGCACTGGGATGGAGAGTACCATGACCATTTTCTGACCATGTCCACTCTTAAAAGTTTTTGCTTTGTTTGCTTTTCTTTCTCAATGACTGGGATGGTGGATTGTAATCTGTGTATATTACACATTAATATTTCGCAACCAAACAATTGCATGAAGGACAGACACTAGTTACAATGTACAGTCTTAGGCAAAAAATGTTACTAGCTCACTTTATCCAAGAGACACATAAGCCGGCTTTACACCCAAAGTAAGTGCAACCTTTAGTACTGGAACTCTAGTTCTAGGAACTACATGTAATGTGTCCTCCTTCCTCCTAAGACCCATGAAGATTACTCAGTTTAGTCCAATGATATGCAACAAAGTGATGATAGACTTTATAAGTGATTTTGTGCACAACCATGCAACTATCTGTTGTTTATATATGCACTAAGCCTGGACTGTTGGCCCATCTGTCACGTTTTCCTCTGTGAATCAGTCGTAATGGGCTGAAAAACTGTACAGATTTAAAACAAAAATGCTGCCTGGCATATAATGTTGTAAGTACCGACCAATCAGAAAGGGTATAGATTCATATAGAAATAAACAGACTCATAACATCCTCCTGAGACCCAGGAAAGTGAAAGTTTTAGCTTTGTTACATTAAACAATTGTCTTGATTGGAAACTGTATGATGCACCAGTTTTTTCAGATACATTTTTAAAATTATTTTTTATTTATTTATCTTTTTTATTTATTTATTTATTTTTAATGTATTTCTTTTTTAATGGAATGTCCTTTGCAATGGACAGCATTTTTAAAGTAAAACTGTCAAACTTTTGTCCCCTACAGAGGACAAAAATACATCGCTGGGTCTCAGAAGGATATTTCAAGAAATCAACACCTGTATGATATTGCAAGTAAAACTGCAGAACACTATATACAATGTTACAGTACCAGAAAACCTCACATAGAGTACAAATATTGCAGGTACATAGTATTTGGTGTCCTAATAAGTCTGAGTGGGGTTTCACATTCCAGACACAAAACTACTCAGTCTTCACTGCATTGTAAAGAAGTTGTTAGTTTTGGTGGGCTCATTATCCCTGGTCATTTCAAAAACCTACATCTCTCATGGTATGAAGATGTATTATTATCTCGGAATACCTTGAAAATTTAGAAATGTCTCATCAGTACTGAAAGGTATATACCGGTTTGTCAGTGCATCATGAATGACAAATATGATAAAGAAGGGCCAGGGCTGTTGAGCAGCTAGAATCCTATAACAGACTAGAGAACGGAACAACATTCCTCACCTAAAACTGGTCTCGTAAGTTCCTAGATGTTTATGGAGTGCCCCAAGTGTCGCTGCTATCAAATTCAAAATTATTATTTTTTGGTCTTTTTGCTAATTTTCTCAATTTAAACATTTGATCTATCCTTTATGCTCTATTGAGAACAAAATCTGGCTTTTGAGATGAGATATATATATGTTTTTTTTTTATTTACATTCTGCTGTATCCCAACTTTTTTTGGAATTGTGGTTGTGCAAACATTTTAACCAAATGAAACCAGCATAGACTTGGAAAGTACTGAGGTGAATTACAGCACATCGCACTCCCTTCCCTATTCTTCCAAACCTTCCACTCTGCTCTATTTTCTTCCTTTTCTTCTTTTTCCCCTCTATGTTATAATGTTCTATTTTAATCATTTGGTTCTTATGTTGTCATTTGGTTTGAAGATGCTATTGTTTGTGGCTTGAACTGCTTATTGATTTATGACAGTATATATTTTGTTTCTCTTTTGCTGTATTTTTTGCTTCCATCTCTTCTCCTGTTTAGAGCTTAGTTCATCCATTACACTAATCAAAGCTCTCACTAACAAGGTGACGCACTTTCCCCTCCCCCCCAGCAGTGCTGCACCTCGGGCCACAATGCTGTAAGCCGCTGGAGATTCTTTTTCTGGCTGCCCAGATCCTGGCCTCCTTCCTGCAGTGTGCTGCACTGCTCAGCCAGGACCAAGGGCTGCTGGGAGATTAGTTCACCCAATGGCCAATCTGAGTGTCAGACAGCATAGCCACGTAGTATAGACACACTGCAGCTCAAACTATTACACGTGGTTAAGCACTATGGGAGCGATGCCTGGTGGGTGAGTGCAAACACTGATTTACTGTATGCAGGAGGACAGTTGTGTGTTGTGTGTGAGGCAAAACAGATCATCACACCCAGCTCTCACATAGTTCTATCTTCAACCTCTCCTGTCAGTACTAGAATAGCAATTCTGTAGCAGCGCTGCCCTTTGCATGAACTCTACCCGGCTCACAGCAGCCTGTTTCATCAAAACAAGGTTGACTCTTACACATCTAGCCATCAGCTAAAAACCACACTACCAGTTTGAATGTGCTGAGAACCCTGTATTACATTCTTTCATGTAACACATATCAGAAGTTGACACTAATCCTAATTTAGTGCCTATTGTGGGTGTAGCCTGTCACAGATGTGTTGAGCTTTTACTTAATACTTAGCAAGCCATATCACATTTTCTGTCTTTCTGCAATGACTTGGCTCTGTGTGACAGGCTGCTTTTGAACATTTGACATGCTGAGGTTCGACTCTGCAGGGACACAAGTCAATTATTGTTGCTTTGCTTGCGCAGAGACATGACTGCCTTGGTTTTTGACAACGATGAAGTTAGGTGAACCGATTCCCACCCACTCGAATCTGAGTACTGTGATGGTTTCCTGCTGCCTGTCAATCCGTGTGCCAGGATTTAAGGTATAGCACTGTCAGCTGTTTAACAAGGAAATAGTAACTTGTGAATGGGATTAATTCGTATAAACTCATACAGCATACAGTGAAAAAACAAGTACTGTTTTTACACTTTGGTTCATGTCTTCCTCTTCACTATCTGTCATAAAAGTAGAGGGTCCATTTTCATGTCCATACCTGAGTTTTTTCACCCTCATGCAATTGTCTTATACTTGATTCTTTTCACTTTTACCTTTATGACCCCCTCACATCACATAAATTCATAATTTTGTCACTTGCCCGATGATAAATTATGTTTCATAATTCTTCACACTCTTGTAGCTTTTAAAGCAACTCTACAGAACCAATCATTACCTCCATCTATGCATTCATGCTCCACTTGTTAATTTGCTAAGATACATACTTGACTGAAATTAAGAACTAACCAGGTCCTAACAACACAACCTTTGGGCCTTCTTCATATCAACTACTGCTCAGAAAGAATAAAAATGAAATGTTGGCATTATAACAGAAATCGGTAAAAAGAATTGTGCTTGATGCCCAAGTCACTCTATTTACTGGAGTGTTTGTTGTCAGGACTTACAAAAACTAAAACTATTTGTATTTACAAACTTATACTTAATACTTATACAGTGGAAAGCCACTTACAGTGATCAACCACTTATGTGGATAAGAAAGCTTGGGACAGAATTATTCCTATACAAACTGTATTTAAATAGTTTGCTTATAGTAATTGAGGAATCCAGTTACAATTTTCAGTTTGAGTCTTTTCATACCTGACAACATTTAGATAAACATAAAGAAAAAAGCACTCCCACATCCTTAAGATAACCCATCTGCTTCCGGCTAACTACCTAAAGCTGGTGTGCATATTGAAATCATAGCATAAAAAAAAAAATCTCTTGATAAATATGTAGCCTCTTCAAGACATAAGACAAGCTGGCAAAACTGGCATTCTACGCAAAAACACAAATATTATTGACACTGTCCAATTGAATTTCTTTATATTCATAAAACAAATAATGTAGAAAAGAGTCCCTTGCTGTAAATGTAATCTGTATGAAATTTAACAAAATAAATATTGTATTATCATCACTGGTTGCTGATAGTGACAGATAGAGTATAAGCTACTGCAGTATAAGTGAATAGTACAGCTGTCACTGAGCTTGTTTTTCTATAACTTTTCATTTTAAAGTCTACACGCTACCACAAATAACGGTTTATTTCCATCTTTCAGATGTTGTACAATTATTCCTACCTCCTGGCAGAGATCCTGAGCTTGTGCTGTGAGGGGTGAGGTGGGGCTGACTCTGTTCATCTGCTGCGACACAACACTGTAGATGTTGTAGGAATTCCTAAAGTCCTCCTTGGCGAGGAGCTGCAGTAACAGCTCCACATCCTGCTGACTCTGGGCATCAGTCAGGCTGTGTTGCGCCCACTTCAGAGCCTGCAGCAGCTCCTCTAGTTCTGAGACAGAGGCAGATAAAGTGAGGGGAACAGTACAGCGAAAGTACACAGAGATATACACAGGCAAAATGGCAGAAGTCAGGACATTTCTACTCCTAAAAATGTCAGCGTTTGTTTGTTGTCATTTCTGACAACATAACCTTTGAATTAAATGGAGGTATGTAGGTAAGCTCATTTTGTACCTTTCAAAAGCGAACTTCAAAAGTGAATAAATAAAAGTGAGAGCTACTGACCTCAGTAGAGTTAAAACAACATAAATTATTTATGACAACTTAATTCAACCAAAATGGCTCACAGCTGGATCCTGAACTAGATTTATAGCTTTTCAAAGTACACACCATTTCCTCTAAAGGGGTTTTATGGTGTATTTCTATGTCTTTATATGAAGGGGGAAGGAAGAGAAATGACAGATATCAAAGAACTATATTTTCTCAATTCAGACTGTTAGTGATCTATCTCCAAACTTTGTTTTAGTGCTGTGCCAGTGCTTGAGAAAAGTATAAGTTAACTGCTTATCATTCAAGAAAGGGAGGAAAAGCTGTGATTGGTTCATAGACATACAAACAAGCCAATTGTCTTGGGTGGTGCCAAGCTGTGGATGGAACAGTGCCTTTGTGCGGAGTGCTGGGGGTTAACCCATTCTGTTGCACCACTTGCACTGGTTACATCGGATGCTGCTGAAAAGAAGAGAAACTGCATTTTACCTGAATTATTTCTATATATTAATAGGATTAGTGTATATAGAATTACACATGTTTTAGATCAGTAGATGCTTTTGGCTGCCAGTGGCTGTTTAGGTCTTTGAGGGTTAACAACTTCATATGTGGCTTATCTTATGTGCTGTAAATGCCATCGTCTTTGTCTGCTGTCAGTGTAACAGCTCTGTGCTCCTCAGTCCAGTGTTATCAGACACTAAAACACATCAGCCTCGTTCAGTCTCCTCTTCTTCTCAGCCCCCCAGTAGTGTCATTGTTCTGATTTGTTTTTTGTTTTTTTGTATAACCTCACAACCGCCTATTCTTCTCTGAGGTTGGCTTCCCTGCTCTCCTTTATGACCTTCCAGCCTTCTTCCCCCTATCATGACCCCTATAAAGACCCATCAGCCCTCACTCTCCTCCTCTTCCTCACTCACCAGCTACGGGTTCCTGGGAGCCGGTGTCTTTCGTAGCCTTTTCTTTCCCCTCGAAGGTGGGATTGTCGATGCCCACCTTCGGGTTCTGTGCCAGCTTTCTTAGCCTCAGTGATGCGTTTGGGTCAATTTCGTGCCTCCCTCTGCTCTCGTCCTCCCTTTTCTTCCTCAGCTCCTCCTGGTAGTGCTTGATCCTCTCCATGTGAGCACTGCACTGTGGAGATTTGACAAGGGTATTCTCCTCCCCTGGACAGTCCACGGCCCTCTCCCGGTGGCTCTTGGCCTGACCAGCAGTCTCTTGCACATACCCATTCATATGGGATGTGATCATCCCTGCTGCAGCGGTGTACAGCTCAAACCAGCCCAGTATTTAGTGAGACCTGCTTGAGCATGAAGAGGAACCACTGGTGAAAATGCTCAAATCAGGAATGACTGCATGCCACCAGTAGATGTAGTCTTGTTAAATATGTCTGTGATCTGTCATCCTGAAAAACAAACAAAGAGTTAAATGTTTTGTTTTTGTTAATATTCTATATATTTTGTTAATATGTTATTAATATAATAATATCAAATTACTTGTATGGAAACAATTACACATTTACATCTGTTTACATTTGACCAGTTTAGTTTTCAGAAGCATTGATACAACACAATCCATTAATATATTAAATCTTCATTTCTTAATATTAATTAAAGATTATACGTTATGAAAAATATTAATGTTGTGTACTGTGGACATTTTTATTACTAAGATGAATATAACATTTGGTAATACAGGTATAAATGTGATCATAATATTGATGAGTGTCAGGATAAATGTCAAATGACGACTTCTTTTCAGGCTGATTTTTACTTATGAGTGAAAGTTGAAGAAATCAGGTGATTATTTGGGTTTTGCAGCCTTAATAATAAAATGATGAAATCTTAGTTCAACACCAAAATATACACAAGTGACATTAAGAAAAATGGCAAAATAATTAAATATTTTACCAGTGGTTTACCTGATAATGTAAATAAAATAAACTCCAAAAAATAAAGATGCAATAGTGATAACTAGAATGTTATAAATAAATTAATACTGCAATAGTAACAATCATATTATTGGACTGTTAACATTAAAGTAATATAAACTACAAATCAAACTGTACGTTTAGAATATAAGCATTTTCTAGAATATTCTTTTCAAATACTCCTGCATTCTAGAGTAAATCTTCAGAATATGAGAGAATTGTAGAATATTCTAAAATGGAATGTAGTGAATGCTAGAATTTAGAACACTCTAAGGAAAAAAAGACTATACTAAAACATTTGATGCAAGGCAAGATTATCCAACAAGTAGTATGAGAAAAAGAGTATGCTTCAGAAGCATTATTTGGACAGTATTGCACTGTAGAAAGTAGGTTGTTCCTATAATTGGAAAAATACAATGGACAGACCATTATAAACATTAAAAGGGCCCAGTCTAACTTCCATGTTCTCAAACTTTTAATCAGTAGTGCCAATTTTATCCACCCACTTTCATCCAGTTGCTTGATCAAAAGGCAACATTTGCTCCCACATCTTCTCGACTATCACACCACTGATCTAACCCATACCATGAAAAGCTCTCTGGCCTCTGTCACCTAAAATCCCTTCAGTTCAGCCTCATCTCGCCATTTACTTGAGTACACCTGTCCCTAACTGCTCTGTCCTCTTGATTAGCTTATCTGGCCAACTGGCCAAACAAAGTTATTACACTTAAATGTGATACATGTCACACTACTACCTGTGACGGCAGTGGATTGTGGTCTATTTTAGGTATACTACACACAGTAATCTGGATTATTTTGGTTTATACCTGAAAGATGTTTACTGGAAGCTTATTTTCCATCTGTGGGAAAATACTATCTGTATGGTTTTCATAAAATGTAGAAGGATTTTTACAAAAAAAATTGTCACAGAGACAAATGTCAGTATTCTGCACAGTGTTCTGCATTTAGCAATAGATAAAAACTACTTCCTCATTCACGTAATGACTTTAGCTTTGCTTTAAATACCATGTTGGTGGGCTTTCTTTTTCAAACCACCTGGAACTTAAAAACAATGCAAGCTTGTAAGATACCTCTACCTATTTGCTCTCATCAGGGTTATACTTCATATTTTCAAGTCTCCTTATTAATATTTAGCATCTATAGAGTCAATTTGAATAGAGTAAAGCCATAAGGGTAAATGGCTCTGTCAATGTAAGCCACTTCTGAGGCTCTTGTCAAATAGCCAGTCATACACTCCTGTCACCTACCAGCACAAGGCAGCCCTGCCCCCCTTTCAACCTACTTCCCACAGTTAATTACGTCTGGCAGGTCTATCCCCCTAGCTCTTGGTCCAAGCTCCCAAACTCCGCCCCTACGGAGGCATTTAGCTCCGTTTAGAGTGGCGGTGTAAGGCTGACAAACAGCAAAGACTGCCAACGGGCCATCTGTTCCTGTGGGCTTAATTAGACCTAGGATCTCATGCTGTACTCGAGCTCGAGTGGTCAAAACAGCACTGGAAGGGATGCTGGAAAGGGACTGAACTGCCTAGATGTAAAAATAAGCATGAATACACATATATATCTCCTGCCAGACAAAACACTGTAGGCAGCATGACTGGTGTCTGGACACATATATGACCAGAGAAGAAACATAATTGCCAACCAAACCAGGTAGCCCTACTGTCCATACATGCTATGATCTAACTTTTTGGGCTGAAGCAGCTCCTTCTATAATAAAATGTATAGGTTTATTATACAGTCAAGCACTGAAAATCATAAATAAAAAGTCAATTCACTGCCATCACTGTCACATCATGTAAAAATGTAATTTATTGAGTTCTGAAAGCTTCACTGATTTCTGCTTTCTGAAATTAATTAACAAATGAGTGAATAAATCAGCACTAGAGGCACTTCATGGTTTCATCAAAAGTCAGGATGGCATCAGAGTCACCTGGAGCTCTGTCAACAGTAACTGTATAATATCCCACATTTGGACAGTCAGCTTTCTCTATAAAGGGCAGTCATATCTGGAACAAAATGCCAAATGAAATATAACTGATAAGATGTCATGAAAGCACAGGTTAACTGTCTGAAAACAAAACAAGAATGTACCCGCTTCTAAAACGTATAAAGTTTGTTGAGGTCAAAATGTTTTTCGTTTTTTTTTTTTTTTTCCCTGTGAGTGTGTGGTAGATGTGAATAGGCTTCTATATTATTTTTTCTATTGTTTATACAATTTTTTTTGTTTATACTGTAAATTTATTTCTCTGTTGAAAAGCCCTACCACGGACAGGAGTTGCAAACTTCCATACTCATCAGATGTTTCATATGTCCAATATGTTTAACTGCATTATCCTTGATAAATGAAAACTTAAACATATTTCTTTATACATGCATTGTGTAATCAGGTAGACAGTCTAGTATCCATCTGTCTAACCTGTCTACTAGCTGAACAGGGTGACACTGCAAAAATGCTTCCACTTAACCTTCAAAACGGTTCAGAACATTTTCTTGGGGAGTTTTCTCACAAGTCATTTCTTTGCAAGTCAAAACATTATTAAGCAACCCCCCTGTCAGAACAAAACACTCATTTAAAAAAACAAAAAAAACAAAAAAAAAGAGTTTGGTGTTGTAATAAACTGTGTGGTTGCAGAGTAATTACCCATCTCTTCAATAAGTTAGTTAATGTCATTGAAACAGCCGCTGAAAATTATTTGAATGATGTATAATGTTTAGCCCCCAACACCATAGTTATCCCATGACATTAAATGATGGAGGAACTTCTATTTGTTAGTCATACGTTTATAGCTTAAAATAACAGCTCCTAACTCGAGTTCAGGTAAATTCAGGCAAGCTTTTTTCAGTGAAAATCGACGTGAAAGGCACAATGGGACGTACGTAAATGGAATGGCCATCATTAACAACATTTTATTGTCACTTTTGTGTTGTTAACTTCGACAAGGAGCGAAGGGTTAGCATTTATTTATTTGAGATAAGCAGCGCCAGCACAACAGGCTTGTCACATACATTAAAGAACAAAAAAATTCCTTTGCATGGTTTGTTTAATTCGACATTTTAATTCACTTATCAGCAGTAAGTACCAGCCTAACTAGCTGTGACAGAGGTAACGCTAGCCTCATACCGCTAACAACAAATACGTTGTGGCGTAGCTAACGGTAGCCGTCCCGTACTCACCACTTTAAAGACAGCCTGTTGATTGTTTGGCCAACAAAGTCGGTAGGGGTCCTTATGGTCCCTTTATAATCCAAATGTCTGGTAATTTGTCACTTTTTGCTCTCGGACGGTAAGGAAAAGCCCCAGTCAAAGTCCTTCGATCCTCACGAGACCGCATTCAGCTCCTGCGCTGAGTTTAGTCCAGGCGCCGTCGGGACAGTCGTAGCCATTGCTGTGTAACTGCGCCGGTGTTGTGAGCCGTTTCCCTGGCAACGGGACAGCTCTACAGCTCCCCCTGTCTGTCAGACGAGGAACACCCTCGTTGTCCGTAAAACAGCCCGGGTGCGTCAAACTGATCAAAATTGGATCTCAAACGGGCCGAACCAGTAGAATAACAGCAGAGCAGAGTAGAATTAGAAGTATAATAGTAATAAATAGTAGAATTAGTAGAACAGAACTTATGACAACTCAAATTTTTTTATTTTTGTTTTAGTGCGAGAAAGTAAAATTCGGCTCTGAAAGTTTACATTTACAAACTATCCTTTCACAAAAATGTGAATAACCTCAACAACCTTAAACAACCTGAAATCTCTTCAGAAAAATATTGGCTCTCAAGTGCAATTTTAACAATGTAATGCCTCCAATTGTTATTTCTACAAGTGCATTTGCAGAGCGCAGTGGATCTACAAAGCACAAAATGTTTAGTAACAGGTATAATATTGTTAAAATGTTGGAGTTTGGAATTTTTATTATTCATAGGTTATTATGCTATTGTTCATGGTCTGACCAGTAAAACAATGTGAGATCAGTGTGGGCTGTATGTGGCCCCTGAACTAGAATGAGTTTGACACCCTTGATTGTTAATGTCATCAATGTAATTTTTGCACTTTGCAAATTCATACACCTGGCTGAAACCTTTACCAGGCCAATTTTACTCCCCTGATGCAGCATAAGCTAAGATGCAAAGGAGTAAAACAGAAAAGAAAATGCATCAAAGAACCAAACATACCTGCAATTCTGTGCTGCAATTTCTAGTGAATAGTTGTCCCTTTCACAGGTGCAAATATGTGAAATGTTCCCCATTTTATGATTGTCATTAGAGCAAAGTGAGGGCCAAAAACTGAATCTAGATTTCTTTTAATATGGACACTTTACAGTTTTAACCAATTATCGGCTGTCACAAGAACTGAAGATAAAACATGATTCAAAAATGCTTTTTCTAAAACTATGCCCTATGTGAGTAGAGAAACACACTGACAATTAATACAATACAAAAAGCAAACAGGTTGCATTTTGAATTTATGTTGAGCAACAAATATCTCCAGAGAAATATTTAGCGATTTAAGGAATTTTTCATTCTTTTCAAAAGGCAAAACCTTGATTAATCAAATTAATTCAATATTTAATTGCCAGGCTATATTACACATAGTTACTGCTCACTGCAATACTCAACTCAGCTAAATGAGGCCGATTAAGGAAAGTCTTAAAAACAGGTCTGGTGTTGAGTACATTAACCATTAAAGACCTAGAAATGTTTATGGTGACTTCCAATTTAATTTTTGTGTTGTAAGTGATGAATCACCATTTGTCATATTATCCTTTCCTGTTCTTAAAAATCTTCAGATCCTTTATTTATTGCAAGTAAGAAACCAACTGTGCTTAAAAACACATTATAAACAGGATCCTATCTCACAACACCCACATAATTATTTTGGTAAATGTCTTATTACTCAGTCAAGATTATACATTACACTTGAAAGTATGTAGATTTTTTTTCTTTTAATCATTTCCATACTGATCCCATTATATTCAACACATAATATATGCACCCACATAGATTTAACTAAGTTCTTGTCACAGTGCTATTAATCATCACAAGCTAATGGGATCTTCTGTCATTTCACCTTGCACAGCAGAACAGAAACTGTCTAATCTTATGTTGCCTTAGAAATATCTTCACCAAAGCCTAAAGCTTCCCTTTTTCCTTCTACATATTCTATTGGGTTAATCCTTTCTGACACCTCTGTGCTTAACCTCTTTTCCTCATTAAGCGTTCTCCTGCCAGTTCCCAGTTCTAAAATACTTACCTTCCTGGAAATAGAGACAGTAAAATCCTGTTTGGTTTGAAGTGATTGAATTTAATGAAGTCATTTTTTATTTCAGTATCATGGTCATTCCTTGGAATTCTTGTTGTTTTATGCAACGCTGGAAAGAGTATTCAGATCAGGTACTAACATCCACACTGATTGTCCTCCACTACAAGTACAAGATATGCACCAAATCCTTCTTTACATTACAAGCTAAAAATATTGAAATGTTAAAAGTAATGGTGTCATTGTGTTGTAAAACAGTTGCTGTTAGTGTTTTACTTTTTATATGATGTTTCTGAGTTCATCTTACAGCTGTGTTAATGTTTATGCTGCATATTACTACTAAATTTTCTTATTGTACTGTTGGATAGTTTTGGTCTACACTAAGACACCATAATTTATAAGATAATAATATGTACTATAAAAATAATGACTTAACACAAGCTCAGAAAAACAGCTCTCTGACAGTGCATTTTGCAGCAAATCCAAAAAGGTTTTTAGGAGTTTCAGTTTAAGTAGGTCAAGATGAAAACCTATCATCTGAAAAGTAATTTAAGCTCTAAGACAAATGTAGTGGAGAAAAGTGCAATACTTGCCTCTGAGATGCAGGGGAGTAGAAGTAAACCTATAAAGTTGCATAAAATGGAAAAAAAAGTACAGTATAAGTGCTTGATTCAAATTATTTACATTCAACCACTGGTTTTACATTGTACTTTAACCCGTGTTTGGAACAGATCCACCTATATTACTATGAAAAGGTTGTGAATGAGTGTAAAAGCTCTTTACCATTGTAGATATAATCCATTGTATTGTTAATTCAAGCAGCTCCAATCCTATCAAACGTTCGTACCAAAGAAGAAAATCACTTTCTTTTTCTTTAGATATATTTTATTAAAAAAAGGAAACCCAACAAGAACTTTTTTTACATAATGATCAAGGATTTTTATTATCTTAGTCTCTTTCATCAGTTTCATATCATTACAGAAAATGTTATAGTACAGCGTTGTTCAATGTCTCCTCATTGCTTAATAATTTCCTTAGGAGTGCTGGTCACATATATCTGTACAATATGGTTCTTATTTTTTCTGTACATTTTTTGTGAAGTTGGTTAAAAAGGCTGTCAGCACTTAAAGAAGCTGTTTCTTTTCTTTCTTTTTTCTTAAATATTTGATCAAATAAAAGATTATTTTCCCAGGCTCAGCTTGCCCCTTTGGGGGTTTCGGGGCAGAGTTTACACCCGGTCACCGTGAATATAAGGAAGCTTCAGGGTCTGGGCAGACTGGGGTGCGTCCCCCCACCTCCCCCCTCCCAACATCACCTCTTCCCTGCCCAGGCATTTGGCACTGCGCACATAAACAAGACTCACAAGATAAACAACAAGCAAAGCTCTTTGTGAAGCCATTATGATGCATACTAATGAGAGAAAAACAGAAGTGTCACCTTGATGGGCACCCAAAAGAGGAAGTGGCTTTGATGTGCCCCCTCTTCCTCTTAGCTGAGCACCATGGGAAATCTGGAGTCTTCCTCAGTGTTTTCTTCATTTTCAAAAAACAGATTATTTTTTTCCACTAAAGATGAGAAAATAATAATTTTCTTTTTTTGTCCTGGCAGGCACCTACAGCTGTCTATTAAAATGCTACTGCTATAGATAAGGTCTAGCATTGAACACACAAAGCAATTGCAATGAAAGGAACAAAGTTGCCTTAATATAATAATGATAATAAGAAGAATAATGATAATAATAATAAGAATAATCATAATAATATATTACAGAATAAATCTCTTTTTATAATTAGATTTTTTCATTAAAAGTTATATTTTCTTTGTTTGAAATACTATAATCTTTTTAAATTAATTTTTTCATATGTATCTAGGTTGTGATCAAGATGTTGACTATACCTCAACGTTATCCAAATCAATAAAAACTAGCTGTGCCGTTGCATATTACAGAATAGTCAATGATATGTGGACATGCACCGTGAACCACCCATTCCAACCCTCGCTATATGATGCCAACTCCCGGTCCCTCTTTGATGACATCATAGCCGGCCGATGACCATGACGTCAACCACCTCCCCCTTGTGCAGCTCCACGTATTGCTCTGTTTTCGGAGGTAGCATCAGGAGCCCGTTAGCACTGCGCATACTCATCAGCCTGCAGCTCACCTGGTTCCCTACAACAGCGAGGATGGGTAGACAGAGGGCACAGGAAATTATTCATTCATCCATTCATTTAATCTTTTTTTTATTTGGAATATATATTAAGGTGGAGGCTGAGTAAAGGTAACAATGAAACTGAAAGCCTCTGCACACACACTTATGCAAAAAAGAAGCAAATTCAGGTGAAAATCTGAGTATAAAATAATAATTTGGCTGATGCCTGACTCCTGTGTTTTTTTTTCTTTACTGCCCCCTTTGTGCCAAGGAAAGGAAGAAAGGAAGAAATCTGAACTGTTTATAGTCTGTTAACACATCTTTGAATGAAGACAAACTCAGTCATACAGATTTAAAGAACAACTTTTGATATAACACAACAGAAAAACATTAACCCACTGGTTAAACATCTTATTTGCTGACATCAGCCAATATACAGGTGTGACCTGACATAAAATACACCACAGTGATACAAATAAGGCAATTCGATAAAATAAAATAAAATAAAACCTTAAGAGTAAATGCAGTCATTAAAATACAAAATAAACAAATAATTTAAAACAAGAATAGTTTTAAAATGTGATATAAAGAAGACTCAAAATGTTCTTAGGATAAAGATGAGTGAGTTGTAGTTGCACAGTAACCCACACTTTGTTTTCCAGTTTTTGTGCGTAATGCTATTATTTAAGCATGATAAGAGCCCACATTAAAAGACAGCAGTGAAGTGATACGGGGGAGGAAAAAGACACATTATAGGCCTAAATAAATAAAGTGACTACTGACACAGTACTGTGGCACGAAATATAGGTTTGTCTATTACCACAGAGCCAATCAGCGCCCTCGTTATATCATGTCTCGACTGGTAACTTGTCACATCCTGAAAAGTACCAAGGCAATCAGACAGCAAATAGGTCAGACTTAGAAACAGTGGATATTTACCTCATTTGATAATTAATGGGACTACAACATGAAAGATTTGGGTTCAATTCCTGGTTGGAGTAGGTTTGCTTTTTTTTTTTTTTTTCCCCTGAAGATTTTCAAACAGGGGGGGCAAGGGTACTTGGTAGGTAATTTCAACTGACACAGAACTTAAAAGTCACATGGCACACTGCCCCCATCTAACATGTAGCTCCACCCACCTTCTCCAGCCTCACTGACTGCACAGAGCAAAGAACACCATCAAACAACATATAGAGTATTTAGAACAATAATTCCTATTTTATACTATATACTATCACTAATTTGTCATTTCTTACACCAGTTGTCACAGTACTGTGGGAGCAAAATGCACAAAAGAATGCACTGAAGTATACGCCATATATCACCACAGTACTGTGACAACAAGAGGCTAATGAGTTCATGTAAAGGTGTTCATGACTGGTTCTGTTACAAATGCAAAATTTGATTGGCACTGTGGCAATTGACAAACCGATAGTTCGTGCCACAGTACTGTGGCAGTAGCCATTGCCAAAAATAAAACCCAGAGAGGGAGGGCCGATTCACCCTTAGGATACAGCACATAATAATGACTTCAGTAATTATCTGCAGTAGTAAGTAAATCTAAGTGCAGAGTGAGCTGTCGTCGTCATCATCATCATCATCATCGTTGTCGACTCCAGCACAGTGAAACTCATGTAAGAAGGGTACATAGTTTTTGTTTCAAGGTTCATTTGTTAGGATGTATTAAACTGCAGTCACATAATTTTATTTTGGGTGTGCTTTGTCTCCACTGGGATTTGTACTATGGATGTCTAAACGATAAAAAGGATCTAACATTTACAAAATAAGCTACCATCCTGCTAAATACAGGAGCTTAATGCAGAGATGTGACTGTAGACATATATCTAATGTTTACATACATGAAACAGTCAAGATTATTATGAATAATGAAAATGAATTACATAACAAAAAATGCAAAAAAAAAAGCTCTATATTAACACAAAAGCTAAATGAAACTGTATTGCCAAAAAACAAAAATGTCATTAATTTCAGATTTTGTTGATTTATGTCTTAACAAAAATATTGTAGCTCATTAAAACACACTTTAGGAAAAACTGATATGTTTTAGAGGAGTGTTGTGGATGGCTGTTCATTGGCTATGATGTGCTTTGATCTTACCCTACATTACAAGAAAAAAAAAAACATCACGTGCTGCACACTTTTAACACCCCTCAGCCAAATACAGCGATTACGTTGCTGAAAAGACGTGCCACTATTTGACCTCGAAAAAGTAGGTCAAGGTGACCTGTTATGAATAGGCTTCTGCTCCATGCCAAGATGCATTCACAGTATAAATTTGGTGCTGCTGACATCTCCATGCATTCTTCAGATAATGCGACCATGTCATTGAACGGACAGAAAGACAGACAGACAGACGACAAAACAATTTCAATACCTCTCTGGCCAGAGTTGGCCCAGGGGTAAAAACTAAAACAGACACTGAAACTAATAAGAACTGAGCATTTTCATTGCAAACCTTCCTTTAAAACCAAGGTAAATGAATGCAAAATTGAAAACAAACTGTGCTGATCCCAGTCCTGTTTATTTCTTCATTTTTTTTGGTTACCTGTGCTCTGTGCCCACGGCAGAGGCTCCTGGTGATGCCATGTCAGAATGCAGCGGTGATATTCAGGGCGGGGGTCCAACTTCACATCACAAGACAACTGACGGAAAACCACAGAGAATCAGTCCAAATGGCACATGTTGGCTAGTCTGGATTACAAACAGATTTATCATTCTTAAAGATAGACTTAACCCCATACTGTAGAATCCTGCATCATTTCAAAGAATACTTATCAGTTATCTTAGAGTGCAGTCTGCTGATTTTTTATTTTATTTTTATTTTTTTTAATGTATACTGGTTAAGTTATGGTTGCACTGACAGTGGTTGTGCGTTTAGTAATTATCCTACAGTATTATCTTTCCACCAAGCGCGCTGTGTAGCTATGACATTTTGGATATGAATAATTTCCTCCTACACAACAGCATAATCCAAATAAAAATACAGGTATTATTGACAGGATAAATTCAGGTTTACAAAGGATATTTGGTTTACTTACAAAGCTCAGTTGTAAATATTTACTAAGCACATTGTGATATGTACGACAAACAATAATTGAACTGAGTAAAAGGCACCAAAATTCAATCAAATATAGCTTTTTTTTTTTATTACAAGATAAAAACATAATCTAGAATGCAATAGAAAGCGCTTTTTTTTTTTTTGCAGATGTAAAGAGTTTTTCAGGCTACTATTTGACCTGGGTCTGATGCCATCTGCTAAGGGAAATTATCTGGCTACATCCATGCTTTCAGGCCATCAGTCCTACCACTAAGTGGCAGTAATGCACTGAAGTTGACGTCTAACAGCTTTATAACAGCAAATGATGTACCTCAGTGCTCTGGATAGCGCTCATGTTGGCACTGCACCAGATCTGTTACTGGATGATGCTAGTTGGGGACACAGTCTGCATCAACTCACTGTGTATGATATTCTAATGTTTTAGTTATTTTTTTTTTTTTTTCTTGCTCAACAGTTATGAATATTCATTATTCTGGGAGCAGGCCTTCAGGTCAGTGTGGGCTGTGATGGGCTCTTCTGCCAAGTTAAGAGGAAAACATACTGGTCATAAATATGTATCAAGTGGATGATGAAAATAGTCTTAAATCACAAGTTAAGATGCAATAGTTTGCAATCACACACTCTGGAACTTTAGAGCAAACACAATTGTTACTATTCCCAAGGTTTATAATGACTCAATACAAAATTAAGTAGCATAAAAATATCTAGAAGTGGAAAGGAGCTACTGAATATGATTTTGTTTTTGCCTGTAGGAAGAGATGCGTTCTGCAAACTAATCTTTCTCCCTGCAAGGTCAACTGGTGATCAGAGTAGTATTGGCCTCTGCTGTTATTATTAAAATCCAATATATGATTAAATAAATGAAATGAAAATGTGCTGCTTTGGTTCTGATGCAGATGCGTCTGTCTGCTTTCTGTACAAGTTTTACTAGAATTGTGCAAATTAATTTATTAAAGTTTTCAATTCACTTTATTTGAAAATGCTGCTGGGAACTCGTTTGACTTCTTACGTTTTTGTGTGAAACATTTTTTCTTCATTACGTAAAGACATTTCCGCAAAGTTTTGAGTTGGAGTTTGTGTTTCTCATTTTGATACCAAGATTTTCATTTTTACTGCACATGTACATTCTTTCTAAATATTACAGTCCCCATTGTTGGACAATTATCAGAAATTATATCACCCCACTTTCCCCTTTTGACACATAAACTGATTTCAATACTTAATCTTACTTTAGATAACATATGATCAATAACTTCCATCAGTTACCACAACTTCCAAGCCTCAAAGTAGACCGTACATTTTGCCATTAAGCAAGAAAAATCACTTTGTGAGACCACCAGCTCTTCAAGTTGTGATGAACTTTGACTTTGTGTGACTTGGTCAGAGGGTCACGATGCCCTCCTTGCCATGTTGGTCCTACCCTCGCTTTGATGATGGTGGGTCTAGGGTCCAAAATGCCCTGCATCTTCCTCAAGGCAGGGATGACAAAAAGATTACAGGTGACAACAGCGGACACGGGGTTTCCTAGGACGATCGCACAGAGAGAGGGTGGACAGGAAGAGGGGACGAGGGAGAAACAGAGCAATATATGAGTAACATCTCTTCAGAAGCAGCTGAGTGAATCACTCTTTCTCTCAACTTCACACACTACCTGGGAGGGCAAAGATAAGTTTGCGAGCACCATCTATGTCCAGGGTAGCAAATGTTGTTGGGAGACTGGGAAAGAAGAAGAAAATATTTTATATTTAAATCCAGAATTTATAATATCCCAGTATCATCAATGTCACAATTTATTAACATAATTGTGCTTGATTCACTGATATAAACTGACCTCTGACCATTACTGCTTATCTTTAATCATGACTTTCCTCATTTATCCGTGATACACCAGATTACTGTACTGGGAAAAACCTACAGAAGAGTAAGGACAGCTAATTTTCTTACCCTGGTTTCATGAAAACACGACCAAAATGGATCTGAGCATGAAGATCAATATCCAGCACTTGCTTAAGGTAGTCCTAAAAAAGACACAACAAAGAAAATCACAAACCCAAACACGGCACTGATTTGATTAGACATATTTTATACAAGTACACAAGTGGAAAATGAAAAAAAAGGCACTTTGTGAGTTCATGCTGTAATATTCTTAGTGAAAAACAAGAATATCATGAATAATAAGCAACAAAAACAAAGACAAAGATGAAAAGTAACTTCAACTTGCTATTTTTTTTCCTTTATTATCCTGTTAACATATTCTGACATTCCTTTTTCCGCCGCTAGGTGTCAGTAAAACACAATGTCATGACAGGATGTGAGCACCGGCAGTGGTTTTGCCTCTGTACCTTCTCTCCCATGGACACTCCTCCTGAGGTGATGATGACATCAGCACGGCTGATGCCTTCATTCAGAGCGTTGAGAAGGTCATCGGGGCTGAGGAGGGCAAACAGAGAGGGTCAATGTTAAAAAACCAAAGCAGAGGAGAACATTAAGAAAGCCTGTTACAGAGCAGAAGAAACATAGGGCAGTGATTAGCATGATATAAACTGGAGTTCATGTTAGATATCAATATGAAGGCATACTTGTCTCCCACAATGCCTAGATTGATAGTGGGGTAGCCATGCTCCTGTATAGTTGCCAGCAGGGTGGAGCGATTGCTGTCCCTGATCTTCCCAGGATGGAGGTCATCTTCTGGGTTAAGCAGCTAAATTAAAAAAAAAAAAAGAAGAAAAAGAAACTTTTAATATGTGTTATTATGTCTTAGGAGGATCATTAATCATCATTTATCATAACAGCTGCAAAGAATCAGATAAATGTTATTCACAAAATAGTCTTTTTGGGTAGTGTGGGTAAGAAAGGGTTAAGAACCCGGCTGGCACACATCCTTAGTTTACTATCACTTTTACTGTATTCTGTCCTTTCTTGGTGCCAAATGGGTTGCCTCTAAAACCTGAGATAAAATAGTAACTATCAGCTTTTTTTCACTATCATAAAAAATGTAAACAATGTACACACTTCACAGTGACTGCAAGTAAAGAGGTTTTACATTAATATCACCAACAAAGCCAAAACAATTCGCTACTGTAAAGTCTTGCAGGTCTTGTCAAGGTGATGTTTTGACACTGTTTATTGAGGAAAAAAAAATCACAGAGACTTACCAAGGATTACAATTTTTTAAGGAAAGTAACACTTATACCACAAATGAAAATACATCTAATACTGCAGGGCTATTTCAGATAGCACACAGAAAATGCAGAAAGTCCAATTAATGTTAATGCAGGTAGTGAAAGTCAGATGAGAAAAGACTAATCCACTCCACTATTTCATCAGACTCATTTAAAGGAGGGGAGATGAGGACATTATGCTGCTCTTTAGACTTGAATTGTGGCAATAGTGAGGGTGACTCGAGGCTGATTTATGCACTTTACATATGCCTATAAGGATGAGAACAAGGGTTTTGGTTATTTACTGTTTGCTGTGGCGCTACATAATGCAAAAAAACACACATTTCACACATAAATATGACATTTGTGTTTAAAAGAAACCACCTGGTCAGTGATAAGCACATTCTTTACAGCTGAAAGCGCCTGTGAAACAGCTGAGCGCACATTCAGCTCTGAATGATGCTCTGGTGTTTGCGAGCAGTGTAAACAATGTTGATTGTGCATAAACATGAACAAGGTATGCTGTCACAAAAGATGGCACACTGTGCAGCTGAGACCGAACCCTTTGGACAAATACAAAACACGAAAGGTGCACATGTATGACTTATTACAAGATACATTTCAAAAAATAGTGTTACAGCACAAAAACATGTCTTTTTTTTCCCTCCCCCATAATTCCGTACCTCATTTCCTGTGGACATTACAGCCACCACGGGGAATTTCTGAACCTCCACCTCCGTGACTCCGACTGTGGCCAGGAGACCAATTTCAGAGGGGCCCATGTGGGTGCCCTTTGCCAGCACACACTCCGTGCGCTTAATGTCATGCCCGATAGGCCTAGAGTGGGACAGAGGACATGAGTTACACACAGGGAGAGACAGGAGGTGAGAAAGAATAATTCATGAAGATTTATGCTAGCCTAAATACACCAGCAAACAATTTCTACAACAGAAACGTGAATGTGAGGCTGCTTTCTGCATGATACAGTGTAACATATTAACACACTAACCTGATGTCCTGCCCTGGACGAGCCTGTACTAGGATTCGTACCTCCAGCTCCTCTGTTCCCTGAAACACAAACCACCAATAAGATTCAACACAGTGAACTAAGTTTCCCACAATGCCTGAGTTTCTATATAACAGCTCTCAGCCTTCTGTGACTACATCTAGAATGGAAAAAAACCAAAACAAAACATGTTACTCTAACTTATTCCGGCTTCTCAAACTCCGTTTTTGACAAGTTTTTTCACCTGGGTGACATCATTTAAAGAATAATAATTATTTTCAGGATAAAATCTTGTTTTTTTTGTGTTGTTATGATGTGACTGTGACTTTGTGGCATATTTTCTGTGAATATGCTAACACCATATCACATAAAAAGAGGACAGTCCTACTTATACTCCAGCCCAGCCATTTTTAGGACAGATACAATCCATAGGTGAGACATAGCATTTGTTCTTTCTTCTTCTTTTTTTTTTTTCTTCATTTGAATGCAAAATAAATGAACATTTTAAGCCAGTGTTTTTTCAACCTTGGGGTCAGGGTCCCATGTGGGGTCACCTGAAATTTCTAGTAATTGAAAAAAAAAAAAAAAAAGAATTACAAGTAAAAAATATATGAGTTGACAGAGACCATCACAAACCATAAAAGACATGCCAAACTGAAGCACTGTGGTACTGTTTATCTGTCAAATGTTCAAACTGAAGCACTGTGGTACTGTTTATCTGTCAAAT
>JAPQRP010000018.1:6372958-6390174 GCA_037367295.1 Apogon hyalosoma
ATCTATCTATCTATCTATCTATCTATCTATCTATCTATCTATCTATCTATCTATCTATCTATCTATCTATCTTTTCCTCTTGGTTACCTTTTTGGACTCTGACCGTCCTCATTTCTCTTGTAACCTCTGTATCCTTCCATCTACTTTATCATTACGTTGGTTGTGGGCAGTGTGTAGTGTATGGAGAACCAAAACACCCATGGTGAAGGTGAAGGTCTCTCTACACACCCGACCCCCTCTTTCTTTCTCCTCCCCTCCCTCACCGCCAATGACTAGGCTACTGCGACACCACTGGGCACCAAACAGCCAAGGTTAGAGGGTGGGAAATGGGAGGTGGGGCAGGTGGGTGGGATGGTGGACGAGGAGGGATGAAAAGGCAGAGTGATAGAAAAAGACAGAGATAGAGAGACAGAGGGTGGAAGGATGAGGATCAGCATGACGTGGTCCCACAGCCCGGGAAAATAAGGAAACAAAAACGGGAAGCACGGACTAGACAGACTTCACTAAACTACAGAGCCGATACATAGCAGAAAGGAGGGAAAACAGGAAGAAAAGAACAAAAACAATAAAGACCACTAGAGTGGCCTGATGGCATCTACTTAACAGACATCCAGCACACCAGACATAGCTACTGAAAGCAAAGCATGTTATCCAGAGAGACAGAAACAGAGATAGACGGACAGATGGACAGAAAGAGAGAAAGGACAAAACTGGTCTAGGCTCAACTTAGAAAAAAGTGTAACTTTGTACTCTCAGTTTATAAAAGTAAAAAATAAAAAAGGTGCTTTTGGATTTAAACTCTGTGCCCTTAGGTTTATAGAAACAACATTCATAGCTTCAAAATAACCGACTAGTAGTATCCATAACTCATAAGCTAAACAGAAACAACACTGTATACAATGAACTTTTAGGGTTTTTTTTATTGCTATTAATCAGAGTTCAAAAAAAGAAAAAAGAAAACATGTAAGTGGCTTCTGTGAGTCTTTCAGCACCATGGAGAGCGACAGGGACAGCGTACACCTTTTTCTGAACATGACAGATTCAGGATTTTTCCAAACTGCTATTTCTGACCAAAACAATAAAAAATGTCATTCCATTTGTAGAGTTCACAAATGAAACTCTATAACCAGTCTCATTTCTATACCAGAAAACACAGATCCATTTCTAAAGCACTTAATTTAACTTATTTATCATTATTCTTATCAGTAAGAATATTACTAAAAAGAAAATTAAGTAGTGATGAAAGAGAAAGAGATACTGCGTTCATTTTGGTTGAGAAAGTCAATTTTATTAATTCATCCAGGTTGTTTGAGTATTAAGTTTTAGGTTGAGTCATGGATCCCTGAGGGTTCAAATCTATGTATATCACTCTAACTTTACAGAAGTAACTTATTTATAAACTGATAGTACAGATTTACACATGGCTCTTTTTACCACAGCTGAGCGTAGGTGCAGCCCCATAAGAGACGGAAACAAGACAGAAAAGTGTGCGTGGGAGACAGAGGAAGGAAGAATCCTAAAAGACCAGAGAAATAGCGAGACAAAGAGTGACGAGAGTGAACGACAGAAAGAGACTAGTGGCAGTAACAGGGCAACAGACAGATAGAGACATACAGAAAGAGAGAGCGAGAGTGAGTGAGAGCCAGAGAGATAGCTTGGCAAGCGAGGAGGAGGAGAAGGAGGAAGAGGAGGAGGAGGAGGAGGAGGAGGAGGGGAAGGGGACACGGAGCGGGGCATTTGTTTTGCGCGCTCCTTGGAGGAGGGTGAGGGAAGGGCAAAGGGGGGGTGGGATAGTTACTCGAGAGCTGAAGGTCCTCCTGCGATCATCTTTAAGCCCCTCCAACCTACACTGGAGCTAGTGGAGATAAAGCATCGAATCACAGGCATCAGTGCATCTGTCCCGGCAACCGCAACATTACAGACAGACAGACAGACAAGACGGACAGACGGACGGACGGACGGACAGACAGGCATCCACTACAACAAGCAGCCCTAGCAAGAGAGGAAGAGGGGAGGGGGAGAAGAGAAGTGGAACAGGTATAAAGAAAAGATAGGGAGCAAAAATAAAAGTAGAGGGGTTTCAGGTGGCTCAATGTGGCACCTGTACTAAAGGACCTACAACGAAACTTTCTTTAAGAAAAAAAAAAAAAACAATTGAAAAGAATAACCAGCTTGGAAGATTCTGAGGTGTAGTTGAAAGTTAAAAAGCAAACTGCTCATCTAATTATTCCCCTATGCGTACTGCAACAAATCCCATATACACATTTCATAGAAACACATTCATGACATGCTATTATTTTCATTGATCACACTTTGTTCCAACACCACTTACCATAAGCATATACTTACAAAAATATTAAAATGGAAGCACAGTTCAAATTTCCAAGTCATGACAAAAATTCTCCGTTTCATGATTTTATTTGGCTTACATCACAGCAGAACTACGGGGATAACATTGCAGGAACATGAAGCACCACCATTTATGGTAAATTGCTTTCATTTTAATCCAAGAAAAATACCAAGGGATGTCAATAGAGGTGAAACTTTTCAATAGACCAAAGGAATAGAATTTCCCAAGAATGTCTGCATTAACCCATAAGGACCCGATGTGACTTTTGTGGCAGTTCCAAAATATTTTTTTCTCTACATTTAACTTTCAAGTGATTTATCACCATTTATTTATAATATTACCCTCTTTGTTTTGCATTTTTTCAATGAAAATCATATATTTTCCCACATTTAATTTACTGATCATGTAGATGTTCATAAAAACTCAGATTAAAGTTGATGGCTATTCAGAATCAGAATACTTTATTGTCATTCAGCAAATTACATCCAAGATGCACTACAGAATGAAATTACGATGCAGGGTCAACACTAAAAAACACATGCAGGCACGCACGCACACACACACACACACACACACACACACATATATATATATATATACTATTATATCAAAAACAGAGAGAACTGCTGAAAAAGTGACTTTCAGTAAAACATACCGTTAACTGAATATAAACCAAGTGTCTCCATCCACTGTCATTGACTGAAGTCCATGGGTTTTACTGGTGAATCAGTGTTGTAGAAGATGACAGTGTTTCCATGGTAACTACAGAACCTCTGATTATCCAAATGGGTCATATCTAATGACCATGAAAAGATGACAAACTACATTTTACACCAATTATTTACATGTATTGATAGGATTAATGTATCAAGAGTTTAGATCAGTAGATGGCTTTGGTTGACAGTGGACATTTGGGTCTTTATGGGTTAATAAAGATTAAAAAAATCAGAGCTTTGAAAAATATCACTTGAGTAGTTGCGACCATAAACAATGTAACTGTCAGTCCTGTTTCATTATTTGCATATGAGTGGACAACCTGTGTCTCCAGAGCCACATGGGCTCCCTGTGGCTTTCTCCAGGGACAAAAATAACACATTACAAATAGTCTGCTTGATTTTACTTAACTATTATATTTTGAGCCTTTTCACATCTAAAAACATGTAAAACAATATGATCTCCTACGGATGGAAAATAACTGAATGCCAGGTAGATGAAATGCCACCAAAGTAAACTGGACCTGATCAGACCTGAATGCAGGACAAATGCCAGAATAAATCTGAATCACAAACAGGGTCAAGCTGAAGCTGAAGGTTGAGACACTTTCATTATTACATTTTTAGCTTTGTTTGCCCAAAAACATGGAGACAAAGCACAAAAATTCTTCTTTACAGGGAAATTTTCAGTGTTTTCAAAGGCAATAATTTCAATCAATAAAATGTAATTTCAACAATAAAATCAATCTTACACTGTTGAAATGTGAAAAAAATCTATCCCAGACAGATATTTTTTTTTGTTTCAGACGCAACATGTCAAAAAGACCCATGCTACTGTGCTTCTGTTATGATCTTAGTAAAAAAAAAAAGTTAATGTATGTTCACCTTGACTTGGACATTTGACACATGCTCACTTTTTAAAAATAATTTTTGTAGTATTAGATTAGTTCAAAGGGTAAGATTGCTGACGGACAAAGTGTTCCATTGAGGGACATGCTTATTCATGTATTTATTGCCACTAGTGTTTATTGTAACAGTATCTTAGAAAGTATAAAAATATAAATATAGAATAAGAATTAGAACCCTAGCCTTCAACACATCTTTATTTGATATTAGATTTAAATTAAATATAGGTTTGCATTAGATCTATCCCATTAATCTCATCATTAAACATTAAAATTACTTCTGTCCAGTAAATGATTAAAGATTCCTCCATGCGTAAAATAATACGTGACTTTTTCTCCGTTTTTTAATTACCATCATCATCATTCTGTGGTGGAACTCATATAAACCGTTCTAGAATATTTCCGTCTATGTTAGAGAGAGCAGTGGTTGCTGGGAGATATGTGCCATCACTGTTAAGCCCTCGTAGATAAAGAAAGCAAGAAATATGAAAAAAAATTTAAAAAGATGGAAAAGAAAAGAAGGTGGGGATTAAGGGAGCTAAATACAGCTACAGCAAGACACAGATCAAACTTACGGACATTGAAAAGCACATATGAAAACTAACGATCGACAACTTGGACAAGATGTGCCTTGCTAAAAAAAAAAAAAAAAAAACCTGCTAAGGACATCTGGGCTGATAATTACAAAAAAATGACATGATAAACACAGAACAGAATTACATCAGAGTCTAAGTAGCTGCAAAATCTACCTATGGTCTCTTAGACAAACAGACAAAGCACAAGAAATCACACATGTTTCGACTTCCAAATCCAATTTAACATACTTCTTTATGTAATATATTGTTAGTCTGCCCTACAGCTAGGGTTTATACAGTAAATTTCCATTCATCATTAACTAAAACAAAGCTGAAAACCTTGATGCATTGTGGAGTGATGACACTAAGACTGACACGGGTGGAAAACAAGACCTCATTGTGGCAAAAAATAGCACAGCAGAAAAGATCATACCATCAGAGTGCCATGGGGGGAGACAGTTTGCATATGGAGATGAACACAGTGAAAAAGCTACAGGGGGATGCTAGGAAGTGAGGAAAACGTGGAAAATGAGTGAAGAAGCAGAATGGGGGTGTTAGATGTAAGTAGGGGGACAAGGCAAAAAAGCAGTCAAACACTCTCTCATTTCTAATCTACTCTCCTCTGAAATCCCCTGTTACTGTTGAGAGACCGAACAAGTGAGAGAAGAGAATGGGCAAAAAAATGAGAGATGCAAATGTAAACACACACACGCATCACACAAGAGCAATTTCAGCATGTCACAAACTCCCTAAAGTAGCAAAAGAAAAGACGTAGAAATGAAAAAATAAGCTGACACATTCATGTCTGTGTGTGTCTGAACTACTCTTAATGCCACGCTGCAGAACGCTGGAAATGCAGACACACACAGGAAAATAAAATAACAACTGCCTCCATGCCAGAAACTCTAATCACACTTCACACCAAACCCCGTCGTCACCGCGGAAGCCAGCCTGACGACAGGTTGTCATGGAGATCTGCCAAGAAGATCAATGGCCTAGGAAGAGGGTGGCGGTGGGTACGCGCGTAGAATAGTGAACGTGGCCAGGTCAGCGAGACACATGGCCCAGGGGCTGCGAGCCACTTGGGAAAAATCGATGGGCCAATAACCAGCCAGTTAAAAAGACGCTCCAGGAAATGATGGGATGCAACCGCTATGGTGCTGAGCTCAGCACAAAACAAAGGAGCTGTCAAACAAATTATGCAAAAAGGGGGAGATTTATCCGTCCGCCGTGAGGAGGAGAGGGTTGTGACAGAGCAGGGAGGCTTGTTTCAACTGGCTTCAACCGCCTTGCCCTGCGGGACAGAGCAAAAGAGGGAGAGGGATGGAGCAGAGGACAAAATGCTGGAGTGATAGCGACACAGTGGTAGAGGGCAGGACAAAACGCTTCTGTGGCAATCCAGAGCTAAGTCCTTCTCCCTGGGGATCAGAGGCAACAGCCTGAGGGAGGAAACGACAGCAGAAACAAGACACCATGGTGAGGGAAAGCGTGCTGAGGGGCACTTTTCCACCACTGTACCGGCTCAACTTGACTGACCATTTCTTCTTTTGAAACACGCTAGTTGTTGCAAGCAGTCTGTTTTTTCTTTTGTTTTTGAAACCCCTCTGTTGAGGTTCCAGGTGAGCTGGAAAATTACATGAAAATACTACAGACTACTGACTGGTCAAGGAGGATCGAGTGTGAGATGGGGCTCAACAGACCTGCAATTTGTAACAAGACAAACTCCAGTGTTATGTCAAAGGAGATTCAATACCTTTACCAAGCTGCTGAGATTTATTTCACTGAAATGACAAGCTTGACACACATTACTACTTCCCGAAGAATTCAGTTATTTGACAGATCTCAAGAGTCTGTCATCAGAACTAACATACCATTGAGGTTTAAACCAGTGCTTTTCAACCTTGGGGTCACCTTGAATTCAAATGGGGTCACCTGAAATTTCTAGCAATTGATAAAAAAAAAAAAAAATTACGAATAAAAATATTTTTTAATGATTCAATATATATTTCATTATAATTAAAACACTACACACTTTTCCTAATAAAAATCCAGTTTAAATAAAATACAGGTTATAATATCTGAGAGGGAATATCTTAATCGACCTGGTCATGTGACCGTGTGCGTTACTACGCTTCAACACAGTCGCAGTCAGAAAACCAGACTGAACAGAGAATGGAAAGATTTCTTCACCCGCCTGGCCCCGCTATGACATCTATAAGAGAAACTGAAAAGCAGATACCAAAGAGGTGCATTATATACATTATATAGCCTAAATGTCATCTAAAATTGACATTTATTTGTAAAATAGCATAACAAACTATTACATGATCAAAAACAAATTAATTTGAGCAAAAAAAACATCTCTGTTTTGAATGTCTGGGGTCACCAGAAATTTGTGATGTTAAATGGGATCACGAGCCAAAAAAGTTGGGAATCACTGGTTTAAACAAAGCTATGTAACACTTTTAATTCATTTATTATCTTATAACATTGAAAATTGAGAACTAAAACAGCACCCCTTCGCTATCTGTTACACTGAAGTGATGTTTCATGTAGGTTTCTACATTGAAGGGGTGCTATAATATTTGAGATGCAAAATAAGGCAACTGCTACCAAAAGCATATAGTGTCAAGTTGAGCCGGTGCCATGCTGTGGCAAAGTACCACTGCTGAAGGACTCTGTCTCCACTGATTACTGAGGACTTATTGCTTCTATTGATCAAACCAATTTTGGCCCCACAACCCCTTTATTAATCCAGCACCAGTCACGCTCACACCTTTAACTGCAGTCCAGGTGCATACATACAGGTGCATCCACAGCCTCTGCAGAAACACATCATCAGCCACTTGTACACAAATCACATCAAATGACCGAATGGGTGATGAATGACAGAGATTGAGTGCTGGTTGAGATATTGAGAGAGAGAGAGAGAGAGAGAGATAGAGAGAGAGAGAGAGAGAGAGAGAGAGAGAGAGAGAGAGAGAAGGGTAATGGTGAGGAATGTTTCTGACCAGTAAAGGTGCTGATACACAAAGCAACTTTCAGAGCAACTCTGAGGGACCAACGACGGCCTAAAGATCAGATGTTTTTATTGTTTTTTGCCATGTGTATCACCACACTAGCTCTCAACCTGATCCTGAATGACTGTAGCAATACACACCTCCTCCAGTGGGAATATGTTATGTGGAGAAGTGTGTGAAGTGTGTATGTGTTTGGAGAAAACAACTCTATTTACACCTGGTTTTAACAACAATCTGAGTCTGGATGATTTTCCTGGATACTCATAACTGTTTTTTTTGCGTGAACCACTAAAAATTAATAAAAGGTTCTCACATTTCGATTTTTCCCACATTAACACTCGATCTCAGAATACTAAAGAGGAAGACGATTCAGTGTACTTATCAACTAATATAGTAACCCCAGGCTAAATGAAAGGGTTGGGACTTTTCTTTACTAATAAGTGGTTGTTTCTGATCAGCTTCTGACGACTGAAGCTTGTAATACAGTTCAACCCAGACCAGTGGTTCTCAAAAAGTGCACCATGACCATCAAGATAATGTGAAGAAACAAAAACCATGAGTTCAGCGATATGCCCCCTATCCTTGGATCAGCAACATCTAATTTGTGACGACCTGGCTACAAGGTTTCAAAACAACAGCCTTTTTTTATTATTATTATTATTGTAGCAGAGACAAACCCACTGGCTTCTTACAGAGATGCATGGATGCATATGAAAATATATAATTACATTTTTGACTGAATCGTCATTAAATTGTCTGTACCAGTGATGGAAAAGAAGAAGAAAGGTGGCAGCTTTGAAAAAGTATTCCAGCTCAAGACTTGTTTCACTTGAAAGTACCTGGAGCACAGCAGACAGTGACTAAATGCAAGCTGTTAAAAATACACACACACACACAAAAAGTTGTCACAAACAAAGCATACATTTTGGGACATGAAAACCAACCTAATTCACAGGCTGGTCATGACTCAGTGCAGTTGAGAACCACTGGACTATGCTGTCTGGTTCATTCAACGCGTACCAGTTGCATTCCTACCCATGTCAGAATATGTTTTTCAGTATAAAGACATGACATCCAGATACAGATTATGTATTAATACCAGTTGCATCAGTCTGCAGCATCTACACCCCTGCTATGATCATGACTTGACCTTTTAAGATTGTTTTTGTTAGTTTACCAAAGGTCATTTGTTTTCTTATCAGTTCACCAAAAGCTGTAAAATACAGTAAAAGCAGCCTACGCTAACCTGCTTAAGTGCTTCAGGCTAAAGCAGGGGGTCACCCAGTGTGATGCAGTCTTTCTACCTTATCAGACCATGGACCTGTGGACATGTGTGTTAGTGTGTGTCACTAGTGCAGTGTGGGATGCTACATTGGCCTGCATGCTGGTAGGTAAGAGTTTGGTAGAAGGTTAGCAGGTTTACCTGGTCCAAGGTAGAGTACCTTGACTTGAGCGTGATGACCTCATCCAGGTGAGCCCTGAATTCTCTTCGTGAGGCCTGGGGGAAGCCACAGGATAGTCACTCACCTTCATGCCACACACACATACACACAGGTGCAGGCATCAGGCATGCACACCCACTGTGATGGTTTTATCAACACAACAGATCAGTAAATGGTGTAGATCAAAACATAGTTCCACACACACCTGCTCATTTTGCACACACATACACCCCAGAACTAATCCATTACTAACCTGACACACATTCTCCAATCGGATCAAAAGAAATTTAATGTAGGAAAAAAATGCAGCAAAAGAAGTCACTAGAAAAAGCCATTAACGAAACATAAGAACTAAAGATGAATGAAAAACAGAACCAGTTCAGTGGATCTGACAACAGTTCGAGTTAAATGCACAGTATGTTATTTCTGCCACTAGGGGTCTCTAAGTCAAAACAGTAATAGAAGACATAGAGATAATGTGGAGAGCTGTTGTTTTCACCACCATTGAGAAAACTTTACTAAAGGAGATGTTAAGCCATTAAAATGGGCCATTTGCTATAAAGTACAAAAGTCAAAACATATTAATGCAGACATTTTACATATTTTAACTTTTAGTGTTGCTATTTTGGTCACATTTATAAATTAATATGTGCATAAGTGGTTATCAAAGTAATGTTTCATTTCTGGCAAACCTGAAACCTACATGGAAACAGTTGCGAGAGGAAGAACAGATTAAATAAACTAAGTAAAAGTAAAGTCGCAACTGCAGAAAAGCATTAACAGTGACCTAATTATGACAACTGGCATTGAAATCTAAAAACTACAAGTAAGAGAAAGGTAGCAGCTTTGAAATGGCTGGATTTTTGTTGCCGTGCATTTTGATTTTACGTTTTAGATGAGACATAAATCTTATTAAAGGGTCATGCTTATCTAAATCATCACAAAAAGCATGACCAACACTGGAGTTTAATTAGATTTATGAGTCAATATCTGTTTTAACATAAACACATAACTTTGGTCTTTAATACCTTACCTTTGGTTATTAGAAGTTATAACTAGAGTAACAGTGAGCTTACAGCTATATAGTCAATTTCAAACAGAATACTTAAGATTACAATTAAGCGAGGAAATAAAATTAGACTCATGCATATCCAATTTAAGACTGTGAAACGTGAACAAAACCAGGCCAATAGTGTTGTATATCTGACAATAATGAACTTTCTAGACTGCAAACAAATTCCAACATATTTACATTTTCACTCTGTAGTTTCTTGTTAGTGGTGCCACATGATATTTTTTCTATTTATGCTAAAGTTAGCTGATACATTACCCTAACTAGTATTTTGGTCAGTGACTAAAATAGATTGATAACATATGGAAACTGGAGAAAAATCTATTTAATGTGATTTGTTTATGAACTGGTGTTAAACTATAATGATTCTTCACAATAATTGGATTATAATGACTTTTGGAAAATGAGGTCATAATTTACTGTATAATAATAATAATAATAATAATAACAATAATATTTTTTATATTTATTTTTTTAAAAAGTAGCCTATTTCCAAACTCTTTTCCACATGTCATTACTGTGCAGTTACAGGTATTTCACGTTGGACATGTGTCAGAAAACCTCCATAGCCCATGTCTTTATCTCTCATAGATTAGCGTCATCAGGGGCCTGACTGGAGTAACAAACACAGAAGAGCTGTAAATTCTTTCAGCACGTTTACCAGGTCTATTCTCTGAAAGAGGCACCGTTGAAGGAACTGAGGTGTGTACACAGAGGGAGAGAAATGCACGTTTGTTTTTTTTTTTGTTTTTTTTTTTGTGCAAGCAATATCACTTTCATTCAAATACATAATTCAAGCATCTTTCAACTTCAATTCTGAGGTTGAAACGCAGTTGAGGAATATGCCAAGTGATGGAGGTTTGTTTATTTGGAGGTTGTGTGAGTGCGGAAACAAGGCAAGCTACGCGAAGGACAGGGTTAGATATAAAGGGACAGCCTACGACTGAAAGACAAAACCACATATAACAACAGAACAGACATCCACACAATGACAGAGAAGAGGAAAACAAAGTACTGGAGACAGTCTGAGGAAAACCACAGAGGGACAGCAGCAGCGCAGCAGGCAGGACAGCGCACACACAAGGGAAAAGGATGGGACGTAGTCATGCCAGGCAGGAATATGAAGTATGTCCGGGGAGGGGGAAGATGGGAGTAGGAAGTGATGCCTGGATGATGACGGCCGTAACGATGCATTAGAACACATGCAGGAGTACCTCAGCAATGCTTAGGGTAGATGAACAGGAGGGGAGCCGCGCCTGGTGCCACGAGAGAGAGGAGGTGAGAAGAGAAGAGGGTTAACAGAGCCAAAGCCAGGTTGAGCGGGGACAGAGGCACACAGAGACTGACGGCCGGAGCAGACAACGCCCTCTGTCTTTCAGGAGGACATCTGTGTGACAGGTCTCTGTGTGACTGTCTCGGGTGGGCCAAGGCAGCCAAGGGCATGAAGGACAGGACAGGACAGGACAGGACAGGACAGGACAGGACAGGACTGGACTGGACAGGTCAGGTCAGGTCAGGTGAGGACAGCAGGTAGGAGTTGCATGGGGAAACATTCCCCAATCGGAACAATAGGAGAACAGGTTCTACAGGAAACATCACACCTTAAACAGCCGCTGTACGTACGGTGTCAATTTGCGTCAAATTCTTTTTACAGTGCGGGGCATTTTACAGAGTGAACGTCTAAGAGGGCTGACAGCTAAAAGAATCCACATGTCCTCTGTTTATACCCCAACATCAAAGCCCTCACTGCTGTGGAAGACAGTAATAGAAAATGAGCATAGCTTAAGAATAATCTGAGGAGGATGTTCACACGGAGTGCTTTCACAGAGATCTGAGTGACTGGTTGCAAAGTCAGGATGAAACTCTTAAACAACAACGTAAATAAATACACCTTATAGGGTAAAATGAAGATGACGATTTATGTACCACATGTAACAGCAGGTATACACTGTGATTTTAGGCAAATGAAAGGGGGCAATATCTTTAGTTGTGGCTACAGAACAGTGGTCCGACATCACACTGACACAAATTCAAGGATGACTGTTGTCAGAGTCAGAATGTGACAGTGTCAGACATTTAGGAGGACCATCTCGCAGTGTAAATGCTGCTATGACGGATGACAAAAAAACACACAGATCAACACAAACCAAACGGAGGTCAAACACTGGCCTTTGCCACAACCAATCCTTCATCCTTATTTGGTTTCACTATTTACCATACAGTGGCACACATAAACCACTTACTTGCAAAAAAAAAAAAAAATTACAAGACATCCATATATTCATTCGTGAGTATTATATAGCAAAATCATCATGGCTGTAAACTGATCTGTGCTCCTAATCTACGCTTGGCATACTAGTACAAAGCTACTTAACACTTCAACTCCAGTTTTCATATTCAGTAATAATGTCTCCTGAATCTAAATGTTTAACATAAGGGCACAAAAATTGCAATGACTGAAACAAACAACCAAATAAACCCTCCTACCATGACTACTACATATTATTAATGACTACCAGCGAAATGTGATGCGATCAGTAAACCAGCAAAACAACCGTCGTAATAATATTTCCTATTTGTTTTATGAGTCATATCTGTAAAATAGGTACACACAGCGCAGTTAACTAAGCCTTGTAAGCCTTACAATTTGATGTCATCCAATATCTATCCTTCCCGACTTATTATACACTAGAAACATCTACCAAGCGATAAAGCTGCACTCATGGGAAATGAAAGACAAAAAGGCAGGAAAAAAATAGGGTAATAAAGTGTTATTTATTTCTAGCCCCTAAAATATCACCTATTACTGCTCTATGCAGGGTCATCTTTGATAAAAATTATTTTCAATCATGCAAGCACTTTTAATAACAAGACCCGGTCTAATAAAGTTTAAAGGAGATTTGACCTTTCTTAAGTGATTTATGACCATTTATTATAGTATTATCCTCTGCATTTTGCATTTTTTCAGTGAAAATCACATATTTTCCCACACTGAATTCACTGATCATGTAGATGTTCATAAAAACTCAGATTAAAGTTGAGGGTTATTATAAATAGAAGTAGAGAAAACAGAAAAAAAAGTGCCTTTACAGTAAAATCTATCATTAACTGAACATAAATCAAGTGTCTCCATCCACTGTCATTGATCCAACTCCATGGGTTTTACTGGTGAATCGATGTTGTAGAAGACGACGGTGTTTCCACATTCACTATGGAGCCTCTGAACGTCCAAAAAAGACACATCTGATGCTGTTGAAAAGCTGAAAAACTGCATTTGAAAAAAAATTATTCACATGTAGTGATAGGATTAATGGATCAACAGGTATTAAACATTTTAGATCAGTAGATGGTTTAGGTTGCTAGTGGCTGTTTGGGTCTTTAGGGGTTAATTCTGTGTTGTCCAGGATCTAGATCATTTATTAGTCATATCATAGTTATGCTGCTCTGACGAAAGCGACCGTTCTTGGTTCAGCTGTAACGAATTGTATTTCTGTGCAAAAAACCCGCAAAAAAACTAAGGCGCAACAAAAACACCGGCAGCTGTGATCGCATTGATGGTTCAACAGCCTCCCAGCTTAAAATGATATATCCACAAATCTATTTTACAAATGTGAAATCTATTCCTAACAAATAAAGGCTAGCATAACAGCTTAGTACACTTACTATAAATACGTACCATAAATCATAAATAAAGTTATTGGTTATAATTTATGTCTGACCTTTCCTCACAAAACATTCTCTATAATATAATAAATTGCCTTTTTAAAGTGGGGCTGTCAAAAAGATGAGCATCCCATCCCTCCTAATTGAACTGCTGTAGATTCACATTAGCTGCCCTTACAAACTCACTACTCAGATAATGGACGCTGGCAGCAAACCACAGGAGGTTTCACATTGAAGCTTGGGAGTGAGCTACATAAGTTTTCCCTAAATAGCGCAGCAGCAAGGTTTGAGACGAGACCTTACAACACTGACTAAACATTTTCCAATTGTGAAGATAAGTAACAACCGTCACACACCACAGGCATTTTTATGGTACCGACAGCCTCAGTGTCCGGAAGAAATCGGAAGAAACAGCCTTGTACTGACTCTGGGTAGAAATATTGTGTAACTGACAGTGGGTTTCTGGAAAAAAAAAGGATAAACTTCAAGGAATAAAAACACTAAATCAACATGTTCATGTCAACCACGGCGTCTGTTTGTCAGATCTATACTATGGCTGATTTCATTCTATATCAGAGGTCTCAAACACAGGGCTTGGGGCCCAGATCCGGCCCGCCAAACGGTCCAGTCTGGCGTGGGATGAATTTGTGAAATGCAAAAATTACACTGAAGATATTAATAATTTTAGTTCAGGTTCCACATACAGACCAATTTAATCTCAAGTGGTTTGGATCAGTAAAATACTATCATAATAACCTAGAAATACTCACAACTCCAAATTTTCTCTTTAGATTTTCATGTCATTTTACTGTATTTACACTGAAACAAGCTATCATTTCACAAAAACGCAAATAACCTGCACAAATATGAACATTTTGAAATGTCTGAAGTGCAAGTTCACCAAAATATTCTGCCTGTTATTAAATGTTTTATGTATTTGTAGATTCACTGTGATCTGTGAGTTTACATGTGTAAATGATCAACTGAGACATAATATTGTTAAGATTGCACTTCGTTTTCTTAAGAAATTTCAGTTTGTTCCTGTTATTCACATTGTTTTAAAGGATAGCTGGTAGATGTAAACATTTTCATCGCATAATTTTACTTTTTTTTGCTCTAAAACACAGAGGAAAGTTTGGAGTTGACGTTATCTATATATTATTATGTTATTATTTCACTGGTCCGGCCCACTTCAGATCAAATTTAGCTTAATGTGGCCCCTGAGCTAAAACGAGTTTGACTCCCCTGTTCTATATTGTATACACATTGTTATGTATTTTGTATTTTATGACCTAGAGCTGGAAAGACCCCAACTCTGAGGCTAAAAAAATGTCTTTCCTTACATGGTACTGGAAATGGAACAAAACCCTTTAACATTTGCTCACAAAACCTGATTATCTTACATGTTTTATGACATATGCAGCAAATATTGCATACCACTCTGAAGAATATAAATATCTGTCACCAGATTTCACGTTACTTGCATTAAACCAAATTACACATTCAGTTTGATCCAAGTAAATATCTTTTATATGATATTGCACAGTCTGAGTGTGCAGGTTTCTGATGAGTTGCTGTCTTCATGTGTCAAATTAAACTTCTGTTCTGTCAGTGCTTTAAACTGATTCTAAGTTTTATGCTTACGCTTCCAAAACACTGAGTTATTGAAAAAGAAAACTTGCTCTCAAAAGGGTCTCTGCTGAATAAATAAAAGCCAGGGAGAACGTGCGCTGGAAAAGCAGAACCGGCGACTAAAGCCAAGTTGAAACATGTGTTCTGCACTCCGTCGTCCAACCCCGGACTTCGAGCCCTGCCCTCCGATGGCCGTCTCCGCGTCCACATGAATTAGAGATTAATGAGCGACGGAGTGAGTTGCCAGCGTTGTGGAGAGTGAGAGCTAACACAGCTGATTTGACAGGCCTGTGTTATGCTGCTCACCAGTCTCCCCCGCTTCTCATCAACAGCCCACATGGTGAATGAACACGCTCAGTACAGCTGGTCAGACAGACTCATCCATTCCTCTTACAGCCTTTCATTTCCTGTCTGTCTTCCTCCCTCCTCGCTTTGTACGCGTCTGTCTGTCTTTTCCGTCTCACCATTCAAAGCTTTTCTTGCAGTCTCTCTCCACTCCCCTCAAGGCAAAGTCTCAGAGTCAGTGGGCATGAGTAACTCACATATAACAAATATAATACAGCAGACAATGCACGCAATCTTCACACAAGCAGATGCGTGTTTTGTGTTAACATAAAAAAAAAAAAAAAAAAAAATCCAATCGAATAGGCTAATGTACAAAGTTAAAGATTTTGATTTCAATTCATAAGAAAAAAACAGCAGTACACAAGCAGGCGCACACTCTGCGTGCACACGTGAACAAGTGCGCTGAACTCGACTAAAGTGATTTTGACTTAAAGCCTAAAGCAATTTGACCCAAATGGTCTATGGGCAGTATGAGCCAAATAAAGCGGGTGGAGGTTGAATGTGTGTTCATTAATCAGAGACAAAAGAGCACTTTCCCTCTGGCCCTCTCTCCTTTCCTCTGGTCTCTGCAACAATATATCACAAATATTACAATACATCCCGCTTCCTATACGATCCAGCTATCTCAGCCCTCTGCACCTGACATTTAACTGCGGCGAATCATTCTTCACACTGAAATTAATATCAACCTGCCTTTTTCCTTCCAGTTTTTGAAGGCTGTTGTATCTCTTGCTAAAAGATACAAGAACATGTAGTTTTGTTGCTGTTGCTGCTTACCTACTATTCTTCTCACTTTTTTTGGTTTTCAGCTTTTTAGCTATAGTTCAAGTGTAACTTCCTTCTGCTGAAGATCTTAAAGGTTCTACAAATGAAGGAGCTTTCAAATGCAGACTGAAGACATTTATATTTTCAGCTGTGAAACTTATACTTGCTCTTATTGCACTGTTGTTCTTATTACATTCTATTGATGCTTTTAATACTTTACAATTTCTAAAACTCCCTTTTTCCTTCTAATTCTACTTCTCGTTATTTCTGCTTTTATTTTTAATTCCCTCTTATAATCGAACCCCGTTTGTGAGTGAAATGCAGAACTTAAATGTGCAGGATTTTACTGGCCCAGTTTTGACATTTTATTTTGCCGTTAAATTGTTTGCATGTTGTGATATAATTTTTGTTGTCTCTGTTAAATAACACTACTTGATGAATCATAAACGCGTTAGCTAATTTGCATGGATCATGAATTAATTTTATCATTATTTTTATGCCTGTTTCTAGTCACATTTTAGATTATTGTTTCTTAAAAATCTAACCAGGAAGCAGGTCTGCAAGTCCTGTTTATATTCAATTCAACTCATATTCAACTGTAATAAGCATTACATTACTACTACTACTAGTAATAATAACCACAACAATAATAATATCTACAGTTGTGGAAAAAAATATTAGACCACCCTTGTTTTCTTCAATTTCTTGTTCATTTTAATGCCTGGTACAACTAA
>JAPQRP010000018.1:6435879-6448330 GCA_037367295.1 Apogon hyalosoma
TTGATGTTAAAGGGGCGGAGCCAATACAGAGGATGAAGAACTAGGGTATGTAAACTTATGATCAGGGTCATTTGGATCGTTTCTGTTGTCAGAATGTTTGATTATAAATGGCATCACCAAACCACTAGCCACGAGTGAAAGAAACGTTTTTGTATAGTCTTTCATATTCTCTGAAAAATGACCAAAGAATCACAAATTCTGCTGGGGTATGTAAACTTATGAGCACAACTGTAGCTACACATAACAGTGTTAATGCAATTAAACTACAAAATAAATCTTAGCAAAATAAATAATTATCTTGCAGATTAAGAAAATGACTGCACTCAGAGGTTTAAAAGCTCATATGTAGAACATGACAATACAACTTTGACTCTGGAGTAATTGGGATAATATGGATCAGATATGCAGAAAAGTTATCAGAATGAAATAAGCAGCACGTCTTTGATAATAAAGGAATATTTCTGCTACTGCTTTATCAGAGGTCGACAGATATGGGTTTTCTAAGGCCGATGCCGATGCTTTAAAATTTGGTCAATTTGGCCGGTATCTACAGCTGATTTTTGAGGCCGATATTTAAAGCTGATTTTTTTTTTCTTTTTAAAGCACATTGACCATAAAATACAACTGAAACACTCAGATAATTAGGATTCTTATGCAGCAATATAAATGAAATTATTAATACACGTACACATAGTACTCTTAACATTTATTGAACTTCAGGAGCTGCCCACACAAGTGTCTGATCAACATTTTCACTACTGATCAAAAATCCATATATCGGCCCAATATATCAGTCTACCTCTACACCTTATATTTACCTAGTTTGTACGAAAGATAGGCTGATAAATTATTTTGGAGGATCAATCAGCATCTATAAGTTGTTCTACAAATTACTAGTAGTTGCCAATATAGTCAACAGTATGGTACATATTGTTGCACAATAAGTTGGAATACAATATTTTTACCTCTTTTGATGACAATGTGATTTAGTCTTGATAAAGTGTAACTGGGACTCAGTATGAAATGATTGCACCAGGTCAAAAGTGATTAATGATGTGTATAAATAGGAATAAAAAGAGGAATGTGTCTGAAAGCTAAATTATTCCAACTTTATGGGCAGGTATGTTAAGGTTCTAAACCAATGTCTATGTGGAAAAAAAAAAAAAAAAAATTAAAATTGCTCCCAACTGGTTTTGCAGATAATTTAATGTTCAGCTCCAGATCTATTGCTTTGACAGATCTTTATTACTTTGAATGTGAGTGAAAGAGATTATCAGCTTTTTGTTGCTTGTTATATTGATTGTTAAAAATCTAATGGTCGACTTCTAATCTGTGACATATTACATAAAAAAATAAATCTTCACATTAAAAATAACCCTCCAAGCATTGACCTATAGTCTATAGTCATTTATATAAGTATCTGTAGATATGTTACAAAAAACCACATAAATAAAACATAAAACAATGAATAATACACTATTGCCCGTAAAGTTGAAATGCATTCCTCTTTTTATTCCTATTTATACACATCAGTAGTGTGTGATCTGACGGTGCAATGATGACATATATAGCCCCAGTTACACTTTATCAAGAATGAATCACGTTGTCACAATCATTTCACAAGACGAGCTAAAAATATTTCATTCCAACTTTATGAGTTTACTTTATAAAGAAATCTACAATCAAAAGTTTTTAGCTGCATTGAGCGTCACCACTGTCATCGACCAAAAGATGAGTTTTAAACCGATCTTTCCTCACATGTGACTTAAAAACTCTACACTCGTGCAACTTGAAATCAAGCAAAAACCCACACAGACAATCTTTGAAACTCGCTAGATCTACAGAGACCAGCAGTGTGCCAAAGTTAATATTGAACAAAGTGTCCGAAACATCGACAACACTGATCGTTTGAATAGTTACAAGACAAACTTACTAAATTAACTCAACGGGCAGCGGGTATGACTGTTTGAAGAGACTTAAAATAAAATACGAGCTAAGTTATTCCTCATTTCTGCCTCCAGCTTGTTCTGTATTTGACAAATGAGTAGTCGTAGTAGTTACAGTAGTGGCAGCAGTTGTAGGAGTAGTGATAAAACCAGTCGTGACAATATCAGTTACAACGAAAGTAAACACAGTTGGAAGTGTTAGCAATAATTCTAGGATTATTCATTGACTATTTTCAAGCACAATGATGCATTGCCCTTTCGAAATAACTTTTGGGTGTCTGTGCCGTCATTAGGCAGCTGACAGTAATGTGACGAGAAGAAATGAGAATGACACGCAACGAGAGGTCCCCAGACAGGCTCATGTTGCAAACAAATGGTCAGCATCTTAAAGCCCAAGGCCACTGAGAGTTGCCAATAGTGCTTATTGGATCTGTAGCAGTGCACAGTATGCATGTGTGTGTGTCTTTGTCCCCTGACTGTCTCCTGACTGTGAAATTGGGCCTACTGTCACCCATCTGATTGACTTCTAGCTATTCTTAGCCATGACAATTTGTAAAATTGACAAAGGTTGTTACAACACACAGCGCTGGAGGGCAGAGGCACAGATTTGGCTACAGCTGCCCGGCAAGAGGAAGGTTTTCACCACATAAACAAAAACATACATGACAGGCCACAATAATGTATGAATTCACACAAAAGTACTTGCCAAAAAAAAAAAAAAAAAACGCAGGGAAAAACTATGACATATTTTTACTATTACACACACGCACGCACTTTCCTCTGGCTTGGCTGTGTGTCCTTGAGTGTGGCATCATTTGTTTGACCCTCCTTCTGCTACTCTTTTTTTTTTTTGCCACATATCATTTTTCTCTCCACCTGACACACAGTTTGGATGCTCTTGAATACCAAACTCAGCAGACTGATTGATAGTATGTGCCTGTGTGTGTGTGTGTGTGTGTGTGTGTGTGTGTGTGTGTGTGTGTGTGTGTGTGTGAGAGAGACTCAGTTGATTATAGTTTATGTTATGTGTCCCCGCCGCCGCCCTTCTTCCCCACTCTCTCCGTCTTTTCCCTCTGCGTCTCTGTCACAGCGGCCGTGGCACATTGAGGGCACGGCGTTCTGGCTGGTCAACCTGATGGAGCTGCTGATTCGTGGAGTGGCATGGATTAACATGGCGTGGAAAATCTCAGGCCAGAGGAGGTCACAGCCAGAGCCCGTCTACATCAGCTACCATCACAGCAGACACGAACACTGACGAAGTCAGTGTCTTAACAGCATAATGCAACCTGCATCACCTTTGTCCGAAGTGCTTTTTAGTAGCATGGATATCACTGCGGATACACAAAACACACAGCCTTTAACTGTGCCGTCACACTGAGCGAACCATCAACAATCACTGGAAGTCCATTCATTTCCTACAGAGCTCCGCAAGAAGGAAATCTGTGCCAATGTGTGCAACATCAAAAGCTTGCCAGTCAAAACAACTTGGCAACAACAGAGCTTTTTATCAAATGTCACAAGCTAATCATTTATCCTCATATCCCTGCTGTGCTAAAAGGATAATTGTTGATTGTAAGCTTTGGAAACACTAAAAGTATTCTACAACAGATGAACGTAATATGACAAAAATCTCATACTCTTATATAGGTAATTTCATTCAGATGCAAAATATCACAATTTTTACAAATTATTACATAAAATGAACAAATGGAAATGTCAAATTCTTATTTTTTAACCAATAAAGACCCAAACATCCACCGTCAATCACAACCATGTTGATCCACTAATCCTATCAATCCGTGTAAATAATTGATGTAAAATGCAGTTTGTCATCAGATATGACCCATTTGGACGTTCAGAGGCTCCATAGTTACCATGGAAACACCGTCATCTTCTACAACATTGATTCACCAGTAAAACCCATGGAGCTGGATCAATGGCAGTGTTCAGTTAATGATATATTTGCTTAAAAAGTCACTTCTTCTTCAGTTTTCTCTGATTTTCACTGAATAACCCTCAACTTTAGTCTGGGCTTTTATGAATGTGCAGATTGATCAGTAAATTAAATATAGGAAAATACCCGATTTTCACTGAAAACACACAAAATACAAAGGATAATATTACAATAAATAGTGATAAATCACTTGAGGAACGTTAAATAGAGAGAAAAATTCATTTGGGAACTGCCATAAAAGTAACACTGGGTCCTTTAACACTGGGTGATTTTAGAACATGCCCCATTCTGTGTAACTTTCACTCTTCTACACATATGTCATTCTACATATATGTCATATTCCTGCCTGCTTTCACTGTGTATGGAACAATGCAAAGAACCACCATAATGATAACTAATGAAAAAGAATGTAATAAGCAACAATGTTTTCTACTGTCAGATATGCATTTTTACGTCACTCAGCTTCACTCTACTTCCTTTTCTGTGGCAGCATTAAAAAGAGTTCAGTGCTCCTTAAGAGACCATAAAAGCACACTTTGCCCTTGACTTGAATCCAAATATTTAATTGTGGAAATTCATTTATTCTATCCAGTCAGTTTATAACTCATACATCTATTTAATTAGGTTCCTGATCAGGATGTGACTTTGAGAAAATGCTACATTACGAATCCTTCATTTTTAGCCAGTGACTGATAATACTCTCCTCAAATATCAGATGAAACTGAACAAAACCAAAATAATACCCTGTCACATGACTACACTCGGGATGGGCACTTTAATTACTTCAATAATCAAACCAAGTTGGTTAGTCCATTTGTCATGACTTCATCACTGACCAAATGAGGAGTGGGTGAACCACAAGTATATTATATATTTCAGACTTTACATAGCATGTGGAGTCAGGCCATAAACATAAGTTCCATATCTTGATGACGTAAAACATAAATCTCCCATCAAAGAAAAGCCCAAATTAAAATACTCCTACAAACAAATTGCGCTGGCGAATCCACAAATTGATAATTTACACACATCTCTAAACTGTTTTTGTTTTCTACTACATTGTTTACATGTATTAAATCCATTTAGGATATTTTTGGACCAGCTATAATAAAAAAAGAAAGGAAAAAATGCTCAGAACATCATCCAAATAGAGCAAGCAGCCTTACCCAATTAGAGAATTAACAAGTCTCATTATCTTTAAGAAACATGTAAAAACACATCTTAAATCTACTGTACGCTATATTTTGATATATTTCTATTTGTATGTTTATGGGAAACAGCAGATACTGTTTTCTTGTTTTGATCCACTGTGGCTTCTGCTCAAGCTGTTACTAGTCTTCCTAGGGTCCACAATCAAATCAAAATAAATGACAAAAGCATGTAAACATGAACATATCCTTCCAAACAACAGTCCGAGTCAGATGAAACCAACATAAGCATAGTCCTTCTATACAGCAGTAATCCAAACTACTTAAAATATCATTATTCAGCAATATATTACACTTCAACTCTTCAAAGAACACATCCTATATTTATTATATGCAATGTTGAGCATGAAATCATGCAAATTCTGCTGTATACTGTAGGTTTTTATAATCTTTAATACTGCATAGACTAGCATATATTAGTTGTCATGAAAGGGCCATGACTATACATATTAATGTTGTAATATTGGAATATTACAATGTACTGTAATATTACTCAAGTACCTCAATTTGGTAAAAATTTGAGGGTTTTTTTGTATCAAATGAGTATTAGTTTTTCTTTTGTCTGACACTTTAGTTAATTTATTTGTGTTGTAGCTCAGGAAAAGTCAACTTTTTGGAGATGCATGCTTCTCACAGCACAGTAACACTACACAAATATGATAATCTTATAGAATATGATGATGAGACTTATTACTGTCGGTCAAATTACATAACAGTATATATTCGCTCCATGTTAAACATCAGCAGTAATATGCAACATTCACATTAATGCATCAATGATACGAATCCAAACACATTATATATAATAGTAAAACACCAAGAGGGAGCGTCTTACTGTACGATAACTACTTCTATGTTTTGCACTTAAAATACATTTTATTGTTAAAATGTCCTTGACTTAAAGGTAGGGTAAGAGATGTTTTCCTGGCGCATTTTTTACTATGTTGCTTAAAATCCCCTTCACACCCTGATTGCAACCTGGGGCGCCGTTAAGGGGGGGTAAATGTGACAAATTCATGGGGCCCGACATTTCTGGGGGACCCATAGAGCAGTGGAGGGGGTCCAGTGGATACAGGTTAGAAGTTGTGAAAATTTCGTGCAAGGTCTGCGGTATAATAGACGCATAGAAGCTCGAGTTGGACGTTGAAAGCATGTTAAGTTTCACTTTTGCTTCATACCAGCGTTAGTTACATTGGTTATGGACAGCACCCCTACATATATAACTGCTGTCCCCACCCCACGTACACACCCCCCACCCAGACAAAACGAGAAAAAACGGAATTTTATAAAAGGCCCACAACATTTAGCTTTCATGGGGCCCACAATTGATAGCAGTTTCAACCAATTTCAACCAATTAATTAAATGCTCTTACACAAAAATAAAACATTTTAGTCACCTGTGGAATGGACAGGACTGAAAAAACACCATCCAATCATTTTAACCAGCCCATCGAAATGATTGAATGGTGACATGTTTATCAAACTCAACTGCCATTTGCCCCTCATTGTACTCCTCTTCGTGCATGAATCACGTGTTCTCAGAGCAATAGCAATATTAGGATGTAAAGGTCGCCGGCAAGCTGTTTTGTCACTAACATAAATCACTAGGGAATGTAACGACAGCCAGCTAGGTATGAATTGGGGCCGACAAACATAATAGTGAAATGCATAGATTACAGCGTTTAGTGGGTTGCTTGCCTGATATCAGTCTGACTGCAATCAGCTGTTCTTCCTAGCCCGAGATTACTTAGGACAAGTATCAAAATAACAAGTGAAAAGTCTAACTTTTAATCTAATATACGATGAACAGGCATGACTGCAGCCCTGAATTCAGAGGTACGCACAGATCCGCGGAGGCGTGGCTTCAGGGGAAGTCTGAAGAAAGCGGTTTGAACTTTTGAATTGTGTATTTTCAAAATGTAGCTTGCTCGAACCATTTTTCCAGGGTCTCCTACCTTACCTTTAAGTATATTTTCACAGTGTGCATTAGTACTTGTTCTGAAGTGAAGGACCTGAATATTTCTTTCTGTCGAGATCTTGCTTAACCCTGTAATTTCCACTGAACTCGACGGAAAAAAATATGCAGTGGCTTAACTATAAAAAGCACACACATACAAAGATTACAGCATGTTCAAGTGTGCACAGACAGACAACAACACCACCAGAAAACAACTTGAGATTTCTTATCCCCAGCTAAAATAAGTGTGAGATAGATCCGTAATCACTCTCTGGCTTTGTCTAGCGTGACGCACATGACATGGCACAAGCCTCCTCACACTCCCCCTCTGTGTCACACACACTTGACACATATATTACACATCAGTCTCAAAATGAACGTACCGTAAAGGACATGACAAGCATGGATCAGATCAGGGTCCCACAGCGGAGACTTATGACACTTTCAGCGCTACTGACTGGTGTGATGCTGTCACAGGGTCAAAGTGTAACTCTTACTGTTAAATCAGTGCTTGGATTGGAAATGACTTGGTTGCCTAGAGAAGCGTGTCTGACGCTGCACACAGAGGTCACAGTTTGTAGTGTACAATTCACAGCCTGGGGGTGAGACTTCAAAAAAACGCGCTATGAGCAATGATATAAAAAGATTGTAATGTAATACAGTATGTGATGAGTTTTGATCCTGTGTGTTTCCCTGCACTCTTTTTTGTAATGTACCACATCTCTATTAACAGGAACAATTGTTGATTTCACCTTCTTTAGCTTCTTTGAGCAAATAATGACTTCTTGCAGCTACCAGGAGTCATCTTTAAACAGAAGAGTGTAACAGCTCTTTTGTTGTTGCCATGCATGCTGGGAATTTCTCTCCATAGGGCGACACTGAGCCCCGACATGTTGTGCTGAAGAGATATTTTTAGTTTCTTAGTTACACTCCTGCACGAAAAGAAGAAAGCTTTTGCACACAGACACATACGTATGCAGGGAGCCTGTGTATCTCTTTTATTTGCTAGATTTAAGGTAAAGGACTGGATTAAACACATGAGATCGAGGGTGTAGCGTTGCCTTTTGTTTTTTCGGCCAAAAAAAGGCCAATACTCACAGGGAGGGATCGTGGACGAGATCTTTGAGGTTGACGCCACTGCGGTCCTCTGCAAGGTTTCGAAAACAGCTGTCACTCACTGCATAAACAGAGACAGGGAAAGAGAAAATAACATTACATTAGTGCACTAAATCATAAGGTGGAGAGTCACAGATACAACATGACAGCAAATAGCAGCGCATAGATAGCAGATATTCATACACATCTCTGTATCATGTTTAGAACGCTATTATTTTCTTGCAACCTACAATTGTGACATTGATTGCAATTGTGATCATTTTGCTTAAAGGAGTGAAAGGTTGTTTTTTTTTAAAATGGAATTATGCATTTTAAAACACAAACTGTAAGCGCTATGTTTGGGTCTGAATTCTTCATTTATTAAACTCCACAAGTGCATCTTTAACCCTATTTCTGAATAATGACACCAGAAAGGTCATTTGGAGCGCTGGCCCTTTAAATGCAAATGAGCCACTTCATGCCCCACCCCCTCCAGGTTGCTAGCTGTGCTGCTCCGTCCCGTTCAACCAACAACTGAACATTTTAGGTAATCAGCTCGAAGTTTGGACATATTTTCAGTATGAAGTACAACCGCTGCTGCTGACAAACAATTATGTCGTACTCGAAGAAATGTTCGCTGGAAGTCTTGACCTTATATGTGTAAATATCGTAACTAGTTATAGACGTAACAAATTAAGCAGGAATTAAAATGGGTTGTAGAAATCCACTTGATTTTTGCCAAAATTAATAAAAAAGATAGCCTTGCAGCACCTGGAGGGTTCATATTCAATTTTTTGGAACTATTAGGGTCCAAATACACAAATAAATGAACCAAAGACAGATAAAAGTGGGTTTAGTAAAATACGACCCCTTTAAACAGTGCTCATCCTTTGGGTGTATATGAGAAAAGTAGGGTCTTTCTTTTGTTACAACCACAAAGTCTGGAAATACAAGATGTGACACAATACAGGAATTAAGATTCAATACACTGGGCTACTGTAAGCAGGGTGATGCATCCACACATTTGTGTAAGAATGCCTGTTTTTTTGCTCTGTTCAAAATCCACTTTCACCATTATTTCAGGTCAGACTGATGTAAAACTTGGTAGGTAGGCAGGTAAAATTGAAGTGATGCTGATACAAGGATAGTGGATGCGTCACTCAACTTATGGTTCCTGTTTTGTCTAATTTTATGAGAAGTGTCAAGGTATCAAGAACACGCCATATGGATTAGGTTAGCTTTTCAGTGCAAACACAACACTGGCATTTGATATGACTGAGAGAATAGTTGGTGATCGTACACATGATTTAACCCATAAAGACCCAAACAGCCACTGTTGACCAAAAGTATCTACTGATGTAAAATGTTCAATACCTGTTGATCCACTAATCCTATCAATACATGTAAATAATTGGTGTAAAACACAGTTTGTCATCTCTTCATGGTCATCAGAAATGACCCATTTGGACGTTCAGAGGCTACGCAGTTACCATGGAAACACCGTCACCTTCTACAACATTGATTCACCAGTAAAACCCATGGAGACACTTGGTTTATGTTCAGTTAATGATATATTTTGCTGAGTAAGTCATTTTTTTCTTTGGTTCCTCTGTTTTGATATAATAACCTTTGAATTTACTCTGAGCTTTTATGAACATTTACATGATCAATGAATTAAATATGGGAAAATACATGATTTACACTGAAAAAAACTAAAATTCAAGAGGATAATATTACAATAAATGGTGATAAATCACTTAAGAAAGGTTAAATATAGAGAAAAATTTATATGAGAACTGAAACAAAAGTAGCACCGGGTCTTTACGGGTTAAAAATGAATTATCTGTCTGTCGTCTTTGTTAATTTAGTGAAAACTAATTACAAAAGAGAACATTGCAGTACTCAAGTATATCCCTTTGCATCCCTGCCATAAGACAAAGGTTCCTTTACACAAATATATGTATCTTGGTGTAGCTTTACATCTGTCATTTTGACACATTGCGTTTACTTCCTAATCATGTTGCAAATATGGCCACTATGTGAATAAAGTAAATACCGTCTTCTCGCCATTGACCTTTAATGTGCACACGTCTGAGCCCATGTGGAGCCACCCCTTTGTGGTCTCCAACCTCTGCTTATAAAACCACCGTGGCCCCTTGACTGCAGAGCAGGTGCGAGCCACATGAGTCATCGTGGTGATCACAGACGGATGGAGTGACAGATAGAGGGAGACAGGGAGGAAGATGAAGACATGGGGAGAGGAAAATGGGAAAAAACGCCAATGTGAAAGAGGACAGAAAGAGACAGATGAAGAGGATGAAGAGAGGGACAAGGTGTTTTGTGATCTGACGGGGCCAAACGCAAATGGACATGCTTGTGTCCTAAAATAGATGCAAAACAAAGCACCGCAGGGTGATGGCGGGGGATGTGGTGCAGTGGATTTAATCCAAAAAACTTGATGAGCTAGTTGTAGACAAGACTGGAAATGTCATGACGTTACTCAAATGAAGTGCCATGATCCATGAACGGGGGGGGGGGCAAAGGGGCAGGGTGAAGCAAGAGTAGTGTAAAAAATGGAAGAGGGATGGCGAAATTGGAAGTATTTGGGAAAGGGGATATAAGGGAGAGAGAAAAGGATGAGGCATGGAGAAAAGGAAGGAATTTTTAAATAGAGAAAGAGGGGGAGTGATAAGGAGGAAAGCAGTGCCGATGGGGCAGCGCTGTGGAGACAGAGGTAAACAGAGGGTGTAGGACGTTGCTCTGGGCTCTGGCAAATAAATGGGAGAGTGCTGACATTTGCACACAGAGCCAGCTCAGAAAGAGAGAAAGAGAGGGAGAAACAAGAGAGACAGAACGACTGCGGGAGGAGGAGGGGGGAGAGAGGCGAGATATATAGCGAGAAAAAAGGTTGAGGGAGGAGAGAAAAAGGGAACAAGCACATGGAATACACACCACCCTGGCTTTAGAGGGGCACTGCTGCATAAGAGCATGTGTATGTGTGCTTGCGTGTGTGAACGGGGAACTTCCTTCAAGACTGCAGTATTCCTTACAAACACACACTCTCACACACAGCCCTCCTCAGTCTTTCTCTCCCAGCTACCCCTTGATCTAAAAATAGCCGTTCCACTCTCCTACAAGAGGCAGCAACCATTCTGAACCAATCAACATGCTCTGTCAAAGGCATCGGTACCCACCACCCCTCAATGTGTGTGTATGCATTTGGTGTGTGTGTGTGTGTGTGTGCAACAAGGGGAACTCCTGACTGAAGGTAATAAAACTGCCCCTCCCTGCTGCACTGGTTCGTAGAAACGATGGGGAAGCAGGCCCTTCTAGAAAACAATAGCATGAAAAAGAACCAAGGATCAAGAAAGGAGAAACAAAAAGAGGGAGAGAAAGAGTGAGTGTGTGTGTGTGTGTGGGGGGGGGGTCTGGCTGCAGTTGAAATGGCTTCAAAGGAATATTAATGTGATCCTGTGCAAGAGCTGAAGACAGAGGAGGAGAAGGGGGAACAGGGAGGGAGGATGGAGAGAGTGAGAGGGGAGGGGAAAAGGTGCGCAAGAACCCACAACGCCACTACCGCCCACTTCTTTAGCTCCACCCATGCACCTTTCTGGAGGTAGATGTGCAGCACATAAATACATTTACTCAACTTCTGCTCTTGAAGGACAAGCTTTTAAGTACAACATCGCTCTCCAATCTTTGTGGCCTCTACTGTCTTTAAAAAGCGGTGTGTAGTCTGCTCACATTTCAGATGTTTATGAGTCGGTAACAGCTCCATTAAACAGTCTTTTTTCACTGCAAACTTCTAATGTACGTGTTTAAATCAACCAACGTTTCATCAAAAAATCAACAGCTGGAGATAAACTGTGAACATAAATGTGATTATCTGGTCTCCCTGTGTATAAAACTGGAAATAAAACAGTTAACTCGCTCCAAATCCAACAGCAATGCGCTTGTTAATCTGTGATGTCACAGAACACAGCGGTTGTCATTCTAACGTTTTACACATGATGATAAAGAGCGGAAAAAGTGGTTGAAGTTGATAAGTAAAGTTTTAATAAGTAAAAGTTTGGTGTCAGCTACACTGGAAAAAATCCAAATCTTACCAAGTGTATTTTTTCTCATTTCGAGTCTAAATATCTCATCACACTTCAAATAAGACGTAATCACCTAAAGAGTAACTTTTTGGTGAGATATAAGAACTTATTTTTAGACAACAGATCTGGAAAATCTTATTTCAAGAAATCTTACCAAGATGATTTTCACTTGTTCCATTGGCAGATTTTTTTTT
>JAPQRP010000018.1:6468897-6481342 GCA_037367295.1 Apogon hyalosoma
AGTAGTGCATTGATTCGTAGGGAACCATGGGTCATATTAATACCCATATCTAGGGTCTGAAGTTAGTAAATGCGTCATTTCCGTTATTAAACTTCATTTTCCATCATGCAGCGTGGTACTGCACTTCCTGTCAACCATCATGGACTGAAGCGAGTAAAAGTATTGTTCCTGTTTTTAACTTAATTTCCCATCATGCAGCATGGAATTGCACTTTAGGTCAACTGAGCAACATGATTGTAAGGCTACTGTATTCCAAAATGACTAATATCTCCCAAAACACTTGTCCTATCAACTTGCCAAGATATTTAATGTGGAGATGGGGCTATTCCTCAACTGTAGGTACCAAATTAGCCAGTTAAAAATGTCTAAATTTGTCAGAACTGTGCAGATACATACACACACACACACACAGGCTCTGAGACCTTCCAGTATATAGCATTGGCTGATACTGTTAATGGGACTTTACTAATGGTGTTACTAATCAAATTGAATTTAACTTACAAAATCTTTAAGCAATATAGTTTATATATAACAACAACTCAGACATCTTTAACCTCCTAAAATGGTCACAAGTGACATCTAACACAACACCCTGAAATTACTGCTGAAACCAAATACCTTGTTCCCCTTATTCCCCCCCCCGGCACACATATTCTTTCCTTTTTTCCCAACTTAGCTCTGTGTGTGTTATCTATGGCTGCTCCATTAGTGAACCCCATACTATTCTCTAGTTAGATGCCAAAATGAGCTTGAGAGCAACTCTATTGATTTCAATAGAAATGTGCTTACGCTGGCATCAATATAGCTGCACATTTCTGATACCTCCTGTTAGAAGCTTCCCTCCACTCCCCTTCTGCCTCCACATCCCATCGTCTCTCCCCCTCATCCTCCTCCTCCTTCATCCTTCCAAGCTGCTGATGCGGGGAAACCCAGGGCTGCACCAGTTCAACCACAGCTAAGCTGCACATTTCCAGTGTGCATCCTTGGACAAGCCGAGTGAATCTGCATGGAAAATACTCCTCTCATTTCACTTCACTCAGTGACTAAAGATGTAAGGGTGGGAGAGCAGATGGGTCCTGAAATGGATAGCTATTGGCTAGCATTAGTGATGTCTGCTGGCTTTAAGGGTTTGTAGTGAAATGTATGTGCTGAGGCCTAATCAGATCAGGTATCGATTGGTCTTCATAGAGGAAGCTTAATGTTCTTCCTGCTTCTCTGTGATCTCTCACACAGAGTAAAGACGAAAGGGAAGAACACAAGCAGAGGGGGGAAAAATGGAGCTCATGGGTTATTCTGTGGCTGCAGTTAATCTTAGGGGTCAAGGTTAGACTGACAGACAGACATTCAGAATCAATGGCAGGGTCTTATCAAAGGGTCTCACTCATGTGGACCATGGGAATCTTTTGATGGTCCAGGCAAATGCACATTCACAACCTCAAACCTGATTGGGACAAACGAGTCTCGAGAGGTGCAACTGTCAAACCAATTTCTGAAGCTGCGGACATGACCATATTGTAAGTGACACATTGTTCACTAAGTGGAAAGTTAATCTAAACTGCATCTCCACAGGGTCCCCATGTGGCCAAGATGGCAGCCTCATCATCATCTGGTCCACCGGCTGCCCTCCCTATGACCAGCCCTCGCTCTATGCCCACAAATCCCATTTCATGGCAGCCACGCTTCTGAAAAGGGAAAACAAAAGCCTGATCAGCACAGCTGCGGCTTTAGCACATTGTACAGACGATCATCATGAAATCAGTGGAACAAAGCAAAGCAGAACTCTGCAGCGCCCAAATCTATGCAGTACACCAGGAAGCATTAAGCCAAGACTATGTCTGGATGGAAACTCTTAGAGGAGCAACCAAGACACCTACACACTACAAAGAGCTACTTTACTAAAGAGAACTCTGGTAATGCAAAATACTAATAAATATTACTATTATGTCTTTCAGTGAGCATCACAGTACTTCATGAGTATTATCAATCCTCAAAGAAACGTGGTGATCACAGAACAACTTCAGAAAAGATCACATTGAGCTCCACAGTTCAGTTAGAGTGAAAACTTTATACTTTACATACATTATTAACCCTTTAAGTGCCAAAATCGCAATATTGCCACAAGCAACATAACTGAATGAAACGGACAGCTTTTTGAAATCTCGATACCAAAACTGAATCTTAAAAAAAACCTCCAAGAAGAACTGTTTCTTGTAACTTCATACATGCATGATTATTAAGTTCATCAAAGTTGAGTCACTACCTGTAAACACCTGAGCAGGAACAGTATATGTAACAAATATGGGAAGTCGTAGACTAGTTATGTACGGCAGATATCCTTAATTCAGATCTTCCCAATCCATTTCAGATCTCTACAGTGACACTGGTCATAGGACATGTAATGGCACTTACTATGATTATTTATTGAGTATTCCTGTTATTTGTTTATAGGTCCACAACTGTATCTGCAAAAGAACCATTACCCTGAAAACTCCATTTCAGATCAGTATCACCTACAGCTTGTTAGGACTTCTCATCCCCACTAATTTCAAGTATTATCATGAAAAAAAAATCATGTCAGTTTTCAATAATTTCACATCAATATTTCTTTTAAGTTTTTAGTTAGAGTTGAAGAACGATAGGTAGGTATGGTTGAAAATGCTTATTTAGCTCCAAACAGTACATGACAAATATTTCAGAAATCTAGAGGTAGAGCATTTAAAACAATTACATTAACAAAAAAACCCCCAAAAAAACCCAAAAAAAAAATGTCAATGTGTGGTAAACTAATGTAAAAACCCTGAAGAAAATTATATAATCATGTTGTTTAGTAGCCCTGTCCCAATAAAACATCTAAATTCAGTGTTTTTAGATATGCAATACAACCATTTCACAAATAGTCAACACTTCTTTATGGAAAAAAAAATAATATCCATTGTAACAATTAAAAATATCATTACAAACATCCTCAAATCTCACTATGACTTGTATAAATAAAGGTATGGTGGATCTCTGCTAGTGGAATATCAGTGCAACCATTGTCAGGGAAGTCAGGAGGAAGTAAACTCCTGTGGACACATCCACACACTGCAAGTGCTTGTTGATGTGTTAGTTAATGTTGAGTGGGTGGGTGGTAATACATGTGTGCATATGTGTGTGTGCAAGCCATTTGACTTTCCTTATTTCCCAGGATACAGAGTTTTACATGCCCACACACACACGTACACACAAACGCACACACACAGGGAGTGCCCCAGGCCCGGCTGTACTAATGAAGCAGCCTGTAAGCAGCTACCTTCATTACATTCAATCCTCTGGACAGTGTCAGCAATTACATTGCAGCTTCCCACTGTCAGAGCTCACACACGTACACATACAAACACACACACACACACACCGAGTTGGAAACTTGTCTTTCTTCTCAAGGCTAATTCTAGCTGGAGTTGATGCAGGGAGGAGTTCCTGCTCTTCTTCTCCTTCCTCTGTGGGGGGTGTTTGGCTCAGGCTCAGCTGTTTAAAACCGGGACCCATCCACACATCCAAGTTAGGCCCAACACCAAAACATTACAGCCTCTGTGTGACGTCTCTCTCCAGCATCTCTGTGTGGTAGAGTAGAGCCTGGAGGCGAGGGGAAGCTGCCTAATAGAGCGCTCCACTTGCCATATTTCACACATTTCATCACTTATCCCACTGAGACATGTACATACATGTACAGACGGGTGACAAATTAGAGGAAAAACCGATAGAATGTGTCTCAGTAAGGTGTCGGACCACCACGCGCCTCCAGTATCACTTCAGTGCTCCTTTGGCATAGATTCTCCAGTTCTGTGACTTCGACTAAAGGAATGAACACCAGTCTGACCAAAGATAGACCTTCACTCAGTGTTTTGATGAAGGTGATGGAGAGCACTGTCTAACACATTAATCTCCCACTGGTGTTCAATTTGGTTAAGATCAGGACATAGTGAAGGCTCTAGCAGATGACTCACATACTTTCATGCTCATCATCCCATTCAATAACCCTTTGTGCCCTGTGGATGAGGTAATTGTCATCCTGGAAGAGGCCACTCCCATCCATTATTTGGCTTCCTTGTCAAAGTGAGGCTGTCCCCAGAGGAGGGACATTATTCAAGGACTTTTTCAAGGATCGATTTACCTGTGATGCTATGTTGATATCTAACCAATGACCTCTAATCATTGAACAAATCTGTGACAAAAGACTAAAGCACCATCACTCATCACCATTTATTTTTGCAACTTGTTTTAATCTATGAGTCAGATTACTTGAAATGTTTTGTGCTTTTACTTAATGCAGCGCCTCCCAATTTCAGGATCCAGACCTAAAATGTGTAATGGATTAGGTTGCTAATGTGACAATGCTTGAACATAGTTATCAAAATTAATTGGACTTTTGGGGGTTTTGTATTTTTTTGGTGTAACAGTTTAGCTATTATTTGCTTAATCTTTCTTTTCACATGCAAAATGTGAAAATGCATACAAAAATAAAAAGTAGTGGGATGGAAACAAACCTCGTGTTCAGACAATGTGAAAATAAATGACTTGCGTTTCTTGTGTATACTAATATTTGGTGGTGAGGTAACACTACCTCACCACCAAATACTACTTTACTCTGTAATTTCCCAGTTTGAGATAAAGTACATCCATCTATCCATCATTGTTAGAAGTGAGTTTTGATGTTACTTTATTAGCATTGATTCACATTTCAACATTACATCTCCAATTTATGGGTTTGTCTCCAATCAAAGCAAAGCGCATTTACTCAACATTGTTTTAATAATGGAAGAAAATGTAGATGTAACATGAAGTTTGGGTCCTGTGGTAAAAAAGTTTGAGAACTCGTGACTAAACAGGTTAAAGCCTTCAAATTTAACAAGTGAACCCTACATAATTTACTTGTTTTGACAGCCCAGCTACATATTACTACAATGAAAATGCTGAAAATGAAAAGTTTTATTACTATTATTTAAGCAAAATTAATAATAAAGTTTTATAAAATGACTGAACATGTCAACTGAATTTGATTGATACTCAGATCCATATACATTTGGACAGTGACAAATTCTGTAATTACAAAGCATTTCCTGGGAGGAACCTCAGTGTGATGTCCATGCTTGGGCGCCGTAAAGGGGGGGTGAACATGACAAATTCATGGGGCCCAACATTTCCAGGGGGTCCAGTGGATATAGGTTAAAAGTTGTGAAAATTTTGTGCAATTTCTGCAGTGAAAGACAGGCATAGAAACTGGGAGTCGACGTCCAAAGTTAAGTTAAATGTTTTCATGCCAGTTGCGGTAGTTACGGAACTTATGAAACGCACCCCCAATACCTCCAGTCCTTACACTACGGACACCCCCCATGCTCTCCGACAACAGATTTACAGATAATTTATTTTCCCATAACCATACCTTCTGTAGGGTCCACAATTAGTAGTGGCGCCCCAGTGTCCATGGGTTCCAGACTTGAGGCCGAATTATCCAAGTATTAAACAATCCTTACATCTGTAATGATATTAGTTTGTCCGATTACTTCTGAGCCTCTGAAAATGGCTTGACTTTGTTTAAAATGGTTGTACTTTCTCAACGGTTGATAGAATATTTCTGTTAAACCCCTGAATTGGAGAAGAAAATTGGGAATTCAGTCATATCTTGATTACAGAGGAAAAACTACATTTGTGTCAGTGTCCAAATATCTATGGACTTTTACAGTATATGAAATACCAATAGTCGTCATAGATCTAGACATACGGACTCCACTTATGTCTCTAACCTCCAGGATAATGTTGGCGTTTTGAGTAAATATTAACAGACCAACAGTTTCCTTAGTTTTCTTTACACTTTTCATCAGATGCTACGTTTCCTCGTACAGCTCGCTCTCTCTCTTTCTGATCTTTAACTGCATGCTGACTGCAGGTGTCAGTGGAAACCCTGGACGCCTGGCTTTTCAGCGCATTAGTGTGGAATTTCCAAGCGGGTCACAAGTATTGAGACTTATTTCTTTCCATAAATCTCCTGCCACAGTGAGAGAAGATGAAATAAAAAAGAGCAGGTGGGGCAATGAAGCAGAACAGAGGAAATTGAGTGAGAAACCTCCTTACTCACTCTTTCAAATGTACACAGTCATATGCTGAGATTGAAAACTTACCAGTCATGCCTTTTGTAAAAGCATAAATGATGCAAAAGGGCAACAAAGCTGTTGAGCCGTGCCAAGCCACGTCAATCAAACTGCTTCTTGTGTTTATGTGTTGCGCATTTGTGGCTGTGTGCGGGTGGGTGTGGGTGTCTATTAACATTTGATTCCCAGGTGCCATGATCTGAAAGGCTTTTGTGGTAGAAAATGGGAAAGGCATGACGCTGAATAATGGAGGAGGAGAATGGGAGAACACCTTGACCACACACACACACAGGGGGCTGAGGTCGGCCATCAAATACACCTCGTTAGGGAGAAGCTGGCCTTTTCCATTATTCACACATACATGCTCTCCTCGTACCGCTCGGCCCCGCTCCCTCACTTTACCGAGGATATGGAGCAAGTTGAGTGCAGACAGACCGCAAAGGTAAAAAAGTGAGAAAGGTGGACCGAGAAAGAGAGGTGAGGAGACGGCGACAAAAATAGCAAGCGAGAAAAAGGAAGATGGTTTGAGATAAAATGTGATATATGAGTGGGAAAGGGACAGGAAATGTGTTATTCATCTCTGAAGCCCAAAGTCTTGTAAGACTCATCAAACTTTCAATTATCACTGCTATGAAATTGATGAGTGAAGTTGATGTACATTTGCACTGTTACTAATATTTCTGCCATTATCAGCTTAACCCAAAAAGACCCAAAAGCATTTACTGATCTAAACTGTTTAATACTTGTCCATCCACTGATCTTATCGGTACATAATAATAATGAGGTAAAATACAGTTTCCCAGCTTTAAATCATAATCAGATACGACCCATTTGGACGTTCAGAGGCTCCATAGTGAACATGGAAACACCGGCATCTTCTTCAAACACTGATTCATCAATGACAGTGGATGGACACACTTGTTTTTACATTCAGTTATTGATATGTTTGCTGAAAAAGTCCCTTTTTCTGTTTTTTTTTTTTTTTGTTTCTGATATAACCTTTGAATGTACTTTAAGTTTTCATGAACATCTACATGATCAGTAAATTAAATATAGGAAAATACATGTTAATATTGGATAATATTATTATAAATTAGGGTTGTGTATTGGCAAAAATCTGGCGATATGATACAAATCACAATACTAGGATCACGATACGATATATCATGATATATCATGATACTGTTGACAAGGCAATTTTTTTTTCAATTATTTCCAGGAGGAATTGGATCACACTAGAAATATGCACAAATACTAAACACATTTGTATTCGATCAGAACAGGATCTAATATTATATCACAACATTTTCCTCTGTAAAAACTTAAGTTACGTTTTACAGACATCACAGTTTAAGATCCTGCTCAAATGTTCATATTCTATTAGTTCATAATTAACACTAACATTATTTTTGAACAATCCCAACAAAGGAACTAAGATCTGCCTCTCTCAGACACAAAAAAGTGATTTTAGGATGTTTCAAATAACCATTATTTAGTAAGACAGTGTTAAATAAGAGTAAATAAAATATAAACAAAAACAAAAATGAACCTCCACCATATCTGCATTTGAATAAATACCTAAAAATATTGATACATTACTTTTCAATATCAATACAGTATTGTGAAATGAAATAGTGCGATATATTGAAAACCGATATTTTCTTACACCCCTATTATAAATGGTGATAAATCACTTAAAATGGTTAAATAAAGAGGAAAAATTCATTTGGGAACTGACACAAAGGTAGCACTGGGTCTTTATGGTTTAAATGCATGTGACCTCATTCCATTGCAACCATAAACAGGGAAAAAAAAAAGTGAGACAAAAATTTTGGACAAGCCTTTTTTTTAGTCACCTTTGCACTGCTTACTTTAAAAATAGAAATAGTTCTTCCCGATTCAGATGATGGTAGTTCCCGGAAGCGTCTGTCACACATCAATCAATGCATCGCACCTCGACATGGCCGGTCTTGTGACCGCAGGAGGAAAAGACGGATGGAGTGAGGAGGGGGGGGGTTTAAGCAAGTGACAAGCCAATGGACACTCTGGCAGTGTGTCAAGAAAAAGTGGAAGGTCCGTTGCCAACGGTGACAGCCAGAAGTCACACAGCGCTACACCTCTTCCCAGCCTTGCTTTTCCACATTCTTGCTACAGAATTTCCTCTTTGTGGTTATGAATGGTTGGTCATATTATTTAAAGCTGAGCGAGACTTCATTCCTCTTTTTGGGGGTGTTTGCACAAGTGAAAACAAATTCAAGGGGCTATATTCTGCGATCACACACACCTTTTGGGAGGAAAAAGAAAATCTACAAATACTGTGCAATTCATTTACTTGTCATAACTTCACTTTGACTTGCTCTATTTCTTCTGTCTCTTGTGTTTCACAGCCCGACTCTCTTCAGACTACACCCCACTCTCTTGCTCTGTTTGGCAAACAACAACAAAATGTCGAAATACTGAAAACCTGAGTGATGTTGACATAAATGAAGTTCCCTGCCTCCTCTTGCAGTAAAGCAGATTTAATAGCTCTTGCACTACATGGAAGATCTGAGCAGCTACACTACTCTGTCCCCCTCTCATCAGATCCAGATTCCTGTCACTGAAGATGACAGAGGAAACTGTTGCTATGTGGCTCTTAGGACTTTAGTGTCCCCCAATTTTTCTTATTAAAGTAGTCATCTTTTTAATAGGTTAACTTATTTTAAAGCATATATAGAAATAACAACTCCATCAGTCAATGGTCAGTTACAGCACATGTTTGCCACAGCTGATAGTGTGTTAAATTGTCATTAAAAGTATGTGTAAAACCTAAGTATGCAAAGGATGCGTGTATCAAAGTAGGGCTCCACAAAAACGTTGAATGACATTAATGAATCAAGATTTTTCCTCATAAAAAAGTTTGAAAAATGCTTAAATGGCAAAATCTGAATCCATTTAGTGCCTATCAGTAGCGCTTTAAATCATTTTTATTATTGATTAAAACAAATATACAGAAAGTTTTTTTTATCCTTATTGTTATTTATTCCTGTACACATATATGATGGATTTATTCAGGATTTTTTTTTTTTATTTTGCTCCTCGCCAAAAACATGGTATGGAGCAGAAACATTATGTCATAACAGAAACAATAATATACATTCAATAATAACGAAATTAATTGAAAAACAAGTAAAACGCTTTTCAAAAAGGGACCGAATTTATGGATTGTTTTTTGTTATTCGGACTGACGAAGCATTACAAGTTTATACATTGATGGATGCTGTGACTAGTATTTTGGCAAATACTTTTGCCTACGACAACCTGTACATTATTATATTCAAATAAAAGATTTGTCTCCCACACACCCATTACAGCACAAATGACAGACTCTCAGACTTCTTTCGAAACCTTTGTACTGTCCGGGGACGTTAGAGATCCTTGTGTTGTTTGTTTTAAAGTTACAAATTGCTTGCCTGTAACCAAGGTTTCACAAGTTTATATTCCAATTTCACTTCAACATATACATCAAAAATCAAAATCTTACCAAGTGTATTTTTCTAATTTCTAGTTAAAATATCTCATCACGATTAAAATAAGACAAAATCACCTAAAGAGTAACTTTTCAGTGAGATATAAGAACTTGATTTTTCACAATAGATCTGGAAAAACTTATGTCAAGAAATCTTACCAAGATAATTTTCACTTGTTCCATTGGCTGATTTTTTTTTTTTTTTACTTAATTCAAGATTTTTTTTGCTTAATTCAAGCAAAAAAAGAAAAAAAAAATCTGTCAATGGAACAAGTGAAAATGATCTTAGTAAGATGATTTTTTTTTTTCAAGTGTGACAAGATATTTTGACTAGAAATGACAAATATACACTTGGTAAGATTTTGATTTTTGCAGTGTAAACATCACATGAAGTCATGTCCCTGATTTCACTCTGCCATTTTGGTACATGCTGGTCTTTTGGGACCTGTTCCACAGTTTGTTTAAGCCAAATGACATTACTGAATTGCTGTGTGGTCCAGATTAAACACATATTAAAAAACATATTTTTAGTCACGTTTTGTCTGGAGTTGATGTACACTGAAAATTAAAACTAAACTTCTGAATTGTCAAACATCCAAAAAAAAAAAAAAAAAACTGACATGAAAAACTGACTCAAAACCTTTCAGGTGAATCAAGTTTTAAGGACAGCCCATGAATTCTTGCATCTTTAAATGAGTATTGACTGATAAATTGCATTCTGATCATCATCAGGATATGAACATATCTGATTAACACGTTGCCAAAACACTGTCTGAACTACGTAGAAAAATCATTTTAACGACGCGCTCCATGTATTCACGCTCAACATGCAAATTTATTATCAATAAACGACCTGTCAGATACCCTCAGATTAATCAGTGTCATCTGGGACGTTAGCATATTTATTTATTTACTAACTCATATCCCAGTAATACTGAACAATGTTGCAGAATATTACAGATTTCACCCACATCATGTAGGCCAACTTACACCTTAGGAGTACGTCCCTGCTTGTACTGGTTTAATGTGATTAAAATGCTGAAAGGGGTTAACGCTGTAATGCTGAGATTGACAGTTCTGCTAATGTGTCCCCTGCTCTCAATGAGGAACTTCCTGTCACATCATGATCCCGTCAACCCGCGATAGATGTTAGATACAGGTGAGCTGACCTCCACCCCTGTGTGAAACATGAGGGGTATACATTTCAAACACCTTTTAAAAGAGGCCTGACACAGACGGGAGGTGGAATGGCAGCGCGTGACGACGCTGATAAACCAATGGCTTTCATTTTCTAACCCCAGGTTCTCTTTTCCTACTGCTTTCGTTCACTCCGTACCTCCAGCCCTAATTAACACCTCAAGCCAGGACACGGGATCCAGCGGCAGCGGACCACGAGAGTGACTCATCAGTTAAAACCCACTGCTGTATCTTTTATCTTGATCTCTATCGCCATCACTCAGCGGCTTCCCTCCTCTCACAGGTTATCGCAAAAGACTGACCCAAGCGAAGGAGGAGGGGGGCTAAATCGCTGTCTCTCCAGAACAGTGTAAAAACAACCAGGGAATGCCTTTAGTCTTAAAAGTAAAAGGTTGCCCAGGTTCTTTGACAACTCTTCTGCAGCAGGTGCAGTGTGTTTGAAGAGCTGAATCACACGATAAATAGATGTGCACAACAAAATGCCCTTCATCACTCCATTGTCCTTTAACAGCCAAATTAGAATTCCCTGTCCATGCTTTTCAGTAGAATAAAGTGATTTATACTGAATTTACACGACCCTGATCCACAGATGGAAGCGTTATGCAATTTCAGCCAATGGTATGATCTCATGTACAGTGTACACAAGGTAATCATGTGTCTGTTGTGTCATTCATTTTCTATTAAAGCTGCAGTGTTTGATAGTTTGCTAATGTTGTTGGGCAAATTACTTTTCAGCATATTCTAATTCAAGGTGTCTGAGAGGCCATGCAATTTATGCATCTACTTGTAATCTATCCCACTTTTTGGCTAATCACAGGTGTTTCCAGTCAGATCGGATGGTTAAATGACAATAACAGATGAGGTTCTGTCAAATGTGACCTGGATGTCACTCTACTTCTCAATTCAATGTCCAAAAATGCGGCTTGACTTTCCATAACGGCATGAAACAAAAGCTACTTTTACACAGAGATCCTGGAAAAAAAGGTGAGATGGTGATCCCGCCTTTTTGCCACCATTGATTTCCACAGCCAAGCCAAAGGAGTAACAGAGGTGAGAAAGGCTGGACTTTTACACAGCAGACCTGCATTCAGGAATCAAAGGGGTGGTGACGCAGCACAGTGTATAGTGTGACATATAAGTTGTGCGTCGGAAATACCCCGAGCATAGCCGTGTTGCCAACTTCTCCGGAGTCTTTCCCCGTTACACAAATGTTAGCCTGGATAGAGTCCTGCACCTGAAGGGACAACAGCTCGCGCATCATGGCGTCTCCCCAGTTCGACATCTTTCTGGTCGCGTTGATATGTTTGTTTACTGTACACAGCTTATTTTTAAATCCCCCCAGTGTAGGGGCTGCACACGCAATACGCCATCAAAACATCACACCTTAGTTGCGGAACGAGAGGTGTTCCTTTTACACTGCAAAAATCCAAATCTTACCAAGTGTACTTTTCTCATTTCTAGCCAAAGTATCTCATCACACTTAAAATAAGGCATAATCACCTAAAGAGTAACTTTTCAGTGAGATATAATAAGTTATTTTTAGACAATGGATCTTGAAAATCTTATTTCAAGAAATCTTACCAAGATTATTTTCACTTGTTCCATTGGCAGA
>JAPQRP010000018.1:6498906-6525339 GCA_037367295.1 Apogon hyalosoma
TACTGGTGAATCAATGTTGTGGAAGATGACGGTGTTTCCACGTTCACTACAGAGCCTCTGAACGTCCAAATGGGTCACATCTAATGACCATGAAAAGACGATAAACTGTATTTTACACCAATTATTTACATGTATTGATAGGATTAGTGGATCAATAGGTATTAAACATCTAACATCAGTAGATGGTTTTGGTCGACAGTGGGTGTTTGGGTCTTTATGGGTTAAACTAAATTTCACACAGTTATGTTGTTTTCTTTCATGGCATAAGAGGGCAATTTCATTTGTTCTTCACATATTTTACATGGCAACCCAAACACAAAATGGTTTATTCTCTATTGACAACATGTGCCACTTCAGTTAATGATAATACATGTATCACCAAGGTACTAATCTTTCCCCATGTACAGTTTTTTTTTCCCATTTTGTTTTTATCTGAAAAGGTAGCAAGATATCTTCAACATTACCATTCATACATATGTTATCTATTAGAGTCCTTTCTGTATTTCTTATTTTATACATACAAAAGTGTATTAAAAAAAAAAAGAAAACTAACGTGAACTGGGTGCTTACAGTTTTGGTGTTTCTCACGTTAAAAAAAACCAAAACAAAACAAAAAACTACCATAGCTTACAATACCTCTGGGTTCTTTTAATATTACACATGTTTATGCAAAATAAAAACATGAAACAAAGAATAAATACAGGGAGATTATAAAAAAAGAAGACATTTTTAGAGAAGTGATACAAATTCTGGGCGGCTAGAGGATACAAACTTGATCCATTTGTTTCAAATATGATAAAACGTATCCCTCTGGATTCTGGTAGACTAAGTACATTTTTCCATTTTGAATATTTGCAAGATGATCTCGTACCAATCTTCTATTGTTGGTGGAGTTGGCTTTAACCACCTTCTTGTAATAGATTTCTTGCTGGCTGTAATAATTTTGTATCCTCCCTCCGTTCTAGTACAGCGACATCACCAAGATATAGATTTACAAAGTTATAGGTAACACGAACCTTAAAGACCGATATTAAAGTCCCGTGGATGCCACTCCAATATTGGTGCATCTTGGGACAATCCCAGAACACATGATAATGATTAGCCTCCTTGTCTCCAACACTCAGAAGGGCCATTTCTGTATTTACCCTGATGGGGTGTCTTAAAAATATCTAACTACATTTTTCCAACAATACTCTCTCCATTTCCCATGTACAGTATTTTAAGCTGCAGTCTGTTTTTAATGTACAACAAACTGTTTTGATTGGAAGTATATGGTTTTGGAACAACGTACAAAATGGAAAAAAAGCTTGCAGATTCAGTGGCATCTTGTAAATCATTTCTAAAAAACCTGTTTTTATAGACTTGCTTTTATGTGATGTCATTCTTTTCCCTTTTAATTTTCTTATTTTATTGACACATTGTCATATTTTACCCCCTACGTCCTCTTTTTAGTATTTATTTATACTGATACTTGGCCTTCTTGTGTTTTTACCTTCATCTTTGTTTTGCATGTTTGCTTCTTTTGGTTCCTTGCTTGCATTCAGATTTTCCCACTTTTTGGGGTCGTTCTTGTTGCGTTGCCTCCTGGGTGTCTTATTTTTGTCTGTCAAATCAGTTTGTAAATTTCTGCTTTTAAAAGGTTAAAGTTAGATTAGATTTACAACCATGTCTTCTAAGTCAGAGTGAACATATTCTGGTTATACGTCTGTCTTCAGATGCACAGGCATGTTCGGGATACATTTGGCTGTCTCTTGTCATCAAATCTGACATGCAACTCAGGAAACATGGACCGAGGGAAAAAAAAAAAAATGCTGCTCCCAGGAAAGAATTGAATTCCAGGATTTTCCGGATGACACTTAGCCTTTGGGATGTAATCTCACTTCCACACACCTATTAACCTCTACCAGCAGAGAAGTTGGAATGACTTTCAAGCTCCAGTGGGTCCAGTGCAGGATAATGACTGTGGTGAGTTCAGGTAATGTGGTTAGCGCGCTGTTGGGGCCAAGCTGTCAGCTCCGTGCTCGAGTTAGAGGTGGGTGGGGGTTGGTAAGAACTCGAAGGAGGGGGAGAGAGAGTGAAGCTGAACCTGACAGGGCCTGGAAGCAGAGACAGCGGCCCAGGATCAGCGGTACTGCCTGAACGGATCGGACATTATTCTGCAGAGAGCCACAACATCACACATAGACACACATACATTTTCAAACAAGTATACACCTTCATTCATACACAATTATGCACTTGAAAGTGTGCGTACAGGCCAGAACAGATTGCACATTCCTCTTTCCTTTCTTTTATCTTCTCCCTTGAATTAGTTATCTAGTTCATTAAACCACTAGTGCTTTAAAAATAATTTCTTAAATTATTAAAAAAAAAAAAAGAAAAAAAAAAAGCAGCTTGGTGAAATTTGCACTTTGGTAGTTTAAGTGCAATTGTGTTTTTTGATTTTGATTTGAAATCTTTATTTCAAACATGTAGACAGTGAAATCAAAACAAAACCAACCAACAAAATATCAGTAATGATACATAAAGGTTGATAAGTAAACAAAAGAGAAAAGAAAAAAAACAAAAACTACATTTAAACATGTTCAGAAAGGGGTGGGAAGAAGTAAAAACCTACATACTCCTACCCCCAATCATTGTTTTTAATTAACGGTTTATCTGTAATTTTTTTGTTAAATAAATTTTAATTTTTTGGGGAATTTCTGCTTTACTCTTGCCACCCTGTTGACTTGAAAAGAGTTTTTGTAACGGTTTCCAGAAGTATTCTTCTCTACACTTAACCTTTCCCAAAGTGATTTATCATCATTTATCATATCATCAACCTCTGCATTTTATAGTGAAAATGACATATTTTCCTATATTTACTTTACTGATCATGTAGATGTTCATAAAAACTCAGTGTAAACTCAAAGATTATATCAAAACAAATAAATCTGAAGAAAATGTGGCTTTTTCAGCTAAATATGTCATTCACTGGGCATAAAACAAGTGTTTACAACTACTGCCATTTGTCAAACTACGGGTGTTTTACAGGTGAATCAATACTGAGGAAGAAATTGTGTTTACATGTCACTACAGAGCCACTGAACACCCAAAAAAGACATATCTGATGCCAATAAAAAGCTGGGACACTGCATTTTATCTGAATTAGTTAAATATATTCATAGGGTTAGTAGTTCACAAGTTTTTAAACCGTTTAGATCAATATATGCTTTTGGTCTTTGAGGGTTAAAAAAGGCTCTATATAAAGACTGTTATTGTGATTATAGTACATCTTATTTTTCCTCTCTCACTGTTCCATCTCCTCCCCATCATTATCTCTCCATCCCCCACTTCAAGGTGCTGCTAGGAGGGTCCATGGCCGCCTTTGCTACATGACTTATTACTCATCCGGGCCTTTGGTGGACCTCAGAGCCTCACCAAAGCCTGCTGGCGGTGGCGAGGAGCTGTGAACCTGCTCTCTTCTTGTTCTGCCAGTTCGCCTGTCAGTCAGCCAACCAGCCATCCAGTCTGTCAGTCACCAAAGCAGCCATGCAGTGAGCCCTCTCTCCGGCCCAGGTGCCCCTGTATTTTTACTCTGCTACTTCACGCCAGAGGAGCCTCAGAGTCCACTCTTTACCCAGATCCTGTGATCCTGATGGGCTTGCATGCGCACCCTCAGCTGTCACCCGCTGTGGCCCCCCGCGTGGTCTCCCATTTCACCGCAGGAGCCCTGACTCACGCCCAGGCCAGTCGGAAAAATGAACCAGCCATGCAGAAGAGACAGGGCGGAAGGAAGAGACGCACGCGACCAATGAGAGTGCATCGTTCAGTGTAAGGTGATGAAGACAGAAAAGAGGTTGTAAAGAAAGGAAGAAAGGAAAGCAAAAGTGTAGTTAGAAATGAGTCTTGAAAGTCTGGACCATGAGAGGTGAAAAGAATGGCAGGAAAGTCTATGCAGACTTAAAATAATACATTCAATATGCTCAACCTCTCACTTTAAATAGGATTTGTCCAGTCTGTGACCAAATATTGAATTATTTGAAGCAGAGCACAGCATAACCAAGTTTAAGTTTTTCCTGGTGTTAATGGTTCAAAAACACAATTGCAATGTGCTGTACGACACCTTTCATAAATGACACTTGTGTGAATTGCACTGAATATTATATATAGTATCCCCTGTTTTTCTGCTCCTATGAATCAAGACTTTCCTTATCTTAGCCCAATAACACCAAACTTATCATATTTGATGCATGAGTTTTGAAGCCCTCTACATGACCAAAAACCTGATGTATACAATTAGAATCACGCAATACATGGATAATCCACGGGGGGGGGATTCATTCACCAGAGGCCTTTCCTGTAACACTACAAGACTGTCATTAATGAGGAAGGAGGCAGAACTTTGCCAGTTTTGAAAAGGAATTACCAATTTGTTAGCCATGTTTGTGTTATATTATGTTTTTGTTTGTTCAATTTTTGAGCATTGAGACCCGGTGTATCAAATATGATACAAAATTTAAACTCACGAATAGAAATTGATATTTAAAAAAAATGTTTGGGGTTGCTCAGAAGGACCAATAAAGGCTCCATTTTCAAAGAAGTGGAATTTTTTGTAAATGATTTAATGGTTTAGGCTTTACAGGGTTGAAAACTCACCTTACATAAAACCTAGTTGGTTCAATATAAAATTAAAACACCACCATGACTAAATGCACTCACACCAACTAAACTGACATCAAATCGAAGCTGAAAAACTAAATAAAAATAAAACAATAAACATTTCTCTGCTCAGATGTGAGCAACGATTGATTGGGTTTTGTTTACTGACCAGCTGTATTATCTTTTGGAAAGCTTCTTTACTACATTCATAGCGGTTGAAAGCATTTTTGGGGTCTTTTATGAGATAAATAAGCATAATATTTCTTACATCTGGGTGAGATGGCAAGATGTTGAGCATCGAAGATTGCATTCAACGACTGAAAAATGTAATTTTATTAAATGTTCGATCCTGCTTTTCTCAAACAACAGCATAACATACATACACTCTTTAGAAGGTCCAAATCTAAAACATTTCAACCTCATGTTTGGAACACATAACCCCTTTTACTTGCCAAGAAAGAGATGAGGCGAGAATAATTAGATGCCTTGTTCATCCCCTTGCTTCCTAAACCCTGAACCCTACACTGTCTGGCCCATTTGCGTTGGTGTGTCGTCACAGGGCCAGGGGATTTAAGCTAAGCCATATCAGCAGCTGAAAAGGACTCCTCTGAGAAAATACACTGGCCTGGATGTGGCAAATGAATTGCTGTAATGCGTTTGCGTTTGCAGGGGACAGAGATCAACAATGGAGCCAGCTGAGGCAGAGGCAGAGAGCTTTGCTTCTGGTAGAGTGCTCCTCAAGGACCTGGGATGCACATGTTGTAGTTTAGCACAGACATGTTATATTCTCAACCAGTACATACTCCATTCAACCTTGAGCTGCATCGAAGGAAAGAGCAATATTAGTTGCTAAGATCTAAAGTGTGTCTATTATAAGCAAAGGCTTTGAACCTGAATCTGCAAAGTGCAAGTCCATTCAGTCATGAAGAGGGACCCCAGGGACAGGTCACATCATTCCTGCTGATCCAGCTTCTTCCTCACGCAAATACATCAAATGTCGCGTCAAACATTAACACACAACCACAACAAGACACGCAGAAATATATGTATTTTTTTTTTTTTACAAATCCTTTTTTCACATCTTTGTTTAGTTTATTTACAAATCGATGTAGTATGTCTTCATGTGTAAGTATTGAACAAAAATCTAGACTCATCCACACGCTTACACTGACACATACAGGAATCCTATACACAACAGACAACCATCACCCCCTCTAATGAACACAAATCTATTACAAACATACGTACATGTTTTTTCTGCACTTGTATGGACATTTTTTCTTGCTCCTGTTTGTGCCTGATGTTTTAGGATGTCATTCTAATCCTATCAGGTCACCTTTTGTATTTAGATCGGTCTTGTCTCCTCTCATTTTTTTTCTTGCAGCATCTAATTTTTTTAAGCATTTATATTTACACTCTGCATTCATGCATATTTGCATTTTTCCCCCTGCTGTTGACTATCCTTTCTGTTACAGCATTGTGATGGCTGCTTTTGCTTTGTCTGTCAAAGCATTTGGAAAATTGTTTTTAAAAGTAGTACATAAATACATTTGTGAGTATTATTTTATGGATTTATGCTGGCCGTGTCATGCCACTCATTGTATTAAAGTCTGTCCTTTGTTGTTACACCTCGGCATATATTATTGTACTGAAACAATCCAGGGAGACTCACGGGAAACCCAGGATGAGAGGTTAGGAAAGTACATACAAACAACAAAAAGCTTAAACGGATCTAAAATTACCACTATAATGACTTTCTTTTCCATCCAAACAAAGTCAAATCAACATTCACCCCGAGTCCCACACTCTTCAGTATAACAATTATGTGATCGTTCTTTCACACACAACCCACAGTTTAAACTCTGACCTCTGCGTGACACTGTGTTATTGGATAATGACGACAGCGGCGTGTATGACAATAGTGTTTCTGCCACAGTGTGACAAATGGAGAGGATCGTGACAAAGATGTTAAGGAGGCTCATTTGGAGAGCAGAACATGTCGAAGACGTATGGGCCCAGCATGCGACGCAGCCTTAAGCAGAACCTAACTTCCCAAGGACGCACACAGGCCAGAATCCTTAACTTGCCCCAGATAGACAGACAGGTAGGGACACCAGATATTAAAGGGGGGGGGGGGGCAACATGGAGAGTCACCCCCCTGGCTAGAACACCTAATACCCTGCAGTGCAAGCTTTTATCTGGCAGACCTTAGTGGCCCACCTGAGAGTAGAGCCAGCTGGGGAGCAGAGTGTTAAGCTGTTGGCTGTCGCTGTGTCATGTCTGTGTGTTAACAGGAGGCCCCGGCTCTGCTGCTGCTGTTGCTGCTGCTGCTGCTGCTGCTGCTGCTGCTGCTGCTGTATCTGAGGGCTTCTGTGAGATGCGTGTTGCAGTTTGATGAGTGTTTCTTGCTGCAATGCGAGAAAGAGAGGGAGAGCGAGAGAGAGAAAGAGAGAGAGAGAGAGAGAGAGGATCCCTCCCCATTCAGAGCTTCACATTTCCTGCTTTTGCCAGCACGGTTGCATCTCGATATATTTGCATATTACACGCACACACACCTAAATGCAGACTTGCAGTAGCACACTTGCACGAGAATACACAAACTCTGCACACACCGGCATGCACGTACAGAGTGAGAAAGGAAGTGCTTCAGTGACCCAGCACAGCGAGATAAGGCTGCTCTGCAATTCAGAAATATGCAACCTGCATGTTAACAAACCCTGGAGCGCAGCCTCCCCAGGGCGCTCTGCCTCCTCTCTCAGCTGCCCCACCTCCCTGCTTTCTGTGTACCCATCCTATCCCTCGCTCTGTAGACCTCCTCTCCACCTATCTCTCCATCCCGCACCTCCACCTCACTTCACCTGACTGCAAACACAGAGAGGACAGAAAGGAGAGGGGAAATGGAGGAGGGATGTTTTCAGAGACGAGGGAAACGCGGGGGGTGTGTGTTTGCGTGACTCCACAGAGATGGCCTGAGTGTATTTCTACTGGTCTTCAAGCATGTGAAGAGTCCCACTGAGCTTCTTAGTGTGGGGCAGGGGCAAGAGGGCTTGGGGAGAGAAAACATAACATATGGAGGACTAATGAGGTTCTATTTAGAGGGCTTCTTGAGGAAAGGTTAGATGAGGCCAAATATGAGGGGCGGTGATGAGGGAAAAGTGAGGATCAGAAAGAGAAGATGTTAGTGAGAGCAAGTGCCGTCAAGAGAAAAAAGAAGCTGAGGGAGGAAAAGAAGCATAAATGAAGAGAAAGACAGAAAAAAAGAAAGAGAAAAAGAAAGCTAAGATCCATTCTCACCAGTGGAAAGAGATTGGCAGGTTTCTGTGTTGGAGATGCTATTGAGAGTGACACGTCCACACGACACAGCCGTAACACATTGGCTTTGATACTAATATCAGTCTTTTTAGTGGGAGGTTGATGAAATTTGCATTTAGATTGAAATGACTGGGGGACGGCCAGGAGACCACAGAGGGCCGCAGAAAGGAAGAGACAGGCAAGAGGAGAGGAGCGGGGGTGCGTCATTGCTTCACTCACTGCTGTGGGAAGATCCAGCTTTTTGCCTGCCCTCCTCCAAATAAAAAGAAAAACACACACACACACACACACTGCACACTAGACAACACATCTCATCCTCACCTCTTCTACATACAAGCTCACTCTTGCTGAGTAACACACCTAAAGTCACTGTCATCTACAGATTTCAGGTTGTTCAACTGGATTCTGTGTTTAAACAATTCCCATCTGAGTGGATCAAGGATCTCACAGCTCCCCTCCCTCTGTTCTCCAACTACAGTACACATGCCTGACATTTGCATTGTCCAGAGACCGAGAAGACACAAGGAAGAGGTGGGTAGCATGCCCAATTTGTGTCTTAATCACGTTAAAACGGCCCTGTGCAATTTTCTAAACGATTTAACGAGGGCTGTGCCGACTGAGACAGATCACGCGCTGTGTCCTAATATTGAACACCGCTTGCCTAATGGAAGAGAGAGCAAACACTTCATTTCTCCTCATGCAATTTTGCCACTGTATTGTTTAGCTAATATTATCATAGCATTCAATAACTTTCTCCTTGGAATCATATTGTTTGTCTGCCATAATCATTCAACTCCAATCTAGTTTCTTTAATGGAATATTGTTTATCAGACAACATTGGCAAGTTATTGTGAGGGGTTTAAATGATCAGCTGCCAAATGGGAGACGTTATAATCTATGCTTTATAAGCATCACATTATCACCAGAATCTATAACAACTAATTATTAGATAACACTACTGCAGCAGTTGCATTCTGTTAATGGATTTATACTTCATCATAAAAGTTATATTTCATTTAATGATCACAAGTTACACAAACATCATTTATAAGATCAGAAAAATTAAGGAATACTAATCATAATAAAGTGCACACATTCTTTATTTGTCATATCTGCTGCATTTTGTAAACTAATAAATCAGAAGAAATGATGATTGTGACACGTATAGTATGTACAGGTAAGTCAGATGTAAATATATTTTCTTATGAAAGATGCATTTTCACTATTCTTTATTCCAACAGCTTCAAAAATGCTCAGATATTCCTTTTCTGTACTGTTAATAAAAGTGCATTTATTATAGTCTAGCTTCAACAAGAGGCTTTTCCAGAGGACAAGAGCACCACCTTGTGTTAATATTTCATAAAGGCAACAGACCTGGCGTTGACTTGCATTCTGATCACATGAAGCTGGTCCAACCAATACAGATGGCTGAGGACAAACAGGCTAGACATCTTACTGTTACAATTACCAGGAAATGAATAGTCTGTCAATAGTGTGTTGTCTCTACATACCACAAACCACAAAAGCCGCCTCTGCACTGAAGTAGTGAAGCACTATGGAGAAATATCCTTCTTCCAAAGTCTATTAATCCGGTGTTGGATCTATTTAAGCCTTCTTTACAGCAAATCTGCCCATGGGGTTTGATACTTCCACAAAGTAGTTTCTGCAAAAAGTAGGACTATATGTTGATATTTCACAAAACACTTTAAGATTCAATGCTATGTCCATGACTTATTAATAATATTCTACAGGACAATTAATTGGGTCGATATGATGCTGAGGACAAAGTGCCTGTACTGCCATTCCAAATCAATAGGATGCAGTCAATATAACTGTAAGGGGAGTTGACCTAAAGACGCTATTAATAAGCGATATGAGATTTGCATTCATGCACTGCAGCTCCAACCTGCTCTTATATTGCAGAAACCACGAGTGTGGTTCACTACAGACCAACAGAAGGATCAATACAGAGAGTTTATTAAGTGGATGGCACATTGAGTTGGTAGTGCTAGTGGATTTAGTCATCTCCAACCACCAGCCATTACAGTATGTTAATGTGTGCTGAGGAGACAGTGATGTGCATTAAGAGTGAGATGGGATTGCATTAAGTGTTAATAGCAGCCTACAATGCCACACCCCCTCAGAGGATTTATAATCTTCAGTGTAAAACAATTTAATCCTCTCTGTCTATATAATCCTGCTGATATTATTAAAAACACCCGTGATGACATGTTGATATTACTATTTTGCCTCAGAGCCAATAAGTTTAATTTACCTGGTGGGAGGCAGTGTGTGTGCGCGTGTGCGTGTGTGTGCGTGCGTGTGTGTGTGTGTGTGTGAATAAGAGAGAGGGAGAGAGAAAATGAATGCTGGGAGAGATGATGGGGGAGTGGAAAAGACATTTTAGTGATGAAGAGGCCCCAGGGGGGAAATAGCTCCGAACTACCTGGGTACTTACATTACAAGTTAGGAATCAAAGATATCTCACACACACACACACACACACACACACACACACACACACGCACACACACTGAAGATATGCATTAATATCACAGCTTCCCTGCTCTCAATTTCAATGCAAGTACTGGTGGTGATGTCGGCTTATGGAGTGAGGAGAAATGCTAAAATTCCTGCGCTGATCACTAAGAATCTGTTTTTCTTCAGAAAGCAGCTCATTCCTGAAACAATAATCCATATTTAAAGGGTGATTACTCAGGCCTCGGTTAAACTGAAGAAGAGTGCCGAAGAATGGGTGGATTATAACCAGAGTAGGACACCACTCTGTGGACTGCCTCAGTCTTGTAATTCATTAAAGGCAACGATGGTTTAAAAAAAAAAAAAAAAAAAAAAAAAAAAAGAAGAAGAAGAAGAGAGAAAGTAGGACGTGATTCAGTGTCTTAGGGGAGATTTTAAGCCACTCTTAAAAGCTTAGCTCTCCCCCATCACACCTTAATAATGGGCTGCCGTTTGTCCAGAGTCAAAGGCTAATGGCCAAATCACCATATGAATGTAGCTGCTGTGGTCTGTGCCTTTAGCTGGGTAACATTTTTATCATCACTCCAGTATGGGGATCACTGCATGGGTTAATGGGGAGATGGAGACATTTTTGCACAGCAGCACCTGTTGTAGCCAGCAGGTGTCAGTGTAGCCCTCAACCCTGGCTCCTCCGGCCCTGGAATGGGGATTGAACCTTGAAAGGAGTACAAAGGGGAGCGGCCTGCAGTGGACTGGCCAGAGCCGCACTGCATCAAACACAAGGTGGCTAAATTGCTATTAATAAGCAGGAGCGGTCTCAGCCGGACAGTGTGACATGGCCTAGTCCAGGATTTATGGATCCTCTGGCCGCAAGCATCATCTAACTCATTCTGTATAACTCATTTTTAACCATCAGCAAGTGTCGGATACTTAGGACATAAATTTGTCTCACACTGTTGCAGCTGAGGTGTGTGTGTGTATGTGTGTGTCAGGGGAGAGAGAAAGCACTATGTGAACTTTAAAGACATAAAACATCTCCTGCTCTGTAGCCACATACTACCAGTGCAAATACACAGTACGCATGGTGCCAAGCAGGAAGAGGGAGGTGTATCACTGAGCCGACACAGTGAATTTATCCACCTGATTTGAGTTCTGTCATAATATTAAGCTCCCGTAGCTTTCTGCAGGATCTACATGCAAACATCAACAGCTCCTATGGGGACTTTGTGCTTTGTTGACTGCTTGTACACACAGGGGACGTTCTTGCTTAATCCTATTAGGCAAGCAATCTGGTTAATGTAAAGGATTGATATGTTTAAAGTCACATCCCACACAACTTACAAGATGAGACAAATGAAAGGATCACAATTTACAGTAGTTATTACACTTATTTTATTTGTGTAAAAACTAAAAGACAGTGATAAGTTTAGATGGGCTACACTGATGAATATTTTCTTTACACATTAATCTTAGAACCTGCTTGATCTAGAAACAGTTTTGAGAGTTAATTTTGAACACATACAGTACAGGTCAATGGTTAACCTGATAATATTACATTAGACTACTTTTTCTTCCAAGTCTTACACTGGCCAATAAAACCAAAGATCCTTTTAGAATTGTAAAACACTGAGAACTTGGTCTGTGAATCCTTGCATTTTGCCCAATAATTGCCATATTTTCAAATTATTTCAGTGTAAAATGAATACAAAACGTGAGACACTGTAATGCACTGGTACTAATAGAAATACCAGTGTTATTAACATGAAAAATGCACTGCGATACTTTGATTTTCAGATTTGTAGTGGTGGTTGTAGCAACCACAACCACAATACCACAATATCACAATAACCGCAATAAAAAGTTTTATTTTTATGAACATTCTGGTTGACAAATGCGAAATTAAGGATGTATTTATAAAACATTAAGAGTAGCCCCAGCTGAAAAAGGCTGCTGAAAAAAGTCCCAGCATCCCTTTTGTTGAGTTTGTCATTTTAAGAAATATTATTGTACACACAAATTTTTCAGTTCCATTGTAATCACTGCAATTACTATAATTTCATTACATGTTACTCTTAATTACAATGCTACATCTAACTACTTATTCCACCACATTGTAAATGTGATAAAGTGTAAAAAAAAAAAAAAAAAAAAACAAACAAAAAAAAACCTCACCAGAGCCTACGCTGACATGCTGAAAGTATTTGTTTTAAATCAGATTAGTTATTCAGATCCTTATGACACTAAATTTACTGTGATAAAGAGAAGCAGAAAACTTTTATATTTAAGAAGTTCAAAACATGGCTTCTCTCATTCACAAGACCATTTAATTTTGGAAACATTTATGTAAATGGATGCGGTGCAAGTTAACTGTCTGGTTTGATTATTATTATTGATTATGTGATGATTTGGCTGAGCTCTAAAGGGCACCCTCCCATGTCAACAAACACTTGTTAGAAATACAGTCACTTTCTATTGCAAGTTATGCTAACCATTAGCAGAACAACAACAGGCAATCAGTGTGATAACACAATATTAATGAACACACAGTATTCACCATTAACTAGTTGCTTATTGATAAACACATTCATTCTTCATTAGTTATGATAAAGCATTTCTCGATGCCTAATTCTGCAACACTTTATTCTAACGCTAACTATTTTCTCCTTTCTACTACCTTAAAGCCCCACACTGAGCAAAGCATATTAACATCGTAATTCAGGTACAACGATGTCCTTAGCAGTGATAAGACGTTTATTGAGTGAAGATTGTTAGTTAATAGTTCTAAAATGATGATGAATGCATAAAAGAATCAGTTAAAGGTGAATATATGTGCCTAAATGGACATTTTTAACTGCTTGAATGATTTTAACAGAACCACACAATGCACTGCATGCTAGTTATAATTACAACTCAATATAACACAGCTGTGCACATGAACCGGTGATAACAAAATGCCACTGTCAAATAGAGATTCACACATCCATGCATTTACCATGGCAACAAGTTTCTGCCTGTCCAGCACAGTGTCGTATTTGCAGGGTATTGTTTTGGCTCTGGCTGGAGCTTTCTTTGTATGTACTGTACTGTAGTACCAGGACGTAAAGATTGCACTTTCAGTCTCCGCACGTCCACATTTAATTCTTCACCATGTCAACACACCTCTATGACATATTACTACGCACAGAGCTGGAAGAGCAGAATGAAAGCAGTACTCTGAGCAGGAAGTGAGATAAGCCTGTCTTTTGAAAACCAGTGTGTGAAAAGCACTACTTCCACCACAAAATGAGCTATTATTCGGGAACAAACAATGGCCAGACGGAGTTTAAAAAACAGATAGAGTGTAGACAAAGAGATTGGAGATCGTTTGTGTAAAGGTTTGACAGAGCGATTGGGAGAAGACACACCAAGCACAAATATTGTCTGTAGGTAAAGAGACAGGAGGAAGGGAGTGAGAAAGCAATTAGTGAGGGATAAAAAGTAAGGGAGGGACAGCAAGACAACCTCCTGTTACTCCTATTACTCCAATTAATCTTTTTTTTTTTTAAAGAACCTAGCGCATGGGAAAGGCAGATCCATTTCCCTGACAACAGCAAGTGTTTGAGGGTCATGAGTGGGCAGTCGGAGCAGGCCTCCTGCCAGGCTGAGCAGAAAACATCATGCTGGCATTTCAGCCGGGTGGAGGGGAGCGCACGCCCCTGTCAGCAGGCACATTAACACTAATTCAACATGACTTGTTGATATATTTCCATGGCGGTAATGATGTTAATGGCAGTATTTTAATGCCTGTGTGCATGGAAATCAGAGGGAATATTAATGCTGCTGACCGCCGATCGTGCCAAGGGTGGAGCACATTAATATGTATTGAGCAAGCCTCGGCGCACATGTGTATGGGTGTGTGTAAAGTGACTAATACCACTTCAGCTTGATGTTTACTTGTCTGCCGCTGGATTAAACAAGACTTTTCAATTAAAAAAAAAAAAAAAAAAAAGTCATCACTTATCGTGTCGTTGGTGTGTAATGTGGATTTAAATCATATGTCGGTGACTGCTGATGAAGAACCTGTGGATAATTTACCGGGATCAAGGTGAATCTGTCCACCTGATACTGTGTAGAGATGCTATTTTAGACAGAGGTGAATCTTCTGTGGGTAGAAGAGCTTCGCTGTGGCTCCCCTGACTTCCACAAACAATTTCACTGACCCACTTAAGGTGTGTTTATGCCACAAGTAGGTGGACGAAAGATCTGTGCCACTTAAATGTGAGGAGCTCTGTCACTTTTGTCTGCTTTGCTTCATGGTCTGGCTGTTTTTGTCATAATGGGATGCAACCAAGAATCAGGACACGTATCCCCCGTTCTAAATATCTTGGATTCCTCGCTGGAAAAATGTGATTATTCACAGCCATTAGGTTTGTTGGTTTAGTAAAGTTCTAATGACCGCACATATGCATTTCTTTATCTCTGTGTTAAAATCCAATATGGGTATATGGGGAGTACATACAGCAGTAAAAACACACATTTAAGAAAAAAAATCGCTTCTTTAAACCAAAGTGGTTGTATTTAGTGTGACACTTGAAATGTCTCTAACCATTTTGTTCAGACAAAATCAGATTTATGGCATTCATTTTCTGATGTTTTACACCAGGTTTCATTCAACACGTGTCAGATGTTTCTAATTGTTTGTGCTACTTCTTGTCATGGGGTCAGAAGTCACACTAAATAGTCCCTTTAACCTTTACAACTCATTTAGTTTAGTATTTTCTGTCTTTATACATGCTCATTTCAACCTTGCAAAAACAAAAAAGATAAAAGTGGCCCAATACTTTTGCATTGTACTGTGTCTGCAAAAAGCAATTTATTTCCACCCTCAAGTTGCAACTTCATTAGCCTTATCTGCAACTATTGTTTCAAGATGTCTCCGATTATATGTACATCCCACTGCTCAAAATCACAATTCAGTTTGACGCTAAATATGAGTAATTCCACAAATAATCAGCTCCATTTGTGATCAGATTACTCTGGTATTTTTCCAGTGGCAGTAATGGATTAGACCTGCATGCGATAGCAAAGTGAAACAGATTGCTACCCTGTGTGCGATCTCATACAGTCCATTTGACAGATGTATTGTTTGAAAAATAGCGAGAAAGGAGGCTGCTGTGAAATCCCACCCTGTAGGGGCTCCTTAAGTTGTTCATGACTGCACCAGTCTGTGCGATGAGAGTGCATTTCTCAGTATTTCCCCAAAAGTCAGCAATGAGACATTTAGTGGCGCTGACATGTGGGGCGATGTTGGTGTTTTGGCACCCCATTATCAAGAACTCCCCAATCCCATCACACTCTGTCTTATCTGTCAGATAGCAAACTGGGCACATGAAGGTGCCAGTGTACTATCCAGCCACTGCTGGGGAGTGCAGTGTTAAATTAACACATTTGTAATCTTTTACAATCACAAATGAGAACTTATAATTCAGTGCTGGTTAAGGTAATAATGCAATAATGTAATAATTTTGACCATTTTAAATGTAATACAGGCAACAATGTAATTACTTGCTAATAATGTAATAAAATGTTTTAACTTTAACAAGAGTTTATTATTAGTTATCACTACTGTTTTTAAGGAGAAAGAGTGCTGCATTGCACATATCCTTCATGTATGAATGATGACTATACCATCCACTATACCTATTTTTGAAGAGCAAACTGTGCAAAAAATGGCAAAAAACAAACAAACAAACAAACAAACAAACAAACAAACAAACACTATCATATAGTAATTATAATTCATATATATATATATATATATATATATGTGTGTGTGTGTGTGTGTGTGTGTGTGTGTGTGTGTGTGTGTGTGTGTTTGAGAATGCAATCGTATTCATGCATTTTTACATTATCGGCTGCATATATTAAATTTCCAATGGATTTTTTAAATGCTAGGTCACTAACATGATAACTTTAGCATTATTGCCAAAATGTTATGTTATTGGCTGTGTTACATTTAAACAGCAAAAATTATTTTGTCATTGGAAGGTGTTATATTATTGGCCATTATTACAGTTCACATTATAATACAATGATTTCAGTGACAGACTTGTACTTAGAATGTAACATTTACATCTTTTCACTATGCAGGAATGACTTTTTTTTGGCATGTTAGCAAAGCTGTTGGGACAAATTAGAGTACAATACCATCAGATGGGAGGGATGGCTTAAAAAAGCTGTCTCTACATCTTGATATGCTCCATTCACTTGGCATTATACACTCAAATTTGGAGTGTTGTATTTGATTTTAGTTTGCTCCAGCTCTTGTCTGTAAATCAAACCATTCAAGCCTGGCTGTGCTGACCATGTTTGACAGAGAAGAACACCTTTTAACACTGGGAATTCAACAAAAATCAGAAGACAGCATTAGTGACATTAGAGTGCTTTTAGAAACATTTTAATAATTCTGAATAATCAGTGTTGAGTACTGTTGTGAGGTTTATTGCCTAGTTTGAATGGATGTTTTAGGAGTTTTCAGCTTAATTACCCAGTTTAAACATGCTACATAATGAATTAAAAAGTAAGTAAATGCAATCAAGGATGCGGTTTTGATGAAGTAATAGCAGTTAAATGGGGAGTGTATACATGTAGCCGGGTATTTATAGAAACAGATATTTCGCTATCTGTGTTTTCAGTAATAACGTTGTCCACACTATATTAGTTTTAGAAAAGTTTTCATGTACACAAATCCACAGAAACACACCTGTAAAGTGCTATCATGGGGTTAGAATAAACAAAGGTTGCACACATGACACTGATGCATTGTAAAATGCAGTGTTGGGTGTTGCATTTTACAACATATAGTAAATATCACACCCGACAGCTAAATATGGAAGGAACAGGATTTATCTGCATTTCTGTTTCATTGCACTACGGATTATATTTACACCACTGACAAATGTGTTTAGAACAAAACACAAAGGCAAAGTCAAAGACATGTCACAATGTCAGGAAGCAAAAGGCAAAGTCAAATTTCTCTGAACTGTCCACTTTTAGTTTACAGCTGAACTTCCTGTTTTGAACATCAGAGGCTTTGGGGTGATAAACAGTGGCTAGCGATAGTAGAAGTGCAGAGGGTCCTCGGATGCCTTTATCGACTCAGTAGGCATCCAGTTTTACCACTCCTGGTGATCCTGGCGGAGTGTCAATAACTACTTCAATAGCTGCTCAAGGTGCCAGCTGTGCACAGAGTTTGCATGATTCGGAAAAGTGTGAGCTTCTGCCAACAAGTTTGTCTGAGCAGGTGGAAGATGCAAATAAACCTAATCCACTGAAAACACGGAGGGTATGTTTGACTCAATTTGGATGTATTTGGGCATTTATTTTAAATCTTTTACTGATTTCCTAGAACCCCTACTTTGCCCTTTTCTGCTATTTCTTCTGACTCTAATTCATCTGACTGACTGTTTCTACCCCTATCAGACTTCATTTTGCACTGACTTTATATTTCCGGGCCTCATTTGTACTTTGGTTGACACAATGTTAGCACTAATATAACCAATAAAAAGAACAGATCTGTGATGATCACAACCAAGATGCACTGAAATATAGCTTTCCTTTTAAAAACCGAATTGCTGTCATGTGGGATTTTGCTGCTTTGGCTCTTATTCAGCAGCACTTCATTATGTAACACTATAAACCCCATCCAGCACTAAAATACAGTCATTTCAAGTACCTAATCAGAAATCATTGTGACAATCCAGTGTGTATAGCCAGAGGGAAATTACAGGACCTGGGCTGGGTTCCGAAACCCAGAGAACTCAGCCGAGAGCCAGAGCATGTTAAGATTTGTGTTTTAGAGGAGAAAATGGAGATGCTCATGCCTTCAGAGAGTTTACAGACAAGCCAGGCAACATGCAGGCAAAACAAGCAAAAATAAAGCTGGACCAGGATGCAGCCTAATAACATCACAAGTGTCTTAACCTCACAAGCCCTTCTCATTCCAGGTGTATGTCAGCTTTTATGACAGAGCCGCGACTTGACGCGCACAATTGCTTTTTGCCAAGTGAAGCAGCAAAATCCCCCGGCCCTGCTGACATGTAATGACAAATGTGTGAACACTAGCTGGGAAACCGGCTGTGATTTCTAAAACATTGTCAGAAATAATGGTGGCGGAGGGAAGGGAGAATGCTAGGGAGTGCAAATTACAGCAAAGGCAATGGGCTGGAAAAAAGAACAGCCTTGTTGATGACAACACTATGTGCTTTTGTGACAGAAGCCCTCACTTTAGTATCCATCTCTCAACTTATTCCATAAAACATGCCGTCAGCTCTAAGGGGAAATGGGCCGCTGAATAGCACCACACCGTAACAATTCTTGTCCAAGATCTGTGGAGATGGGTCTCCAAAGTGTGCCCTAAAAATGTGTAAAATAAATGCGGGGAAGGTTATTTTGATTGTTAACTTAAAACAATTTAGGTTGGTATTTCAGTGAATTAAATAGTGTCCTGGAAAGCATAACTTTGCAAACCACCTACTACTTCATATTGCGAGACATTAAACTATAAAGTACTCTAGGGATAAATTTGTTTAAGTAAATCACAACTTTTACTTTGAAATGTATATAATACCATGTTCTTTGAATAGACCTTTTCCACATCACATTCTGGTAAATATAAAGTGTTGTGTTTTATTAAGGTATATCAGATTCAGGTCTTGGAATGCTGCAAATTGGGTCAATAGAATGTTCTCCTGGGGCAACTAAATGGAACAGAACCATTTTTGTCCTCTCTTCTTTTTTTTTTTAACTTACTGAAAAGTTGTTGTAAATTAGTGTTTCACTACATGCAGTTAATAGAAAACAACTGGTACTTTACATTTGTATATTGTAGTTCCAACACAACTGTGGTGTCCATATCTAATAAATAAAAATCAATTCATAAGTAATTATATGAGTAACACCTCTGCCTGTTTTCTCAAACCAAGAAAAAAGTTTATGTTTATTGCAAAATTCCCTCCGGCCAGAGTGAAACCCAGTTCACTGTGGTAAAGACTCGGAACCACTGTGGGCTCTGCATTTTTGGCAGAGAAAGTGGAAAGAGACAGGAAATGGAGTAAGGAAAGTGGAGGAGTGACACAGTAATATGGTCAAGCCAGGAATCAAACCAGTGACTCATGTTCTGTGATGCTGTGTGACACACAAGACAAAGGAGTCAATTGAGTTGTGGCAACAGGGGTTTAACCACAGCGGAGAGGCAATGATGAATTCCTTTCCTTTTACCACCCCAAAATTGGTACTTTATTATGGTTGTTAACCACTATGTACAGAAAGTAGCTTAACTGCTCGATTCACATGCAAATATGAATGTAGTCATTTACCCCCAAATTACTGTAAACACTGAGTAAATATTATTTTAAGCTTAAGTGCAAGCATTTTAGTTCATGTTACAGTTCAGCCCAGTGAAGCTCCTCTGAACTTTCTCAATGGGAGCTGATGTGATGCCATATGTTCACACACAAAGTAAATAAGACATGAATTCCTGATGAGTTTAAGCTGCTCTCCGGCATTTCTTACAAAACTAATGGGCGAGGAGTGAATAATAAATGAGTGTTGATCAGGGAGACTGCAGAAAATAGGTTACCTATAGCTCACTTTCAAAGATGGTAGCATACTTGAATATTTCATCAAAAGAGGTATTGTAATGTTTGTCTTCTAGTCACTAATTTTAGAAGGAAAGTGAATTCAGGCATCGCTATTGACCTGTGTTCTCTTTCAATTCATGAGACCTCATTTGACTGCGAAGTCCCGCTCAGTAGCAGTCTTATCTCTCTTTCCTTTAACTCCACACTCTCTTCTCCCTGTTTGCTGTGGGCAGCAGCAGAGTGATGTGAGTGACCTTGGCCTGGTTCTTTGGGCTCCAGAGGACAGCCCCGTCTCACAGCGATTCGTTCCTCCCCACCAATCCCGATTAGCAGGCGCGCAGCAGGCAACGGACGGGAACTAAGTGTCGCAGTGCAGAGTGATGTCGTGGAGCTGGAGCCGGATCCGGCCCAGAAGAGCTGTGAGGAGGGGAGGTGGAATGGGGTTAAGACACAGGGATGGCAGCTTGTGGGGTGGAGCATGTGGGAGGGGTTCTGTAGGACGCGGGTAATGGAGAGATAGTTCAACGGTGGGTCAAGGAGGACACAGAGTGACCACTGAGCTCAGCGGGGTAGATGATGAGAAGGCATAAAGGCCCGGGAGGAGGCCTCAATCTGTGCTCTGCTGCTGAGCGTTTCACTGCTGTTGAGTTTTATCACTGCACATGAGGACAACACACAAACACACTCAGGTGCACCTACACACACACACACACACACACACACACGCACACACACACTGAGCCCATTTACATGACTGGAAAAATCTGATAACTGGGAGTAATCAGATAATTGTAATAATCAGATCTGACCCATTTACATGCACTTCAGAAATGTGATAATTAAAAAATCCTGGTTTACATGTTTCAGTTCATTATTGGATTTCTTTCGGAGTATTACGTACATAGTTACAATAGTGTCAGACTTTCTTGTCTTCCGGTCACGGTTGACTACATCACTTCCGATTTCTTTTTTTTCCAACACATACAGATGTATAAGAATGAAGTCAGATTAATGGGTATACATTTATGAAGACATCGGAGTATTGGGGAAAAATCCAGGTGTGTTAAAGGAGGGATATTTTGCTATTTAAAATGGAATTATGCACTTTCAAACATTTCCCTGTGGTCTACATAAACTGTAATTGCTCTGCTTGGGTCTGAATTCGTCAATAATTCAATTCTACAGGCCCATCTTCATCAATATTTCTGAGTAATGACAGGAGAAAGGTGGTTTTGATCGCTGGCCCTTTAAATGCAAATGAGACACTTCATGCCCCACCCCCTCTAGGTTGTTGGCCATGCTGCTCTGTACAGTTCAACCAACAACTGAACATTTTAGGTAAATGACTTTAAGTTTGGACATATTTTCAGTATAGGCTACAACCGCTGCTGCTGACAAACAGTTATGTCGTACTCTGAGAAATGTTCGTCGGAAGTCTTGACCTTATATGTGCAAATGTCGTGACATAACTAGTTATAAAACACTACAAATTAAGAAGGAATAGAAACAGGTTGTAGAAATCCATTCAGTTTTTGCCAGAATTAATATAAAGATAGTTTTGCAGCACCTGGAGGGTTCAAATTCAAACTGTATGAACTATTAGGGTCCAAATACACAAATAAATGAACTACAGACTAATAAAAGTGGGTTTAGAAAAATATGACCCCTTTAAAGCAAATCAGATTATGCTGTTTCCATGATCACTTGAATAATCTGATAACTTCAGAAACTGGATAATGATCAGAGTTTTACTGAGCATGTAAACGGGTTCACTGTTATGAGAACCAACTCAAGTCACGCCTATATATCGAACACTTTGGTTAATTCTGTTTCACTTCCATCTTTGGGTTTTGTTAACATGTGACAGGAGAAGGGGTTATGTAGCTCATCATAGGTTGACTAGTGGTGAAGATGGAGCTGAGCAACGAGGTATCATTTTTTGATGTACTATTCCCTAATATTACTATTCCTTACACTCTTGTAAGAATCAAGAGTGTGTAGAATGAGAGTGAATCATTGCAAATACAAGTAGCTGAATTTAGTTTTCTCCCTGGGGTGATCAGACATAGGCCTAATCCCAGTTCACCCCTTGGCTCCCCCCTTCTTACCCCTACCCCTCCATTTTGCGCGTTAGGGTTAGGGTGAAGGGGTAGGGGTGTCCTGACTCTCGATGAGTTGGAGGTGAGGGGCTAAGGCGGAGGGCTGTTTGGAGATTTTTCAGGACCACACTACAAACAGAGGGGTATGAGAATCATTGGCAAGATGGAGGTAAACACAAAAAAGCGCAGCAGTGTGATGAAAGAAACACATCAAATGCACGTATTTTCTTTGTAAACAACTTAATCACTTGATCAACCGTTTAATGCTGTTTCAATGCGTTATAGCCCATGAAACAGAGACGGTTACAGCTGCTGACGGCATGGTGAATGCTTTCGGAAACAAAGTTGTCGCATCTGTTTACAGTGGCGTCGATGACTGCTGATGACGTAACAGGTCTTGAAGGGTTATCTCATTTCATGGGGGAATGTTTCAACCCCTACCCCTTGCAACTCCGTTTCAAGGGGTAGCACCAAGTGCAAGGGCCAAGGGGTGAATTGGGATTAGAATTGTGCCACACTCCCCCACCCCCACCCCACCCCCAGCCATCTCCCTCTGGAAGTCTACCAGGAACAGCCAGCTGGGTGGAGGCCCCAGGGCCAACACAGGGCTCAGTGGAGGGATTATACTTCCCTGGTGGCTTGGGATCCCCCAGGAGGAACTGGAGGAAGTCACTGGTGACAGAGGAGCCTTGATGTCGCCGCTGCCCCTCTCGCCACTGTGACAAAGCAGTTTGGAGAATGGACGGTTTCATTTCATACATTTCTAGGTTGCACTTAAAAGCTTCTAAGGGTTTCAGCTTTGTATCAGTGGTATATTAGATTATTCATCATGTAACTTTAAATTCCCTTTAAACATAATAGTAAGAATATGGACAAAACAGTTAGGAGAATGGATAATAGATGACTGGATGACTCATTTCAGTGATTTCTTTAGACAAACTACTCAGTGGGAAAGGAAAAGGCCCTCTCTCATGAAATGTCTACTTTACTTTATCGTTACTATCCCGCCCCCCAAAGGGGAGGCAGGGGGTATTATTTTCGAAGAAAGCAGAAAAACTATTGGTTGAATTCATAACAAATTGGGTTTACAGATTGCCAGTGACCCAGATCTGATTACATTTTGGGAAAAGTAGGTCAAAGTTCCAATTTTTTAATGAATTTTTAAAATCTTTTTTTCCCCATTTACTTATAATGGGCAAAATTTAAAATGCATATAAAATCATCACTTTTGTTTCAATTTACTTCAAACTTGGCACATATATAGAGGCAGTTGACATGCTGACATTAGCACATGCATAGACATGATGACATCAGCTGGATCGATGCCAAAATAAGCTACAATACGTGCGAGGGGCGGGGTTTGTTGTGCCTGGCACCACTTGTTATTTTTTGTTTTTAGTTTACACATCAATCCTGCAGTGGTTTTGCAATATTATATTGAATGTATTGTAATTCTGAATGAAATTTCAGTTTAAAAGTTTAAAATGCAGTTATTTATGTACAACATTCATCATCTGAACCGCTTTGTCCATGCGAGGGTTGTGGGGGCTGGAGCCTATCCCAGCTACCTATGGGTGAAGGCGGGGTACACCCTGGACGCCAGTTCACTGCAGGTCCAACATAAAGAGATGAACAACCAATCACTCTCACATTCACACCTACGTTAGCTTAACCAATTAACTAATTAGTGCATGTCATTGGACTGTGGGAGGAAGCCGGAGTACCTGAAGAGAACCCACGCAGACATGGGAAGAACATGCAAACTCCACCAAAATACAAATCACATCCAGGACCTTCTTGCTGTGAGGTGACAGTGCCAACCACTGCACCGTGTTGTCACCCTTACATATAACATAAGATGTGAAAATGGACGATTTTATTTCTGCAGATTTGAGTTGTAGCAAATGCGGTACAACATGAACGAACATAACAGATTCTTGTTTTCCTGGTTTTTGAGGGAATGCTTTAGATGGAAAGAAGGCGCCTTACTTGATATGGAAAAAATAACCTGCCCCAAGAGCAGCAATACCAGAGTGCAGATTCATTTTACTGAATTGTTCAAGATTATTTCCTTTCCGTGTATTTATTTCTTGATGACAAAGACAAGGTTTCTTGTTGTGTTAAACCTTTCAAAAGGAGCAATTTGTCCTCCTTCCCCTTCAACAAAACGCATATACATCCAGTACATGTGCGAGGTACACACAAACACACGTACGCAGCAGATGCCATGACAGCCACCTTTCCTGTGTCCTTGGCTCCCTCCTCATTTTACCCCTCCCTTTCCTGTAATTCTGCCCTCTGCTGTAACTCAAATCAATTTTAGTGTGTTCGCAACACACGCGACAGGCTTTACCATGCAGAAGCACTGGAAGTTTTCTATCTCCCTCTCTGCCTTCCTGCAGCCCTGTCCATTTTGTTCTCACTCCTGCCGACTCTCCCTCCCATTATATGCTTCTCTTACACGAGGCCCGGGCAATCGACCCCAGTGATAATCCAGTCTTTCATATTGGCAGATTAATATTGACTCAGAGCCCTGGCGCTGATGCTCGGCCCATCCTCCAGGTGCTGGAGCATGCAGAGTATGAGAGATGGGGCTTAATATACATTCTGCTAGTGCCTCTCACTATAGAAGAGCTGCATGTGAAACACTGTTAAGAGTCAGGAAGTGATTGTGGTTTTCAGCTTTTCATCTTACACCTCATGTATGCAGCCACATGTGTCTAAAAATAAGATACATCTTCCACCATACATGCATTCTCATATGTATGCATGTCCACACAGCAGGACATACTTGTGTTTTAAACCCCTAGGCGATGCTGCAGCCAGAAAAAAACAACACACCATGAATGAGTAATAAAGGATATACTGTAAGATTTATTTAAATATTCTCCATCCATTTGTTCAGTCGACCACAGTGTTTGCTGCATGTACTTTCCAGCAGAGTAACTATGATGAACGCACACTGAGACAGTCAGTTTCATGGTGATTAATGAAGATTTGATGAGGCCAAATCGATGATGTTCATTAAATAGAAATCAGTGAGAGACATGAAATTGAATGCTCCCCAACATAAGATAAAAATAACCAGTGAATATGAAATAAATTGAAGAGTAAATGGAGTCCATAGCAGGGTGACATTCAAATCCAAAGCCATGGATTTATTGACTCTCTCGCTAATGTAAGAACAGTGATAAGGAAAAGACACAATGGTGTGTCAAGATTAACTGTTGGTGAATCATCCGAAAGGGTGAGCACAAGACAGAGGCTTTGAAATCCTCAACATGACCGATGAGGAACAGAACTCTTCCCTTTTCCCACAGAAATGAAAGCTTTTTGAGCCGCTCCTACAATTAGTTACTGAACTGTAATTGTACTCAAAATGTACACTTCTATTCTCAAATATCTATCTGTGTTAATGCTTTTTTAGTATTGCTTTTGGATGCTGTATTTTTCTGTAACTAGAACAAACTACACCCATCCATCCATTTTCTGAACCACCTGGTCCACGTGAAGGTTATGGGAGTGCTAGAGTCTGTCCAAAGGCTTTAGTTGGTTACACCCCGCATGTGTCGCCAGTTCATCACAGAGCTAACAAACGAACAACCGTTTACTGTTACATTTACATCTACAGGCGATTTAGATTGACAAGTAGCCATTTAGGTGCATGTCTTTGGATAATGGAAGGAAGCCATGGGGAGAACATGCAAACTCCACACAGAAAGGCCCATGCTCCCAGGCGCTGGAATCAAACCAAGGACTTTCCGGCTGTGAGGTGAACAAGCTGATGTATATCAATGACTAAACTGAGATTCGCAATATTTCTTTTAATGTGCCCATTTAAAACTCACAATAAATTAATATTTCACTTCTTTAGTAATGTACTTGAATTGTTGAACTATATGACTTTCTTCATAATATCACTGCTCTATTTTACTATTTAATGTATTGAACTGACTTGAAATTATATTTTTAATCACATATATTTTTTATGTTTAATCTTTTCAGTTCTGAACATTTTCCTCTGGATCTTAGTTTTGGTTAAATAAAGCATGCTGAATTGCTTTTGCATATGAAATAAATCAACCTTCCTGGCCTGTGCCAGGTAAATTAACATTTCATTGGAGGGCTGATTAATGTGCACTATCCATTCTCAAATAAATAAGCAGATATGCAGCAGAAAATATAAAAATAAGATGGTAGACATAAGATAAATCTATCTATCTATCTATCTATCTATCTATCTATCTATCTATCTATCTATCTATCTATCTATCTATCTATCT
>JAPQRP010000018.1:6525498-6541204 GCA_037367295.1 Apogon hyalosoma
CTGTCTGTCTGTCTGTCTGTCTGTCTGTCTGTCTGTCTGTCTGTCTGTCTGTCTGTCTATCTATCTATCTATCTTCAAATAAACTTTTAACTAACCTTGCAGAAACGTCTTTAGTATCCATCTGATGGCTTTCAACAAACCATCATGGCAAACTCATGTCATGTTTGAACCTTATTAGACACGTAGAAAGTCAACATGAGGTAATAATCCTGCAAAAGTCAATGACTAATCTTCAAAATGGCAGGGCACCGCTGTCGGCAAACAATGTGTGTCGACCCTTGCCTTGCACCTGACCCTCCATCAACCACCTGATAAGCAAACGCAGGCAAACAAAAGCGCAGGGTTTTACAGCTTGGCAGTAATGTTTCCACCCTTGTCCTTGAAATTTATCATGTACAAACTGAAGAACAGGATGATATAAATCTGACAGGGATGTGACCATAAAATGTAACCAGAGGTCAGTATTAACAACTGCTTGGTCATTACACCTCTGTTACTCAGAGATAATGACAACAAAAACATGACAAAGTAATGAGGAGACTCCAGCAGTGATGTCTGACTAATGTTTGTACCCTGTTATTTTGAATGGGAACACAGAGTACAAGTTTTGGGCTGTTAAAGTGGCAGTAGTTTGTAGGCACTGCTTGGGATTTTACAGTTGATAATGCACTAGCTGGGTACAGTCATGTTGACGTTATGATTGCACATTGCAGCATGGGGACATTTTCTGTCCAAGACTTCAATTTATTATTTGAAATAGTGACACAGATCTGCAGGGATGATTCATGGCTGAAAGAAAAATAGCTTTCTGCAGTGACAGGAGAGACGCGATCAGAAAAGGAAGACAACGAAAACAAAATGTTTGGCCATGTTTGAGAAATGGCTGACAACAGAGGACCAGTCAAGTTGACAGTCAAAGTGTTCTCATCCTTACTGAGTTTTTGTCATTTTTGTGCCAATGCACAGTTTGATTTTTAGGAGTGTGAGTTCGAGCACCACAAAACATCAGGAAATGATAAGCTGAGGCCTATATACTTCCATCTGTGTTTGGAGTGGGTTTTAAGTATTTAGATCTGTGCTCTTTATCATTTAAACTGAGCAATGAGCCGTGAGAGTCTGTTTTTACTGCAGCAGAACAGCTGAGGCGGAATTAGGCAACAAACACAAAGTGAAAAAAAAAAAAAAAAAAAAAACTTTGAGCAGCAACTAAATAACAGTTTCATTTAATGGTTTGTCAAAAATAAGCATGCACACATATAAGGTGCTTTATATCTCTGAATAAAATTGAACTGTGAAGTTAAATGATCTGGTTTAACAGGACGTTTCACAGAACTTTTTCCACCTGTAAAACTTAAAAGGTTTTACTCAGAGGTATGCGGTAATTGTTGTCATCCTTACTTTACCTGAATAATTGTCACCAGCAACTTGATACTCACTACAATTGAACTCAAATATCTGCGATTTCTACTTTGTACATTTCCAAAAGAAGCATCTTTTCATTCATTCATTCATTCATTCATTTGCTTTGAGCAGAAGACAAAAAAAAATATGCACAAGGAACTAATCACAGAGCAAATACATTAATAAATAAAGGTGATCAAGACAAAGTAGCAATTGCGATGTGCACTAGTAATAACAAAATAAATTCAATATGTACTGCTCAGAAAGGAGTGGGAAGAAGAAAACTTATCAAATCCCACCCCCATCTCACATTTATACAACGTAACACATGACTTTTGCGTCCTTATTGATATAATAACATCTGTTTAGAGTCCTAATAATGTAAATAACCGACAGAAAAGAGATTAGGAAAATTGAAGTATATTACACATTAGTAACTATCTAAATGATAGTCTGCATAACTTATAATACAGTATATTTCAACAATAATCACATTCCAACAATACTAATGGAGTAACACATACCAACATGGTAAACAATGACAAGCACATACCAACAAAGGTAAGAAAGAGCCAATGAAGAGCCATTAATTTACTTTTAATGGATTAGAGGGTGATTATTGATTATTTTCATTGCCTTCCCAACATCAAGACCGATTTCAACCTATATTGATGGGACGATGACGCATAAAAACACAATCCATCAGCGAGTATCATGCATGACCGGGGTAACAAGAAGAAATGGACAAGAAAATGAGAGTGGACCTTGGAGAACGGTTGTCGTAATGTTTCGAGTCCCGTTACTGACACTTTCAAGCAAAGTAAATGTTCATTATTGTAAGAATTCTTTGACGTCTTATCTGAAGTTTAATGGTTCAGTTAAATTAATATGAGACGAGGTTCAGTCAACCTTGCATCCAAACAGCCGGCAGAAATGTCCAACAAGGGGACGCTTCTTTTTGTTCTTTAACTATATGTCAGAGCCTTTACTTTGTCATTTTCACCTCAGTAAAGAAGTTGAATCCATACTTCTACCAGTCTTTTTTCCACACCAGCACTTGTGCTTCTACTCATCACTTCTGCCTGTATTATCACCTCCTATTAAAACTATCCAGTCCATTTTTACACCAATACAAAAAGCTTTTCCGCTGCACCTCATGTAAACACATACTTTTATTTGCCACAGAAATAAACTCTGATGTCAGTATTTGGAGTGCAGTGTGTAAATCTGAACTTCATACGGCACTGCAGCAGTCAGAGACAGTTGCTGTTAAAGGTTCAGGCTCGACAGAGAGCACACTTAGAGTAATGATCCATTGGCTGTGTGTGACTAATGAAGAAATAGATTATATGTGGATGTTTGCCCACTTCAGTGGCTTGTTAATGAGCATATTTGTTTGCATGTATGTGAGAACCTGCATAGTAGTGTATATATGTGTGTGTGTTGAATACATTGCAGAGTTGCATGCAGTAAAGCCAGTCTGAAGAGGAGGGGTTAATGAGCCAATCACAGTCCATCAGGGAAGCCATCAAGTGCCCGGTCGAGTCCAATGGTCATTCACTCCGTCGGCTTCTTCCTTTTACTCTTTCCCTGAACTCCCCTTTACACTCCAGCCGGACCTCCTTGTCTTTCTTTCCTGATCTGCCTCCCTCTGTCTTCCACACTCCCCACAGATTAGTGTTAACGAGGATATTAACCACGGCAGTAAACACAATCCCTTTCTCCGATTCATTTGGCAGCGAGGAAGTGAAGGCGACGATGGGTGTCTCTTTTTGCTCTTCTTCCTCATCCCCGTGGCTGCTGAGGCAAGCATTACTAGAGAGTAATAAAAAAAAAAAATTTAAAAAAAAATGTGTGCGTCTGTGTGTGTAGGATCTGGTGGCGAGCTAGAAAACACAAAGGCAGAACAGACAGTGCCACTGGGAGGGGTCAGATCACACCGGCACCAGTTCACAGTATGGGTCATGTAATTTCAGTCATCTCACTGGAGGAAAGAAAAAACCTTTTATCAAAGCAAGCACTCACTAGGCCAAAATACTCAGGATGCCTGCCTGTGAGGAATCCCACTCCCTAGCTATTTGGTGTTCTTTCAGTATTCCTTAACTACTGTTGCAATATTTGAGCCCGGAAACGTGAATCTCATCCCAATTTTGTTTATTTATGAGGCTTGCTTTCTCTGGAGGAGGAATCTCCCATTTCCATCTGTAGAGAACTATACATTTCCCCTGTGAGTTGTGGAGTGGTTTAACGAGTACCTTGGGTTCACCTTTGTACTCTTCCAAAAAAAAAAAAAAAAAACACACACACACACGCTTTTACACACATTAAATGGGATGCACTGTGTTCATGTGGGGCCCTGTGGGGAGGCTGCTTTGATAGAGAGGTTTATGTCCCTCCCAAAGGGCCTGGAGCGGTGCTCACCAAACAGCCACAAATCAATACCACACACATCTGTCAGGGTGTGATTAAATTCTCCCATTCCCTTGACATTGAGTCTGTACGCACAAACATATATGTACGCATGTGCACAGACCCACCGGTAGGAGACAGCTGAGAAGAAAGAAATGTGAGGTAGCTTAAAGCCTGAGAAAAGTTTTGCATGTAATGATTACCTCAAGGTACAAAACCTGCTCGAGCTGACCTCAAAAGCGCGACTTCACATCGAAACAGAACACATAAGTGCCATTCTCTTCCCTGGTGTTGGGCTTCAAGTGACACACTGACATTTGCCCTCAGGCTACATGCTATTTGACTACAATTTAAGACCACAGTGGCACAAAGGCACAAAGACTGACCTAAATAAATGAATGTGTGCTCTGCTCTTTTTTTGGACACAATGGGCTGCCGCAGCTGAGCTACCTTAGGACATAGGGGAAAGAAATTCATCAAAAAGCAATCATCAGCACTAGGTGGTGACTGATCTAGCGTGGCATCCATTCATTATGTAAATCTCGCAACCTAGCTTAGTTTCCTTTATCATCAAAGACCCTCATTCTGAGAAATTAGCCACTCTGTCTGTGGAAAAACAACAGAACACTAAAAACTGGACTGTTGCTATGGAAACTATGTGGGAGAAACCATTTTAGGGAGAGCAGGCAGAAAGGGCATGTGTGTATGTGTGTGTTTACCACGAGGCGGCTGGGTACATGAGCGGAGCACTGTTTGCAATCAACAGGTGTACTGACAACAGCAATATCTGAGTCCCAAATGGAATAGTAAATTAGATTTAGGATGCCGTGACATCGGACAGTGGATTAGTCTGGCAATATGATGCAGTCTGTGTCAAGCAAGATTGAGTATTAAAGTGAAGGTGCTGTACTTATTGTCACTGCTGCAGATGGACCTCATTATTAGGAGATTAGTCCACGCTTGCGCACGCACGCACACACGCAGAAAAAAAAGAAAAATCCGATTCATTGATGTCTATCAGCACTGCAGAGCTGCAAGGGAGCTGGCGCTGTCATTTAAAGCTAATGTGGAATTTCTATTGAGGTGGAAAAAACACTAAAATAATACAGCAGGGTATGAATATTGCAGGACATGAAGAATACCCCCAACCCCCAGCGTCACGCTTACTTTTAGCCAACTGAAGCTAACATGGACTTGATAAAAGATTCAAAGGAGGGAGAGAGAATACCTTCAAGGGCACATCAAACCCTGAACGATCATTTACATTCATGAATCAATAATCCTTGTCGGATGAAAAGGGGAGATAAAGGGTTGTCTCATCTTTGGGGTCATTTCTGTGTTGAGGGACCTAATTTTCATTACTCGGGATGAAATGCACCAAAGCACAGGAAACCTCCATTCGCCGAAGCATCGGTCATCTCTGATGGCGCCCTACCTTTTCATTTTGGAATTTATGAGGGCTTTTTATTCTTCCCCTTTAGCCATAATTTAGTGAGGTTTGACAGCAAACAACGCTGTTCATGCCGGTATCCAGTGTGTCTGTGTGCGGAATATCAAATGTGCAGTAGCTGTGGCCCCTGTGTTCATGATCTGATAGGATAAACACATCATCCCCTCCAAAGGAGTTCAAGTACCATTGTCAAGGAGTTGGGGAGCCATTTTTGGGGGTTAAAAGCAACCTCATTTATGGTACGTTTTCAAACCATGACAGATAATTCTGACAGATTTCCTTAGGCTGTTTTCTTTACTGACAAAAAACATACACTGACATGAATGGAGATGGTACATAAATAACAGATGTCAGGGATACGCTTTAATATTTAAATGTCAGACGCCTCCCTTTCGGATTAGATAGACTGAGAGAAAATAAAGTGAGCGAAGCTGCAGAAATTAATTTAAAATGACTCTAGAAGATACAGACTAAGAACATCTGAAATGAACTCCCGGTACATGGGGATATTTCCTCTTGTTAAGATAATTTGAAACAAGATGACTCAAACAAAAAAAGTGCAAAACCTCTTGATATAAGACTTCATTCCAAGCACCATATTAAGTCAAACCAGCTCAAAAAAGCCTGTCATTTCTTCTTTCACTGTCTCTCTTTCCTAATTTGAGTGAAGAGGTGTTAAAACCAGAGCTAAAGGGGAAATGGACCGAAGGAGTCCCATCAATCTACCGACCCTGACCCGCTCTACCTCAAAGTCTAATCTTTAGCCTGTCGGTCTTAAAATGAGACAAAATACTAAATAAAATTACACACAGAGAATTAACACTATTGTTTACTTAACTGTATTCCTTTCTTAAGTATTGCATTGTAATGCACTGTTGTAGAGGGGGGCTCTATATTCTGCACTCGACTTCAGGGGTGTCAAACTCATTTTAGTTCAGAGGCCACATTACGCCAAATTTGATCTGAAGTGGGCCGGACCAGTGAAATAATAACAAAATAATATATAAATAATGTCAACTCCAATTTTTCCTCTATGTTCTAGAGTGAAAAAATTAAAATTATACAGTGAAAATCATACATCTACCAACTATCCTTTAAAACAATGCGAATAACATGAACAAAGTGAAATTTCTTAAGAAAACTAAGTGCAATTTTAACAATATTATGTCTCAGTTTATCATTTACACATGTAAATTACAGGAGTTAGTTTTGGACTTAGTTCAGTTTTTATTTTGAGCACATAGAATCATCAGATAACAAAGAACCATACGACATAGTCGAACAAAATTTTCGGTACTCGACAAGGAGTGGGAAGAAGTATAACTTATAGACTCCCATCCCCTTTTTACAAACTAATAATCAAATGAATTCCGCTTCCTTTGCTTTGTTAACACACTTTTTTTTCTGTATATTTTTCCAATAACACAAAACATTCATACAAACCACTCACATACACTTTTTAGTCACTTCACACACAATCAGATTTACATAATCAACTTTTTTTAATATAAACTAGAATATTTGTATGCACTTTAAATATTTACTACAAATACAATCATTAATACATGTGATAATATCTCCTAATCACGATTGCCTTTATTAATAACAATAGTATCTTATTTGATGCATTTTTCCATATTATAATTAGATATATGCTTATTCAGATAATGTTTTATATTTTGTTGTTATAGTGGATTTATACATCCTTTTAAATGCACAAACTGAAGAAGACATTTTAAAGTACAGTGGATCTACAAATACACAAAACATTTAATAACAGGCAGGATATTGGTAAACTTGCACTTCAGACATTTCAGAAAATTCATATTTGTGCAGGTTATTCGTGTTTTTGTGAAATGATAGTTTAATACAGTAAAATGACATGAAAATGTTTACATTTACAAAGAGAAAAAATTGGAGTTGTGAGTATTTATAGGTTATTATGATAGTATTTTACTGATTACTTGAGATTAAATTGGTCTGTATGTAGAACTTGAACTAAAATGATTAATATCTTCAGTGTAATTTTTGCATTTCACAAATTCATCTCAGGGGCCAGACTGGACCCTTTGGCGGGCTGAATTTGGCCCTCAGGCCACATGTTTGAGACGTCTGCTCTAAACAGAAGGGGAAAGTCACATACTGGAACACAATGAATCGACTTTATGTATCTACAGACTGTATCACTCACTGAATAAAGTATAAAGCTCATTCTTTACACATGTGTATTATGGCATCATTATGTTTTCTTCTTTGAACAAAAACTCAGAGCTGGTCATTTTGACAATCAATTAAAATAACATTGTCTTTTAATCTTCACATGCTGCATCTGCTGATAGTTTACATTATAGCTCTGTTAGCTTAGCTTTGTATTTACACAGAAAACAGCCACAGTAAAACTACAAATCACCTCGGTTTATGTCGTCAGTAACTACAATAAAGGTCTGTTTAGAATCGTCTAAAGAAGGTCCGAATCGTCACAGTTTAGTTTGAGCCGTGGATCAATGAACAACTTAAAGAAAATAATGTCACGTAATAACTTTATACCTTCATGAGCTTCAAAATAAAAATCAGCCATATAGAAAAAATGCTAACCTCTCAGCATCAAACTCCATTAATTTCGAACCGTGTCCAGTAATGCAACTGTGTTTCTACTTCATATCACGAAAAGTTGTTTCTTAACAGCTCTCAGCCCATCTCATCACTTTCTGATGGTGTTTCCTGGACCATTGGAGTAAATAAGCCCATTCAGCCCATGTTTTTATAATACAATACACTGGCATCATCACTTCGGGACGTTTTATTCTTAAAAACTGTAATTATACTTTTAGATCATTTTCTTAATATTTGAAAGTATAAATACTACATATTGTCGCTGTCGGGTGGAAACCTCTTAAGTCCATTTTTGGTCTTTTTTTGGTCATTCTTCACATTGGCTTGATTGTTTTAGAAATATTTAACCAAATGAAAAGTGTTGAAAACAGCTTGTGACTTCATCTCTTAACTTCATTCATTTATTTAGAACATGCAACGTTTTTTCCACTTTCCTGAAAAATAACCATTTTGGACATAAGAGGTTTGAGGTAAGCAGTTACATCCCCTGGAAGATTTACACCCAGAATGTTTCTAGCATCTCTGACTAATTTGAATGTTTTCAATATCAGCTTTATGTGACTGGGTTGAAACAGAGCTTTTTAAAGTATGAAGTAACTGTATCTAATTTTTCCTCAGAAACAGAGTTCAGGCTGAAAAGTGACTCATTTCAAGCTGATACTGCAGTAATTTGTTAGTGAATGAATGTGTTGATGTTGACAAAACCACTCTTTGTAATAATTCTGTGACTTAACCCCTTAGTGTCAAAAGCAGTTTTAAGACATTCTCAGAGCTAAAGTAGTCTGAAGACACATAAAGTGGACTCAAATAGAGTCCGACAGCAATTACCCCGCCTCCCAAAGAGGAGGCAAGGGGTATTGTTTTTGGTTTGTTTCTTTTTTTGTTAACACTTTAGCAGCAAAACTATTGGTTGAATTTGTACCAAATTGGATTTATAGATTGCCTGTGACCCAGAATAGATGTGATGACATTTTGGGAAAAGTAGGTCAAGAATTCACATTTTTGGTGCATTTTTCAAATCTTTTTGTTTTCCTTTTTATTTATAATGGGGGACATTTCACGTCAATTTTGTTCCAATTTACTTCAAACTTGGCACATATACGGAGGCGATTGACATACTGACATCAGCACACGCATAGACATGATGACATCAGCTGGATCCATGCCAACATAAGCTACGTGTGAAGGGTGGGGTTTGTTGTGTCTGGCACCGCTTATTTTGTCTTGATGTGCACATAAAACTTTCTATATTTAAAAAGAAAAAAAAAAAAAGATAATCTTACACAATCTGCTCTTGCATATTGCATTATTCCCACAAGAAAATCAATAAAGGTTTACAGGTTGATGTAAGAATGCAAGCCTGGGTTAGAGCTTTCCAGTAAAGAAAAACATCACCTGAGTGGGTGGCATTAATTCAAGGGTGTTGAGTTAAAAGTCATCCTTTTCAGGGTTTAGATGATAAAAGGTGACGGGTAGTTGAAACACTTCTTCTGATTTAACAGAACAAAAACTCCCTTAGTCCCAATAAAGACTCAATAGCAGAGGTCTTGACCACATTACAGCCACTCCACAGACCTTCTTTTTGTCTGAGAGGGTCCCTAATTTGGTTTTATCTCCTACTAAAGGACACACATGCATCTATATACATGAGTTCAGAGTGATGCAGTTCACATTCCAATTTTCAAGCATTGACTGTACGGTATACATCAGCAGTTCTCAAACTTTTTACAGTGGAGTAACCCCCTGAAATATACTTTTTCATCCAAGTACCCCCAACTCTCGCATCAGCCTTTTTGATCGAAACAAATTAGGCAAAATCTGTTCCTGTGCCAAAGGCCTGTTTATATTTTCAAAACTTTGTCAACAAAAAACATATATTTAACTGTACTATATAAAAAAATAACAGATTTTTTAAAGGTAAATTTTGTGTGCAAAATATAAACTGAAAAGTGCCCCCTTTGATTGATAAGAAAAATAAATAAATTGGTCATTAATTAATAAATCAACCTTTCATGAACACCAAATAATTACTTAGCTACTCAAATAAACTCATTTTGAATAATATAAAATACAAATGGTCTTAAAATATTACTAAAGCTTAAACAAGATGATTGAGAAGAAAACTATTACATGAATATACTCAATGTGTTTTATATTTCAGCATTAATTCTCATTATTTATTTTGTATTTGGTACGTGATGACTTGTTTTTGGTTCGGTTTGTTTGTTTCTTAATCCAATTTATTTTTAGTTATTTATATTCTGTATTTATTGTTGCTGTGGTTGTGACTCTTTCTGTAGAGCGGTGACTATATTGTGAATTTCCCTTGGGGATTAATAAAGTAAATCAATCAATCAATCAGTCGATCTATCTTTGTTTCTTTGTTTGTTAACACTCTAGCAGCAAAACTATTGGTTAAATTCATACCACATTTTGTTTATAGATTGCCAGTGAACCAGAATAGACCTGATTACATTTTTGGAAAAGTAAGTCAAAGTTACATTTTTTTTATGAATTTTTAAAATCTTTTTTCTTCTCCCATTTACTTTTAATGGGCAAAATTTCAAATGTCTATGAAAACATCAATTTTGTTTCAATTTACTTCAAACTTGGCACATATATAGAGGCAATTGATGAGCTGACATCAGCACATGCATAGACATGATGACATCAGCTGAATCCATGCCAAAATAAGATACAATACATGCAAGGGCTGGGGTTTGTTGTGCCTGGCACCACTTGTTTAATATATTTTCCCCAAAAAATTTCAAGTATCCCCTGGGCTTCTTCCAAGTACCCCTGAGGGTACGCATACCCCACTTTGGGAACCCCTGCTATACATGAACAAAACACTAGGACAGTCCTCACCCTTTACTCTCATCCTTCCGCTACAAACCTCAAGGTATCTGTCTCTGTCCACCATTATGTTATAAATCACTCTGATATGAAATTACTTACAAGAATCTACAGATTTCATCAGAATTCCTGTCTGATTTATGTGCCATAAAGCAGCATTTTGAGCCTAATCCCACAGCCACCTGGGAGCCTAGTGGGTTGTGACGGGATAAGGAGGGGGAGGGGGTGGTACTATTTGGGAGGGGGAAAAAAAAAAAAAGCAAGAATGCGGTGTACTTCAGATGATTAGGTGAGGGAGACAATGAAGAGGACGTGTGTGCATGTGTTTGTGTGTGTGGGGGCTACAGATGAGCGATTGAATGGGCGTCTTGCTCTGTCACCTGCTCAGGCCTCACCACAATGTCATCATAAACCTGTGCCTGAGCACCTGTCACACACGATAGATGGAAGGCAGCCGAGTGGAAATACCTGTGTGTATACCTGAGAAGTGAACATTGCAGCCTTTCAGCTCCCGATAAGTGTGGGAGTTAACAGCTCACTCGAAGCTTTTGCTACTGCAGCAGCTTGAGGAGCCTCTTCTTTTCACAGCCACCTCCACATGAGATTGGCATGCAGCGAGCACACACCTTCAGCCGTAAATCCAGGCTCATTATTCAGCTCTTTAAGTTGAGAAGAAGTTGCACATATGAAACATTCAGCTTCATTTCTGATGAATCATAAATCTGAGTGGGCAATTCTAAAAGTCAAGGATCAGGAAAATACGGATGTGAAGTAAAAAAAATGGCTCTGAATATAGACTCAAAGGAAAACTCTGCCCCTGATTTGATGTAAAAAGATGTAAAAAGGACGAAAGCACCAATGCTTTCCTTTACAGTACCTTCTTGCAGGGCCTTAAGGTCTTCCTTATCTTCTTTTCTTGCTGATGTGAGTCAGTAGGTTTACATGACACTTATAAAACCGAATTATAGCGTTAATCCGATTAAAAAGGGCTTTAAAACTGCATGTAAAAATGGTAGCTTCACCGAAATCTGCGTTTTGATAGTCGGACTAACACGCCTAGATAATGCGAGAGAAAGTAGCTTGCTCAAAAGTGATTCACCATACCTGATAAATCTTGAAATTTTAAAGTTGAAATTTCAGCTGAAAAAGATGTCAGCTGAAAAAGAGGCAAAAACAAATGCAGCAAACACGTTGTCTTTTACTGGAACTTCTTGTGTGACATCTTCCTAAACCTGTGTGTTACTGTTCTTCACAAACTTAAGGTCTTTTTTTTTTTTTTCTGCTTGTCTTGGTGGTGTCTGTCTAAAGGCAGTTTTGTCGAATCTGGCCCGGTCTATACTCAGTATGTGTCCTAGCCAGCACACTGTTCAGTGATCAGTGTGATCTCGTGGAGGATATTATGGCTTTGGCTCTCAGCAAATAGAGCTCCTGGTTGGATATGTTGTTGAGCCAGAACACACAGCAAATGTTTCTTGGGGGATCTGCCGTGAAAAGACTCCAGCATTTTCATATCAGCTCCGAAAATTCTCCAACTTTTACATCTGTACGAGACAGACCTAACTGCAGTAAGGTTTGTCAAAACACTACTGTAATAAGGTGAAATAAAACAGCTGTGGTACGGCTACAGGTTGCATGAATTTTCATGGGAAATCTAATCTCATTTTGACAAAATTTAGATTTCTTTGTTTTAACACTGGAAAAAACAAAAAATAAAATCTATATCTTACCAAGTGTATTTTTCTCATTTCTAGGCAAAATATCCCATCACACTTAAAATAAGATATAATCACCTAAAGAGTAACTTTTCTGTGAGATGTAAGAACTTATTGTTAGACAATAGATCTTGAAATTCTTATTTTATTTGGCAGATTTTTAGCTTCAATTAAGCAAAAAAAAAAAAAAAACATCTTGAATTAAGCAAAAAATCTGCCAATGGAACAAGTGAAAATTATCTTTGTAAGATTTCTTGAAATAAGATTTTCAAGATCTATTGTCATAAAATAAGTTCATGTATCTCACTGAAAAGTTACTCTTTAGATGATTATGTCTTATTTTAAGTGTGATGAGATATTTTGGCTAGAAATGAGAAAAATACACTTGGTGAGATTTGGAGTTTTTCCAGAGAATAAGATACTACAGTTAGGAGACCTCTTAGAGATAGAGCCCTAACTCTAAATGTAACAGCTAGCTAGAATTTAGTCATTTTTTTTTGTCTATTTTTTTCTATTTTCAATAAATCTAAAGCAAAGCCATTCCGCTCATGGTGAGACATTTGCTAAATACAAGACAATCTAGTTATATTTAAGTATGTATGCAAGTGCAGATTTATTTTTTTGCTGTGTGCAAACTGCATTGTGTTGTTTAATGCACCAAGCACAGATTTGTGTGGATATTTAATGGAAACTGACTTAATGGGTTCTTGCAAATGCTTGCACACCAACTGAGAAAAAACTGGTGTGGAGGAAAAAGTAGGATGGACGGTAATTTCTTTGGATTTTTCAGAACATTAGAATTCCATTGTTCCAAACAATATGAATCACTATGTATAAACCGTCGGTGTATTCAACATCTATATTACACCATCATCAGGACAAACTAAAAGGCTCTGCACCAACAGGAGTCAAGTATATGCCAAGAGTAACATCACCTGAACACCACGGAGTCCGCAGTATCATTCTGTTTTGCAAAAGACGGAAGCAAACATCCATTCTGCTCCACAGTGATCTGAAGTGATTTGATGCGAGTACAGTCTGTTCTGTGTAGCTCGCCAAAACAGGATTGACCGACTACTGCTCCTGCTTGACTCCATTTTCTCTTCTCAATCCCAGTTCTCTTATCTCACACTGAAAAATAATGTTCCAATATTTAAGGGCTTTGTCCTTGGCCCATGCCCTACTTTGCCACAGATTTTCCTCAAAATCTGTGCATTAGTTCTTATGTAATCCTCCTAACAGACGGGAAGAACTTATTACATTACCCCCTTGGTTGAGGTAAAGATATCTGTGCTGGCAAATGATGCTTGAAAAACATAGGTTTAAGTTCTGTTCCTGCTATGAAGTTGCCCTGAATACAAAAATATAAACGTGACAAGACAACGTGTTTATTTCCTTTGGGGAGTTCTGTCTCTTCCTATGAGTTTCAGGTGACTGACATTATTAAGGAACATAAAATAATGTCGTACAGAAATAGAAATACACTCTGCGTGGTAGCATAAACAGACGCAGGCAATTCAACATTGTTTCGTTTGATGAATTATCCAACTCCATTCAACTTGGTTTAATATTGTAAAATAATTTATGGTTTCACGCTGCTTCTTCCAAGCCAAAAAAAAAAAAAAAAAATGTTTTAATCAACCACATCTGACTGTGTGCACAACACAAGATAAAGTTATAAGTTTATTCATAGACCTCTTAATCTAAAAAAAATACAGCCTCAAAGGACTTCATAACAATGATATGAAACAATAACCGAAAATGAATCTTGGCTGAAATAATTTAAAAGACAGATGTAGGGAGAAAATAAAAGACCAATCTTTTATCATAAAACTTTACTGTGATAATGCATCATAGGAGGATGGAAGGAACACACACTAGCCAATTCGCTGCCACAAGCAACATAGTATGTGTACACAATTTATTTATTTATTTATTTTTATTGATTTATTTAAAAGGGACCATGCACATTTATGAGCATTGCTGTATAAAAATACATCCATGTAAATATCCCAGAATTAGTAAAAATAACTACTCATTTGCAGTCCCTGGGCAGGCGACAGAAACAAGACATGAAACAGCCAACATGAATACATCATTTGTTCGCTACAAATTAAAAAAATACAAAAATGTTCAGATTTAACACATGCATCCTCATTTTCACAATATTTGTATTTATTTATTTATTTATTTTTTATTGGCCCTATGGCCTTTACTCATGTGATACACTAATACACACAAGCATGACGGTGCTCTTTCTAAGCTCACAACCTCCTTTGGCAGAGATCCACAACAGTTAAATGGATATAAACTCACGCTGAACAGTCAAACCTGCTGAATTCACATGAATCTAAATCCTAATACAGGAGGAGGGAAGGGACTTAAACTGCTGGGAAGCATGCAGCGGCTGAGGCAGAAAGAATGCAGTAGAAAATAATCTTAACCATTTCCAAGGGCTGCCTGCTTGTTTGGGTTTCTTTTCTTTCACATGTAAAATGTATGGAGCGTGTGACTAAACTTTAGGGCATAAGACTTCATGAATGATGCACCACACACACAATTTCCAGGACAGAAACAGAAGCTGAAAGCCAATGTGATCTGAAACCAATCAATTAGAATTAATCTGACTTCCAGCCAGTGTATTTTATTTATTTCCCACTCTTTTAACCTTATCTCTTCCCGCTTAAAACAAGATGTTATTCCGATGGCTGGCTGTTAAATATTTACAGATAGTAATTTAACGTTAGGCTGCCTTCATTTCTTTTTGTTTCTCTCGGTCTTGAAAGCGATTAGCAGTGAATTGGATCGAAATACAGAAGCAGGCAGGGTTAAATAGATTTATTAAAAAGAACCAAAAAGGCTCAGGGGAATATTAGTAGGCAGAATGAAAACAGGGATTAATTATGGCAAAGTCCAACATCAGAACTTCACACAAAGAAACACAAGGTTAGAGTTCACGCTGCCATCATTATAATCCCACATGGAGCAGAGGAAAGTGTCTGCCAACGTTATAATAGTTACGCATTTCTCCATTAGCTTTTAACTTTACATCGTTTCACATTTTTTTTCAGTTTCAGTGTAGTTTTAAGTAGTTCTACTGTAAAAATCCAAATCTTACTAAGTGTATTTTTCTCACTTCTACTCAAAATATCTCATCACACTTAAAATGAGAAATAATCACCTAAAGAGTAACGTTTCAGTGAGATATAAAGAACTTATTTTTAGACAATAGATCTTGAAAATCTTATTTCAAGAAATCTTACCA
>JAPQRP010000018.1:6543086-6560419 GCA_037367295.1 Apogon hyalosoma
AATCTGCCAATGGGACAAGTGAAAATTATCTTGGTAAGATTTCTTGAAATAAGATTTTCAAGATCTATTGTCTAAAATTAAGTTCTTACATCTCACTGAAAAGTTCCTCTTTATGTGATTATGTCTTATTTTAAGTGTGATGAGATATTTTGACTACAAGTGAGAAATATACACTTAGTAAGATTTAGATTTTTTTTATTTTTTCCAGTGTTTAAGCCTGTTTTCGGGGAATGGGAATAGGACTGTCTCCCTTACCACACCCGGTAAGATTAGTCTTTTTGTGCAAGCCTTTCAAATTGACTTTTAGATTTACATTATTTTTCCCCATGAGAAATGTTTCACATATTTTATCAGCTTCGACTACAAGGCACTTACTCTTATCTAAGACACAGTCATATTCAACGTAATCCCAGATGGGACTCTGGCGCTTTCTGCCGACTTTCGCTGCCATGACGCCAGGCGTGGATGGATTGGCAACACAGATGTGCGACGTCCTTGCCATCTGCTTGTGTAGAAACTGGCACAGCTAAAAAACTGGAAGATAGATTTCTTATCCACCCAAAATACTCGGCTTATGTGCGCATGAAATAATTAGACAAAGATGAAAGATGGTGGAGACATTTTCTGTGGAATTTTAGTGTATTCTCATCAGATGTGTATTGACACCATACAGTTTATATTTTGTGAAGCCTTATTTTGGTAAACAAAAAGTTTTCATGCCATCTGATACACTTTTTCATCGTTAATGCTAATGCTAGTGGCTAATTACTAGTCGCCAGCAGGTGTGTAGGTGACTATTGGAGGGAAATGCAAAAAGGAAGTAGTGCTGAGGGAAAAAAAAGTTAGAGGTGATGGAAAATTAGTGAAAGAATCATGACAGTTTCATTTTAAAGGGGTCATATTTTGCTAAACCCACTTTTATTAGTCTTTGGTTCATTTATTTGTGTATTTGGACCCTAACAGTTCATAAAGTTTGAATTTGAACCCTCCAGGTGCTGCAAAGCTATCTTTATATTCATTTTGGCAAAAATCGGGTGGATTTCTACTAAAGTGATTCATTTGCATTTAAAGGGCCAGCGCTCAAAACCACCTTTCTGGTGTCATTACTCAGATATAGGGTTGAAGATGGACGTGTGGAGTTGAATTAATGAAGAATTCAGACCCAAACATAGCATTTACAGTTTATGTAGACCACAAGGAAAAGTTTTAAAATGCATAATTCCACTTAAAAAATCAAAATATCTTTCCTTTAAATGACTTTAAAGCCCTGAAGCCTCATTAAAACTGTGCAGAGAATTAACAAAAAAAAAAAAAAAGCCAAAAACATTTAAAAAAAAACAATTGTTCAGTCAGGATGACTTTCATCAAAATAAAATACTTCATCTTTACTTATGAGAATAATAATGACAATTGAATTCAGAGGCTGACTGAAAAGTTGGAGGTAGGGTGTGAAGAGGGGCCAAATAGCCAGCAGACTGAAGCCTCACTGTTATCTTTCAGTTTGAATATGAGCCCGAATGGGACTAACCAATCAGACGTGCCGAATAGAATCAGCTGATTTATGCTGGCTTGGAGATCATCTGCTGTTAATCATGTACTGATAGATGGGCTGAGCTTGACTTTGTGGCCTTGCTGAACTAAAGCTGTGCTCTGTTTTCATTAATCAGAATTCATGCACATCAGCAGGCAACTTTCCCATATGCGTTCCCATGGAAACGTGCACACATACATAAATCAGCCCAGTATAATGCCTTCTACATACCTACCATTAATCATAAAAAGGTAAATGCAAGGTATGTCACTGAGAGCATTTATATAACGATAAAAATCAGAAAATTGGAACACATCACATAATTGTAATAATCAGATCTGATGCATTTCTATGCACTTCTGAAAATGCGATAATAGAAAAACTGTGCTTTAGACTTTTCAGTCCATTATCAGATTTCTTTTGGAGTACGTTCATCTGTGGCACTGGTAGATTTAAACTTCCTGTTATGGTCTTCTACTCATTTTTGACTATGCCACTCCGTTTCCTTTTTTTTTTTTTTTTTAAACACATACACTGATGTAAAAGAACTAAATAAATCAGATTTGCAGATTTACATGCATGAAGACATCAGAGTATTGTGGGGAAATCCAGGTGTGTTCGTTTGATTTCTCATAGTCAGACACCTGCTATTACCTGATAAAGCATATCACATTATACTGTCTTTTATGCATAGTCATGAGCTGGTGATAAGGTTTTTTTTTTCTTCGTTTAAAAAAAAAATAGATCACGGCCACAAGCATAGACACGTGTTATAAACCATTGTCACCATAGTATTTACAGCATCAGAACAAACTATTCCCACCTCCGCAGGATTAGTAGAATCCACCATCCTAGCAGAGAAAACCATTATTAAAGCTGTGTTTGGGTGAACTTTGCATGAATTATGACTAGAAATCATGTGCATATGGGGGTGTAATGAATGCACGAGAGTCACTGGCTTTATTTCCAATTTGGAACTGAAATCTACACAAAAAAAAAAAAAAAAAATGTAATCACCCGCATTATTAAGACATGTTATTTACTCTTCCTGAAATGTTTAAATTTTATGTCATATTACTTCTAATAAAGACACTCTCCAATGTGATTGTGGTGGAAAAGAATAAGTATATTCTTAATTAATATCAGGGTAAAGTAATTGGAAAACTAGCCCGAGCAGCCAAGGTGTGTAAAAGAGGTTAACCACTGTGTCTTACAATAAGTAGCTTCTTTTATTTATTGTTAACACTGTGGACACACATATCACAACATATCAACCCAAACTGATTGCTCATGTAGAGAGGTCATTCATGAACTTGACTGGCTTGTACCATTTGCCGTGGCTTAAAATGGAAAACTCACAAATCTAAAAAAAAATAGGAACAAACTATGTAAAACCTTAATGTACAAACAATAATAACATATAAAAACAAATATTTACATGTAACCTAACACCAGAAACACCCTTTTATCCACTTCCCTGTGAGCTTTCACCCTCCTGGGGAATCGTATGCCCCGAAAACCTGACCACATCAGACATAACGCTAAATAGGGGAATTTCACAAATGACCCGGAAATGGTTTGAAAGTATTGAGTTTGCGTACCGCTTCATCCGGTTTACTTGTCAACAATGACTGAGGCGACGTCGAAGTGTTGCTGCTGCGTGCCCCAATGTACATCGAATAAACAAAAGTAACCACATTTAAGTTTTCATGGTTTTCCTTCAGATTTAGTTGAGAAGAAGAAATAAGTCATCGCAACTGATCGAGGGGAAGGGCAGAACTTTGGAATCCAATCAGGAAGTGGATTACCAGGGAAACATCAGCAGTATTGTGAGGGGAATCAAGAAGTTAAAAGTAGGGAAAACACCAGAGTTGTGCACCGACAAAAACGCGCAGGGACGTGTAAAAATAAATAAATAAATAAATAAAAAATTTCGTGGGTACAGCCACAGGTAAAATTAAACGAAATACAGGTGGGTAGCGGGCAAAGAAGTGAAAAAATAAAAGAAGATTCATGGATCAAAATAATTGCAGGACATTTAATGATGATGATCATCTAATTTGACCGTCGTTGATCCGCAGCCGGTTTGTTTTATTGTGAAATGACCTTCACCTCTGTTCACCTCAAGACGTCCTTGAGCCGCACGTATAAGAGATTTATTGATGGCGTCGCCAAAAATAAAGCCCTTAAAAGTGTAGATAATATGTTCTAATGTACGCGGGTATGGATTGGACATGAAAACAATGCGGGTAGGGTTGCGGTACTCAGCTTTGCGGGTCCGGGTTTGGATAAGTGGACCCGTGCAGGACTCTGGTTGCCTTTGTTTATTCGATGTACACTGGGGCACACGGCGGTCGCACGTCGACGTCGCCTCAGCCGTTTTTGACAAGTAAACCGGAAGAAGCAGTTCTCAGATTCAATAGTTTCAAACCATTTCCAGGTGATGCGTGAAATTCCCCTTTAATTCTGTTAGCATTAGCGTCTTGCATTCAATAGAAAAAAAAAAAATCACAAATTACACTTTTATCTGTAACAGGTGAGATGAGATCAAACACTGGGTGTCTGTCTGCCGAAGACACCAAGATCACTGTTCACACAAATAATTCACCTATAAACCATTAAATCATCAATAAATATATCCATAAACTGCAGACGTGTGCATTTTTTTAATCCATGGCTTAGACCTGTGCAACCTTGCACTGTAGACATTTGTCCTATTCATTATACCAATACATGAAATAGTCTATAACGTCATCCCATTGTTTCTACGTATCACATCATGTCGTCTTCTTCTATTTTCAATTCCACCGAATATGTCACACATCCCGTTTTGCCCTCTGCAAAAATGTGATGCGAGACTAAAATATTGAGTGGAATCTGATTCAGTATTTGACTTTGTTTCTACTTTTTTTTTTAATTTGTTTTTTATTACAATTGAAAGATGCTCCTGGAACAGTTGTACCTCAGTAATCGGTCTGTTTATGAGTAAGTGGATGTATGAGTAGGCTGATACAGAGCCTGGTCACAAAAAGTATTCACCTGAATGTAAGTAAGAATTCAAACTGATCCTTCCATTGGATACTTACTGTAGGGAGTAATATTTCAGATGCAAATGAGTAGATTTTCTTTTCTTAAAAATACATCAGTTTATAGAGAATGTAAAGATTGAACTGTTTGAATGGAAAAAGGTCATGTGGTCTGTTGAGTCCAGACTGACCCTGTTCCAGAGTACACCAGGGTGATGAGAAGGGCTGATTAGGTGATTACCCATCATGCTTAGTATGTACACTCCAAAAATGCCCTGTTAGAAAAAAGCCGAATATTCCTAAATCTGGTCAAATTGGCTTATATTGAGCAAAAAATTCTGCCAGTGGGGTAAGAAAAAAATTCTTGACAAGAATTCTTGAAGGAAAAAGGTATCCCGCACACTGTCCATTCCACTTGCAAAAAACTTTCAATTATTTAAAAAAAAAAAAAAATTAACTTTAAATTACTTATATACTATTAAACTTTAAAATACTTAACTTTAAATTATTTAAGTTTTTTGCAAGTTGGATGGACAGTGTGCGGGATACTTTTTTCTTCTTCACTCGAATCTCATGCTCCCACACACCAGTCCCTTGAAGACTTTTTAGGTGTGCACCAGACTCCATACCTTGTTTTCATTGATCTGGCTAGAATTCTTAAAACAAGCGAAAAAGTCTATCAACTAAAAAAAAATAATGTGCCTTATTACTTGACAAAAGTGCTAGAATTTTAGCAAACAGTGCTTAGTACAATAAATAAAATTGCCTTGATATTAGCTGGAAAATCTTAAGAAAAAAAAAAAAAAATTTAAATAAGATTTTTCTTCTGTAAAAAAATCTTGGCAAGCTTTTTTCTCTATTCAGATGAAAAATAAGACATGTTCTAGAACTACGGCTTTTTTTCCCCACTTTCTTGGATACAATTTTTTGCAGCGTACAGTTCAAGCTGGTGGGGGAAGTGTTATGATCTGGGTTTTTTTCAAATTGTCCGGTTTAGGTTCAGCACCATTATTCATCCAAAAATTATGATAATAAATGAATGCATCCCATAAAAAAAAAAAAAAAAAAAAAAATCAAAGAAGTCCGCCCAACTAAATATTAGAGTGCAGGACTGGAGCTGGATATATGTGTGAAATTAAACATTTGAGAGGCATTATTATTTGTAAGATGATTCCAATTGCGTTTAGTATCTAAAACATGTATTTATTTCACCATCTTGTCTCCAAAATGTTGGTCAGTGCACGTGTTCTCATGTCAAGTTTTATTTTAATTTTGTTTTTTATTTCCAAAATTGTGAAGTTGCGTCTTTCAGGTCCAGTTTTCTGTGATAAATGGTGCCCCAGATGTGGTCTAATTACCTTGTAATTATTTTCACAGGAAGGAAAGTGCCCAAAACTGTGGTAGTGCAGAATTATAAAAAAGAAAATGCAAATTAGGTACGTTTGGAGTGGATAAACTTGCCTGCATGATGTTGTCAGAAGGTAGTGATATAGGCTATGTTATGATCGTAAAAAGCAAAGTTTGTTACATAAGTTAAATGTTTGTTATATCAAAATTTATTCTAATGTTAAAATCCATTCTTAAATCCTAATAGACAGCCACTGAGTGTCCAAATGTATCACTTTACAAAGTTTAACATTTCAGTTTTTTTTTTTTTTGTCTTTTCTTTGAATATTTTTGAGGTAAAACTTCAAAATACAGTATGTGTGAAATATGTTTTGCTGGTTCATTCTGTTTTGTGTTTAACCTTCTGATTATTAGATAACAGTGCTCAAATATATCTCCAGGCACTTGACCGTTAACCTTGAAATAAGAAGTAGCAATATACAATGAGAGTATGCCTGAAACTATATATAACTAGAAAAGCACTTGGAGAGCACAGACCTCCGCCAAGGTAGACCCCACCACCACCACCACCACCATGACGAATTCCTGGACCTTGAAAACCTATACATAGCATTGGATTCACATTAATATTATCTATATTGTGTAGTTGTACATGCATATGTTGAAACTCGCAATGATAAAGAGTCCTTCAAAAAATTCCTGGATCCAGACAGGGATCTAGATCACCACCAAAATTCTATCATTTGTTCCTTGTGCCAGTATCAACATTTCCTGAAAATTTCATGAAAATCCTTCCATAACTTTTTGAGTTATCTTGCTAACAGACAGACAAACAAACCCTGATGAATACATAACCTCCTTGGCGGAGGTAATAATTAAAATCCAATCAGTATCATAGCCGTCTAACAAGATTCTTACCAATACACCTCTGTACTTACAATATGATTGTATATTGTTAAATTAATCTCATTGTCCTATTGTCTCTGTAACAGCTAAAAAGATGATTTAACAAATGTCACTCTGAGACATGGCTTTCGTAATAAAGTACTTTTCATTTTAATGAATACGTGCACATTTTCCAACTGTAAAGCTCCTGAAACTCCGTCCCTTTAGTCACTCTCACTCCAGACTCTGTAGCAGCAAGCCCTTATTTATCATCATCATCACTATGAACCCATAAGACCTCCACTCCCGAGTTATGTCTGACACTGCATTCTCTCACCACTGGTTACCGTGGTCACCATCTACCTCATAGTCAAACAGTACACCTGTCTTTGTACTCCTCTGACAAAAACTTTGATTTCTTTCTTCACCTTTTGGTACCATACAAACTTCCCCGGAGCTTCATTCTTCCAAAACAAGTGAACTTTTCATCAGCCTCCTCCTCACATCCGACAGATCGCACCCATCAACTGTCATCAGTCATCATTAACAGAGACACAGGAGTCACAGGAAAGTCTCAAAACTCTTGTACGAGTCTGACCAATAACCTCGGCTTTACAATTGTTCTGTCAACATCCATATATGCTGTCAGAAACGTCGTGCTGCACACACTGATGGATAAAAGAATGATGTCTGCTTATGCTTTTTTTTTTTTTTAAAGTAGAGATCACAAGGAATGAAACACGGGGAATGACATGCCGCAAACGCCCTTAGTTGAACTCATTATTATACTGAGACCAGTTTACAGACATGGTATTAACCCATAAAGACCCAAACATCCGCCAAAACCATCTACTGAAGTAAAAAATGTAATATCTGTTCATCCACGAATCCTATCAATAGATGTAAATCATTGGTGCAAAATGCAATTTGTCGTCTTTTCATGGTCATCAGATATGACCCATTTGGACGTTCAGAGGCTCCGTAGTTACCGTGGAAACACCATCATCCTCTCCAACATTGATCCACCAGTAAAACCCATGGAGTTTGATCGATGACAGTGGATGGAGACAGTTATTTTTATGTTCGATTATTGATATCTTTGCAAAACAAATGTCACTTTTTCTTCAGTTTTCTGTTTCTGATACAATAACCCTCAACTTTAATGTGAGTTTTTATGAATATCGACATGATCAGCAGTTAAATATCGAAAAATACCTGATTTTCACTGAAAAAATAGAAAATACAGAGGATAATATAATAAAAAAAAAAAGGATGATAAATCACTTCAAGGTTAAATATAGAGAAAAATTCATTAGGGAACTGCCTCAAAAGTAGCTCTGGGTCTTTGTGGGTTAATCGAATAAGACACGGGGCATCTTGTTGGGGTTCTGTGTTTTAGACTAGAGGAGCAGGACCAGCATTCTGGTCAAACCAATTGAGATCATAGAGAGTATACAAATAGTGGACAGAGGAACCTAGATGTCACCCGGTGGGTTCTGAAATGCTTTGAAGGCAGTAACTTGTGATTTGGCCATCACCATTTTGCTTTTTGGAAGCAGAAGTCCCCATATTTGGATAACATAACATGCCTGCACTTGAAAACCTTCTGCCTTCAGTCCACGCCAAAGTTATTGCACATATGGACAGACAGATGGATGGACGGACGGACGACAAACTGATGACAATACCCTGTGGCGAGGGCCGAGGGTAAAAATTGGCAGAACTACGGGGGGTCAGCTAATGCTAAGTGGTTGCTTACTGACTTTGTTAAACAATAAGTTTCATCCAGCAATGTGTAATAAAGTCATTTTTTTAATCTTATCAGTGGAACCTATAAACCACGACGATGACAGATATGCAAGCGATCATACTGACCTGGAAAGTTCAAACGCAGCTGACAAAGCCTCTATTTGACCTGAGATCTGATTAACAGGGCAATATCTCAAAGACCTATTAGCGGTACAAATCCAGTTTTTTTTCTGGAGACAAGTTCAGTGCAAGTCTCTGGGAGCTACAGTGGTGGAGAAAAGTTCTTTGACATCCCATGCACGTGCGATAATTGCATTAAAAATCACTTTTAAATCATTGAACTCTGCCAAGTATTCCATTCTCCAAACCCACATGTTCCCTTCTGCACATGCTCTGTTCCATCGGGACATTTCAGCAAGATTATGAAACCCATCCAGGGCATGACATGTTGTAGCTGTAAAGAATTTATTTAGCTTTGATATTTCTTGTTAACAACAAACAAAAAAAATCATGACATTTGTTTGTGTCTGTCTGATGCAGGCACACCTTTGAAACGCAAATATTTCAAGATAATATTTGAGATGGTATAAACTTTTAAGGCCATCTGAAAACTTTTTTCCACTACTGTAGCACCACACATTGTTAGCCCTGTGCCAGTGCTGTAGACACAGTAGTTCTGGCACATTCTTCTATTATCCTGGAGTAGGGATGAGTTATCCGTGTTGTGTGGCTCTTGGGCGGTGCTGAATGCGGGATGCTGCAACTGCGTTTTCAAAATATTGTCAGGAGAGATTTTTTATTTTTTTTGGTGAAACATGTGCATATGAGGGACTACTTCATAGCAATAAAAAAAATTTCACATTGTCAAAATTTGTTATTTTCCAGTTGCAGCTCAGGTCGTTATTCTGTCTCATAGTGAGGGGGGCTTTAAAGCAGATAATGCATAGATATAATAGAAGGAGAATCACCTACCACTGTGCAGTGGAAATATTCACCACTGCTCCGGTGCCCCAGAGGATTCCCAGTGAACCAGGTTTACTTTACAGGAAAACACACAGAAAGACTTATGATTAACCCTTTATAGTTCACTCATAGAAATACTCTGAAATTCAAATTGCGATTTGAACCTTAGTGTGTTATTGGAGGACAGAACAAGACTATTACTCTTCTGAAAGTTATCACATTTTGTATTATTATGTATTAATGTTAATTTCAGTAATTAATTAATGTTAGTTAATTTAATTACAGTATATTAGTATTATATATTATATTAGTTATAGTTATATAGTCATAGTTATATATTGTATTAGTATAGTATATTATAGTTAATAAATAGCTAATTAATGTTTATTAATGTTATGTATGAATCAAGGTCAGTGAAGTTACTGTATTTGGTTCTTTACCCGTAAGTAGCACAAAAAAAAAAAAAAAATCCAAGAAGTAAATATAAAAAACATAAGAAAAACACATGTAAGGTGAAAGGAACGGGCCTTTTCTACTATTAGACCAACATAAGTGCTGATCCAGACCCCTGTCCACGTCCACATGATCCCTTTGAACATCATTCCTTACATTAGTACCATTACTTCATGGTACTGAACAAAACTTTCCACTCACTGTTCATGCAGAGGTGGACCTTACACACCCTGGAGACCACATTGGACCTGAGATTGTTGCCTCACTGCCCTCACTGGAACTGTAGATGTCACTGTCGTGGAATGTGTGTGGAAATTACCAAAAATAGTCACTTGCCTGATAAAGTGTTAAAGGAAGGACAAAATAAAGAATTAGGGTCGATATAGTTGGTATAGTTCCAATATAGTGTAAAGACTGATATTATGCACATAGAGTTTCTATCTTACATCTCTGCACTGGTTACCTGTTAAAACAAGAATCGATTTCAAAATCCTGCTCTGGTTTGCAAAGCACTACATGGCCTTGCACCTCAGAGCACCACAGATATGCTCATTATTCACACCCCAGAACGAACACTTCAGTCAACAGGCAGTGGCAACTTACACCAGATCCAACAAAGGGGAGGCAGATTTTAGTGTATATGCCCCATGAAAATGGAACACCCTGCCTGATACAGTTAGGCATGTCACAGCCATTTTTAAAAACAGATTAAAAACGCATCTTTTTTCGACAGCGTTCTGTTGAGTTGTGTGTGTGCATGTGTAGTTCTGTGGGTATGTACAGATTTAAGTGTGTGCACATATGTTCGTTTACTTGCATTTTTTTTTTTTTTTTTACTGTAGCTTTATTACATAACTGTTGTGAAGGATATTGCATTTCATGCACAAGTCAGACTCACTTAATAAATAAAGTTGAATTTAATATGTTTACATGACTAATTTGGATATCTTATACATCCTTGGACTTTTTGTTACATAAACACAATAATACACAACAGAGAGATGACAAAACACACAATACACTTACCTGAAACTACTATAGTTGTGTATTTTGTTTTGTTTTTAAGCTTTGTTTGTATGTACGAATGTTTGTGTATTTATATAGGTGTATTTGGAAATGTTCCAATTATTTTATTATGTACCATTTGTGCCATTCCCACTCATGTGGAAAGAGGCACTGGGACTACACTGATAAATATGAAGACTAATTTGAAAACTCCCTTTGGACAGGTTTTTTGGTCCATTATCTGTAATTTTCCCCCGACAACCCGACTCTGCATCCCATAGGCTCATGTCCTGTGAAAATCTAACTGGTCAAACACAAAAGCTATTCTATTATCTACCACTTTAGATTGCTTATGATAATGTTTACCACACAGCAGTCCCTCGATACATAAATTAATCAAATAATATTAAAACGCTATACAGTGCTGGTACCTCTACTTATTGTTAATTAGATTTCTGCCTTGTTGAAGCAAGAAACTATGTAGCATTTATGGAGTTTAAAGCTGTAAAAGACATAATGGCTAATGAATTATAATGACCATAATAGATTGCCAGGGAGGTCTGTGGATTTAAGGTTGGCCTGTGGATTGTTCTTGGCTTATCTCTTCACAAGAATTGGTCAGACAAAGTCAAAGAGTGTAACCGCACAAAAGGAAACGGGAAGGGAAAAAAAAAAGTGAGAAACACATTTAGAAAAGGGGTGAAATTGTAATTTAAGTTGAGTAAAAAATGAGAACTGCAAAGACAGGTAGATTAAAACAGCCTCAGTAATAAGGAGATGATGTGTTTCAAAGGAGACTCTGCAGAGTAGTGTTAGTAATAGCCCACAGACTCCAGAAAATAACTTTCCATTAAATCCCTCATAACTGCAGGCATTTACTTCAGCCTAAATATAGGGAGTTATGATCAGGGGGATAGCTGGTAATACCATAACCTATACACTAACCTTCAAGATGATCTATGAATCATACAAATGTGCACCATAAAGGCTCTCAGAGCTAATATTACACACGTTTTAGATCATGTATTGACTTTGTTTGGTTGGATTTAAACATTAAACACTTCCGATATTACCTTACCTGTACCTTTTACTGTCCAGCGCAAGCCTTAATGGGAACAGCTACTTCTTATAAAAGAAAAATGATAGATAATAAAGTTTATTTGTAAAGCATTTGTCATAATCGGTGCTACAGAGGATGTGTTATATATGGTCCTGCATGAAAAACAAACAAACAAACAAACAAAACAGGTAAGGGAATGAAACTTAAACAATAGATTTAAAGCCAAATAACACCAAGTACAAAGTATAAGAAAAATGTATTAAAAGTTGAAATCAAGCAGTGCAAGTATTCTATAAATCCTAAGATAGTTGTTTAATTCAGTTCAGTTTTATTTATATAGTGCCAGTCATAAGATAAGATGAGACAAGATTAGATCAAATCTGACCTGTTTGTGTTAATTATATCAGATCCAAGTGTCAACGGGCCACTGAAGTTAGAGTTTACAGTTATAGATGGGTGCTTCTATGAAACAGGTCCATAAAAACAGGACATGGGCTAAAAATTCAAACAAGACTAATGTTATGAAGCAAGTTTGGAAGCACTTTGGGTCTATTTTAAAAAATAAATATTTACTGAGATAAGAGAAACTATTTTTCAGATGAAACACATTTTTATATTATTTTTATACAAAAATCCACATGTAACACGGTAAAAAGGACAAAAAAAATTACACGCTACTGTTTTTTCGAATATCTTTTTACTCTCTCACAGGTACATTTTGGGAATCAAACTAATTATGCAAAGCAGAGTGTTATCACAAAAATGACCGCTGGTGCAAAATCACCCACGATCAGGTTCCGCGTGTAACGCCAGTGGACATGATGGGTTACACATAAAACCTGGAATGAGACTGCAGATTCATAACAAAACTGCATGTCTGGAATAGAAAAACCACTAGGATCATCAGATTTAACAGTGTCTTTATTTATAACGGTATATAAGATCATTTCAAACCATATTTTCCAGATCAAATGCACTGACGCCTAGGTAGCTTTTTCGGTCCCAATTTTGGTCCTATATTTCTGGTCCCAATATTTGATTAAAAATTCATTAATTTTGAGATGGCTCAGCGCAAGAGTATATTTTTTTTTTTGCATTTATCTGAGGTCATCATTAGGTCCATCCTGGGGGGAAATATGTCTAAATTTACCTTTTATTATTGGGTCTAAAAAAAAAAAAAAAAGCTGGTAAAGTGCCAGATACCAAAATGAACCCAGTTTCATAGAAGCACCCAGATGAAAATGAAGAGGAAGAAATATATTTTCACAGTGCAACTCCCAGCAGCACTGGATTTTAACAAATGCTGTTCAAGAGTCATGTGATTGTGGCATGAATTACAATATAATATATATGGAGGTTAAAAAAAAAAAAAAAAAAAAAAAAAAAAACAGACCTGACACACAAAAGTGACCCAAAAATGCAGGAAAAAATAGCTCTAAGTCACTTAAGAGCACTGAATCAGATTTAGGACACTGTTGCCTGCAGGTCAAACGAAGCCTTAGTTAAGTTTTTGATCAAAGCAGTCACACTGTTGTATTACTGGTGATTTTAGGAGCTGTAGACAGTGATTCTCCATAATGCAAGTCTGAAAAATGTCTTCCCGTGTCTCTGTGAGGTCAGCACTTCAGTGTTAGATCAAATAAATAGATTCCCATTTGTCAGCAGAAATGACGCTTGCCCCCACACTCAGCAGATACCGGCCGGACAGAGGAGAGGGTGAGGGGATGGAGGGCATGTTCGTAAAACTCACATACGGAGCAGCATTCGGAAACAAATATTTCATATTTTAAAACAAAAAGTGGATTGTTTTCACTCCTTTAAAGATCTAAAGTGCACCCTTCTCTCGAACAGCAAGTGGATTTCTTTGAAAAATATCACTGAGGCACTATGTTTGAAGTTCCTTGTATTGTCGGCTCCTGCAGGGTCATCACTTTAAGGATACTTCGCACTGACAGTGGTCTATTTCCATTGGACGCTGGCGGAGACAGCAGTCAAAACCCTCGGTGCAATAAATCATTATTTTTTCCTCTCCCTCAGGGATGAAAATCCAATATTAAAAATGTGAAAATTTAAATGACTCCGTGACCCCTTAAGGCTAAAGGCACAAATGTAATCTAATGTGTTATAGATACTATGAGCAGGACACAAGGGAAAACTCTTGGCTGGGGCTCAAAGTACATTAACATGCACCTGATTACTGTGCACCACCATACTCAGGTAATCGCGTGATTAAACCACTCACATTGGTCACAGTAACTTGATATCCATTTACCTGTACATGATTAGTTTGATAATCAGGTGGCCTACAGGGAACATCTTTGCTCCTCAAATAAGAGGAAAAAATTAAGGTATTTTTCCACATTGCTGAATTTATTTTCATTTTCCAACCCCTCCGGCCGTATCACTGTAGAAAAATACAGCATGCATCTAATTTGCTCTGTGACCTAGCTGGTAATTGTGCTAAATGAAAAAAGATAAACAAACCTTATGTGTGGTCTTTGAATTCTAATTACAAAGTTCACGGTTGTTTAGGAGTGTTAATTGTGTTACGTGTTTGCAGGACGGCTGTAATAATAAATTATTGCCTTATTTTAGTTCCCGATTTTCCATTTCGAGAGGCTGTAGTTAGGATGTGGTATGAAATCGACAATTTGCCGTCTAATCCTTCACTTTTCACTCTGTCTGCTTGGCCCTCTTGAAAACAAATTGTAGCGTCAAATAAAAGAAAAGGACCTTAAAGCGCTTCTACTTCAGCGCAGCTCTTAAAATACTGTGCTCAGAGGTCAGCCAGCTGGAACTCTAACCTAATGTGTCAGTGACCTTCGAGAGCGATGCGAGTAGGAAATATTAAAAAAACAAACAAACAAAAAAAACTACTAAATGGTAAAGAACAACTCTGCACTTTACAAAAATATTCTCTGTGGATTCAGCTAAAGTCATATTACTGCTAAATTATGCTTTCCCATTAACAAAAGTAACACTTTATCCTCTCATCTGTTGATGTAATTCAGTCTAGACCTGCTCTCACACATCTAAATTACAACCTATCTACTGGCAGCAGAAACATGCAGTAAAATACATTAAATCTGCAGAACCAAGATATGGACATTACCTCCTCTGTTCCATAAACACGGTTTATTAAATGTTTACCAATGCGCTCATATGCAAGCAGCTCAATTTGCCCATGGCTCACTCAATAAAAACCTTTCTTCTTTTTACCCCTGACAATCTTACTCATAAATATAATATAAGATGTGGTTTTCAACACAGTTTCTGCAAACATATGTACTGTAATGTTTGGCCTCAATATGGGTGTTTTGTTAAATATTTCAGTTGTGAATGTGATTATCTTCTGCACAAGAACAGTTCTGGTATTGGAACCTTTTGTTTTTTGGCTCTTTTAGATCTACCAAACCAGACATTAACTAGATGCCATTGAAGTTTAGGAGCTTAGAGAAGCTATGGTAGTATGAGAACACATAGAAGAAAGCAACCACTGTACATATATTTACACCATTACAATTTTTATGTATACATTTCCATGTTACGCAGCTTTACACTTATGCGCTATTAGATTAGATAGGACTTTACTGATCCTTTTGGCAGAGCCCTCAGGAAGTTGAGGATCCAGAAGAAGCACGACATCGAATATACACACAAGAAATACCACAAAAAGAAAAAAAAAAGGCAAGAATAGAATAGAATCTTTATTTTGTTAGTAGGTTCACACACGTAAACATGCACCACACACTGAAATTTGTCTTCTGCCTTTAACCCATCACTAGATCATGCATCACACACACTGCAAGCTAGGAGCAGTAGGCTAAGTTAAGTGCCTTACTCAAGGGCACATCAGTCAACAACTCTCTGCCAGTCCAGGGAATCAAACCAGCGACCCTTTGCTCACAAGCCGACTCTCCAGCCATCTTGGCAATACCGTAACTCTTAAAAAAAAAAAAAAAACAGTAGTAAAAAATAGCAATTGCACATTGGAAAGTACTAGAAGAAACAAGTGGTAAAGTAGTAACAATAATAATAATAATAATATTAAGTAGCTTGTTATAATATAGTATGCACTTATATACATATAGTTTGATGGTCACAGAATAAAAGTACTACTAGAAACAAGTGGCAAAGTAGTAATGATAATAAGTAGCTTCTGTTATAATAAATCTAATAATATAGTATGCACAATATACATATCTATCTTAATAATCACAAAAGTTATGAAAGTGACAATAGTAATAGTAGTCATAACAACATACAAGTAATAATTTCAAAGGGTAACATACTTTTGGATTTCACACTACATTTTTTTTAACATTTTACTTTTATGCAAAATGTTGAAAAAAACAAACAAAACAGAACAAACAAAAAAAAAACATTTTACTTTCATGCACTGGAACCGTCACCTTATGGTGGTGGAGGAGTTTGAGAGCCCTAGGACAAAGAACGGTTCAGAAGACCCTTCATGAAGAATAAAAGCAGGAGACCGTGTACCCGGCCCGGAGGGTCACCGGGGCTCCGCCCTGGAGCCAGGCCTCGGGTTGGGGCCTGTGGGCGAGCGCCTGGTGGCCGGACCTTCGCCCCAGGCCCAGCCCGAACCGGCTACATGTGCTCGTGGCCTTGTGGGCCCACCACCCGCAAGGGGAAGCTGGAGGGTCCGGTGCGATGGGGACTGGGCAGCAGACCAAGGCGGGGGCCTTGGCGGTCCGATCCCCGGTTACAGAAGCTGGCTTTAGGAACATGGACTGTCACCTCTGGTGGGGAAGGAGCGGGAGCTGGTGGAGGAGGGTGAGCGGTGCCGGCTACATATAGTTGGCCTCAGCTTTACACATAGCTTCGGCTCTGGAACCCAAGTCCTGGAGAGGGGCTGGACTTTCTTCTTTGCTGGAGTTTCCCCGGGAGAGAGGTGGAGGGCAGGGTGGGCTTCCAGAGAGCCCCAGGCTCTGCCTGCATGCGGGGGTTTACCCCAGTGGATGAGAGGGTTCTGCCCTGCGCCTTCAGGTGGGAACGGGTGCTGACAGTTGTCGGTGCGAATGAACCGAACAACAGCTCAGATTCCCGGCCCTTTCTGGATCCCTGGGACGGGTGCTGGAAAGTGCCCCTAAAGGGGCCTCCATTGTCCTACTGGGGGACTTCAATGCTCATGTGGGCAATGACAGCGGGACCTGAAGGGGGTGGTGGGGAGGAACAGCCTGAACCCGAGTGGCTTCAGTTACTGGACTAATGTGCGGGTCCCAGTTTGTCCATAACTAACACCATGTTCAGGCTGAAGGAGGCCCAGCGGTGCAGGGCACCAGGACATCCAAGG
>JAPQRP010000018.1:6560519-6571778 GCA_037367295.1 Apogon hyalosoma
GACAGGCTGAAGGAGGCCACAGGCCTGGTCCTGTGGGTCTCCAGGAGCAGCTGACTGGGACCGGCAGGCCGGTGTGCGGCCGTCGCGGTCACTGAGGCAAAAACTCAGGCATGGGAGGAGTTTGTTGAAGCCCTGGAGGAAGACTACTGATGGGTCCAAGAGACTCTGGTAAACCGTCCAGCGCCTCAGGGGGGGAAGGCGGCAACTGGCCCACACTGTCCACAGTGGGGACGGGGAGCTGTGGACGTCCACTGAGGAGATAGTCTGAAGGTGGAAGGAAGACTGTAAGCAGCTCCTCAGTCCCACCAACACGCATTCAGGGGAGGAAACAGAGCTGAGAGGCCAGGAGGCGGATGGACCAGGATGGACCAGTCTACGAGGCAGAAGTGGCCCAAGTAGTGAAGCTGCGCCGTGGCGGTGGAGCCCCGGGGGTTGATGAAATCTGCCCCGGGTATCTGAGGGCTCTGGAGGCTGTGGGTCTTGGCTGACACGCCTCTGCAACATTGCGTGGACATTGGGGGCTGTACCTGTGGAGGGGTAGACCGGGGTGGTGGTCCCCATCTGTAAGAAGGGGGACCAGAGGGTGAGCTCCAACTACAGGGGGTCACAGTCCTCAGCCTCCCCGGTAAGGTCTGCTCCAGGTACTGGACAGGAGGGTACAGGCAGGAGTTGAACCTCAGATCGAAGAGGAACAATGTGGTTTTCGTCCCGGAAGTGGAACCGTGGACCAGCTCTAGACCCTTGCTGGGTGCTGGAGAGGGCATGGGAGTTTGCCCATCCAGTCCACATGTGTTTGTGGATCTGTAGAAGGCTTACGACCGTGTCCCCAGGGGCATCCTGTGGGGGGTACTCCAGGAGTCCGGGGTGGATGGTCCCTGCTGGTGCCATCCAGTCCCTGAACCGAAGGAGTGTGAGTCTGGTCCACGTAGCCAGTAATAAGTGGGACCTGTTCCCGGTGAGGGCTGGACTCCAGGGCTGCCCTTTGACACTGGTTCTGTTCAGAACTTTTATGACAGCATTTCTAGGCGCAGCCGGTGGAGGAGGGGGTCCAGTTTGGTGGAGGGAGGATCATCTGTGCTTTTTGCAGATGATGTGGTCCTCAGCCTCATCCAGCAGGGACCTCCAGCTCTGCTGGGACGGTTCACAACCGAGTGTGAAGTGGCTGAGATGAAGACCAGCTCCTCCAAGCGGCTGCTGCCTCAGGTGGAGGAGTTCAAGTATCTGTGGATCTTATTCACGAGTGGGGGAAGGATGGAGCGGGAGGTCGACAGGTGGATTGGGGCAGTGTCTGCAGTGATGCAGGAGCTAAACCGGTCCACTGTGGTGAAGAGGGAGCTGAGCCGAAAGGAGAAGCTCTGGATTTACCGGTTGATCTACGTTCAGACCCTCACTTGTGGTCATGAGCTCTGGGTCATGACCCAAAGAATGAGGTCCTGGGTACAAGCGGCCGAAATGAGTTTCCTCCGCAGGGTGTCCGGGCTCAGCCTTAGAGACAGGGGGAGGAGCTCGGACATCCGGGAGGGACTGGGAGTAGAGCCGCTGCTCCTCCTGGTCCAGAGGAGCCAGCTGAGGTGGTTCAGGCATCTAGCGAGGATGCCTCCCGGTCGCCTCCCTGGGGAGGTGTTGCGGGCATGTCCATCTGGGAGGAGACCTGGGCCGACCCAGGACACGCTGGAGAGATTATATCTCTGGTCTGGCCTGGGGATCCCCCTGGAGGAGCTGGTGGAAGTAGCCGAGGGGAGGGAAGTCTGGCCTGCACTGCTGAGGCTGCTGCCCCAGAGACCTGGACCCGGATAAGCGGATGAAGACGAGTACGAGTACTTTTATGCATAAAGGGCATTTGATATGTTTATATGATACCATGCAGTGCTGTCTAATCTAACCAGTACTAGTAATCTAAAATTGGCTTCACAGTGCCAAATTACAACATTAAAATGTTTTTGCATGTAGTGATATAAACAGAACAACACTATATATTCTGTATAGTCATTAACCTTGCTTCACACTTTGACACATTTACTTGCTCCCCTTCTTTTAATCCAGCAAGTCTTTCAATTCAACACTATAACTTGGAATACACAGTGGTATTTCTACTTTTTCGTAAGTGAAGGTTCTGAAACTTGTTCCACCTTTGAGTTCGAGCGCTATACTGTGTGAGAAGCATTGCATTTGAAAGATGTTTTTCTCATGTAAACGGACAAAAATGCTGAAATATGATGAGGTGAATTGGGAATGAACTGTTGCCCATGGCATAGCTTGGAATGATTACGAACCATACAACTAAATTCTGTTTTCCTCAAATCTTATATTTGCTCATAAATATTATAGTCGATAGGTTTCTGTGCAGACTTCAGTTTAAAAAATGTATCAGTTTAAATAAATCAGTATTTCTACACATTATGACTTATAGTGTGGAGTCTGTTCTTATTTTTCATCTAGATGTGACTGAGAAGAACTGGGAACATACACACACTAGCGCAATAACAATAATTTATGCAGAATTGTAGCTCATGAAATTAAAAGTGACAGCATGAGATTAATTCCACCAGAGCATCATATACCATAATAAAAGACAACAACTGTGGATTTCAGATTAAGCACTTCTAAATGTAATGATGCCATATGGAGATACTTATAGATTTTTTTTTTAATCATTACATTTTTAACACGGATATAAAAACATCTAAGCATGTTCTGATGAAACGCGCGTTTAAATGCCTTGTGTTCAAACCTGTTACATTCATTCCAGTGTTTTCTGCGAGGCTGTAAGAAAATTGAGAGAAATCACTCTCTTAATGTGGTCAAGATGGATGATACAGATGACATTTAAAAAAAAAAAGAAGAAGGAACTGAACTCTAAATGTGAAGTTGTACATTTTTCCAACTTAAATCTCATAAACCCCATGGGAAGATAGATGGCTTTGCTACCAATAAATGTCAGAGTGGCAGGAAGAGAGGAAGACCTATTCACTTCAGATTACAGGGGGAAAAGGGGGATGGATGCTGCCCGATATCCAACTTTGCAGGTAAAACTTGGAATTAAATCAGCTTGTCTAGAAGATACTGCTGCATTATTGAAAATATTGCGATGAGAGATACCATTATCAGTCTCACAAGAAACTGAACGGAGGGCTGAAACTAGTGTGTAATGCCATTGATTTCGTTTCCCATCTGATACAGAGTAAAACCCAGGCTGTTGTCACCAATACCGATACTTAGAGAGGAAATCCTGTAAAATGGATGCATAAAGCCCTGCGCTGGCAGCTTCCTCGTTCACTATCCTGCAATCAGTGGCTACAGTATTTATTGGATGCAACATATTCTGAACAAAACAAGAAACACATTTTAGTAATACAAATATAGCAGCGAGAGATTACCGTTCAGCATATGAGTATCAAGGTCTAATAAATCATCAGTTCACACAGATTGCAGAGATACTGGCTCACAGACTGACTGGTTTATACACTGCGTGGCCAAAAAAAGTGCCTTTAGCTTAGACGACTGGACACAACATCACAACTTTTATTTCCGTTCAGTCGCATTGATTTTGCTACAAGATCTTGTATTAATGAGTCGGACCACTGCGTCTCCGTCACATCTCAAAGATTCTCAATAAGGTTCAGGTCTAGACTCTGTTGAGGCCAATTCATGTGTGAAAATGATATCTCGTGCTCCCAGAACAATTCTGTCACAATATGAGCCTGATGCATCCTGGGAGTGTCATCTTGGAATACATGCGCGTCATTGGCGAAGAAAAATACTCCACTAGTGTTCAGACCTAGGGTCATTCGGTTTTTGACACATGATATTAAGGAATCTACACCTGATCAACTGAAGCAACCCCAGGCTTGTACTCTAGACACTAGGCATGATGGGTAATCACTTCATCCATCTTTATTCTTAACCTGATAAAACAGAATCAATCTGGATTCATCAGACCACATGACCTTTTCCCATTGAAACAGTCCAATCTTTATGGGTGCTTCTATGAAACTGGATTTATTTTAGTATTTTGCACATTTTAGACATTTAGACATATTTCCCCCAGAATATACCAAATTATGACCTCCAATAAATGCAAAAAAAAAATTATACTCTCACTCTGAGCCATCCCAAAATTAATGAATTTTTAATAAAGTATTGGGGTAAAAAATAGGACCAAAATTGGGACAGGAAATGATACTTATGTCAGTGCATTTTATCTTGAAAATATAGCTTGAAATGATCTTATATACAGCTATAAATAAAGACACTTTAATGTGATGATCCTAGTGGTTTGTCTAATCCAGACATGCAGGTTTTTCATGAATCTCAGTCTCATTCCAGGTTTCGTGTGTAACCCATAGTGTTCACTCACGTTACATTCAGAACCTGCCCATTTAAACACAAGCATCAGCGGTCATTTTTGTGAAACACTCTTCCTTACATGATTAGTTCGATTCCCAAAATGTACCTGTGAGAATAAAAATATATTTTAAAAAAATAGTAGCGCATCATTTTCGTGTCCTTTTGACCATGTTACACGCAGATTTTTGTTTTAAATATAATGTAAAATAATATAAAAATGTGTTTTATCTGAAAAATTGTTTCTCTTATCTCGGTAAGTATTTATTTTTAAAATAGACCCATAGTGCTTCCAAACTTACTTCATAACATTAGCCTACATCTGGTTTGAATTTATTATTTTTTTTTAATCCCCCTTGTCCTGTTTTTAGGACCAGTTTCATAGAAGCACCCTTATGCCCTCTTGTAAACTAATGGTTGTTTAATAAATGAGAAACTACTGCATCAGTTAGGGCTGAAGAACATGTTGCCACTGAAACATGGCAGCAATAAAAGGAAATCATTAAATGCTAATTTGGCTGCAGGTTAAACATACTACACCTTATGAAAGTCTGAGCTATTAGATATATTAGCTGCAGTGCTCAGTGACAACATTGGCAAAATTTTCCATAATTACATTTCAGCATATTTTAATGGACGTGGCCTGAGTGGAAATAAGTATTGAACCCTGTAACGCCGCAGTATGTAATAACAGTGCAACATGTAATAATTTACGAGTATGTAACAACGCTGCATTTTGTAATAAACATTGCAGTATTTTGTGATAACTTGTACATATTGTGACAGTTCTTGCAAAATGCAGATGTAGCACTTCTTTTTAAAGAAAATTTAATAATGTGGTGCATTTTTTAATAAACCATTAAAACTGATGCCTTAATTGGAAAAACCATCATATCAGCAGAATATTAAGTATTCCAGCTTAATTAAAATTCAGTTTAAAAAATTAGTGGGATGTTTCTTTGGTCAAACCCAAATCAAATGTAACTATTAATTATAATGGAGACTGTGTTTGCAAGCTACAGACAAAAGCTGCACTAATGAAGTATTACTGACAAGAAACTTACTGGTGCACTGAAATTTTGGAAGACATCCACACATGCAATCTGGATTATGTCATGCAAATATTATGATACAAAGCATAAAAAAAATGCAAATACAAATATAGAACAGAAAAAAAGCCCTTTATTCCAGCTCAGGGGATAAAAGTAAATGAACACCAAACTGCCTATTAACAAAAAGCTTTAGAATATTTCCAAAGAAACATCTGACTAGTTTTTAAAACTGAATTCTAATTAAGTTAGAATACTTAATGTTCTGCTGGTATGATGGTTTTTCCAATTAAGGCATCAGTTTCAGTGTTTTTTGATTATTATTATATTTTCTTTAAAGGGGTCACAGACACCGTTTCATTGCTGGTCTCCATGTTTGTTCTTGCTGCGGTTGCGTGGAATTCCCATTCCCACAATGCACTTCCGAAAAGGCCGAATTGACGCATCGGTCTGGTATGTCAACAAACAGACTGCTTGTGATGGAAATCATCTTCAAAGTTGTTCACCGTGAGGGAAGTGATTTAGGTGCATAAGCAAGGAAAGACTAATGGATTAGTGATAATTAGGATATCACTGGGGTTTTAAAAATTGGAAGAAAAATGTGATTGAAGTCATACGCTGCTTTAAGTATTAAAAGGGTCATATTTTGCTAAACCCATTTTTATTCGTCTTTGGTTCATTTATTTGTGTATTTGGACTCTAATAGTTCATACAGTTTGAATTTGAACCCTCTATCTTTATATTCATTTTGGCAAAAATCAAGTGGATTTCTACAACCTGTTTTAAACCTGCTCAGTTTGTTACGGCTATAACTTGTTAGGTCATGACATTTGCACATATAAGGTCAAGACTTCCGACGAACATTTCTGCGAGTACAGAAGACAACATAATTGTGTATCAGCAGCAGTGGTTGTAGACCACACTGAAAATATGTCCAAACTTCGAGCCGATCACGTACAATGTTCACTTGTTGGTTGAACAGGACAAAACAGTAAAGCCAACAAACTGGAGGGGGCGGGGTGTGAAGCAGCTCATTTGCATTTAAAGGGCCAGCGCTCAAAACGACCTTTCCGGTGTCATTACTCAGAAATAGGGTTGAAGATGGACCTGTGGAGTTGAATTAATGAAGAATTTAGACCCAAGCAGAGCATTTACAGTTAATGTAGACCACAGGGAAGTGTTTTAAAATGCATAATTCCATTTTAAAAAAGCAAAATATCACTCCTTTACATAAAAAAAAAAAAAAAAAGGTTTTGGTTAATGGTTTATTAAAAAAATGCACCACATTATTACATTTTCTTTTAAAAAAAAAGTGCTACACCTGCATTTTACACTGTTGCAATAAGTAAAGTTATGACAAAATGCAGCAACGTTTATTACAAAATCTGTTCAAGAATTTTATTACAAAATGTGGCTTAATTACATAATGGGGTGAATAATTATTACACTGTTATTACATGATGCAGAGTTACATACCCACTAGAGACACATTTTCAGATTGTCAAAAAAAAAAAAGCTTGTGACAAGAGGCTCTGGTCGCTTTGTTTGTTTTCTGTGCGACACAGGGACATTCTTCCTCCGATTTTGGCGCTTGCAGTTCCATGAATCAACTGGACATTACAACAATTGAAGTTAACTTTTGACCATAAATCTTTTCTTTATATGGATGGTCGCTTTTCTTTTTCTCTTTTGTATCGTTTCCCCTCAGTATATACAGAGTTGTCAGTGGTAGGTTGCATAATATCAAACAATCAATCATCAATGCCTGTGCAGCGGCAAGATCTGTCTCCCCCCCACTCATTCTTCTAAGTCTATCAACGCCTGGGTTCTAAAATAAATGATACATAAGTGACATTAAATGTACAACATATTGGCAGTGAAGCGACCGTTTCAGAGTCACAGGATTGAAAATAATAATACAACTGACAGGTATTTGATTAATTCGATACGAGGTGACACAAATCTCACTTAAAACTGTCTTCAGAAGTCACAGCCGTGAGCTTTATAGTTCTAGTCATTGTGGCATTTGTGGATTTAATTGCCGACATTATAACAGCATTTATTCAGTTCACAGGCATATTTATTTGTATGAATTTAAATAAAATATCAATAAGAATGTGGGGACCTCCCATTGTTAGAACATCAACACACAAAAGCATTTATAGAGCTGTAACTCACATTTGACTGGGCAGAAGGAGAAGAGCTTCCCATCAGGCAGCCATTATTTAGATCCTGGTGATAGCATCGTTACTTTCCAATGCATCTCCTGTCGATGGTAAAACAGACTTTCATCCCACACTGTATTTAGACATTGATCTTTGAACCCATAAAGACCTGAACATCCACCAGTGACCAAAACCATCTACTGATCTAAACCGTTTAATACCCGTTCATCCACTAATCCTATCAATACATGTAAATAATTAGTGTAAAATACAGTTTTTCATCTTTTCATGGTCATCAGATATGACCCATTTGGATGTTCAGAGGCTCCGTAGTTACCGTGGAAACACCATCATCTTCTACAACACTGATTCACCAGTAAAACCCGTGGAGTTGGATCAGTGACAGTGGATGGAGACACTGGGTTTATGTTCAGTAAATTAAAGTTTTTTTTCTTCCGTTTTTCAACAAAATAAGAACCAAATTAACACTATCAACAATATTTTTTCTTGTGAAAATAGAAAAAAAAAAAAAAAGAAAAACTTTCATTTCTCACACTGCAGATATGTGAAAATGTACTGGAGTCATTCTTTTTTTACCCCACATCAAAATTGTTACCATCAGCTTTAATGTGTATAAAAAAATATTTCACTTTTCAATATCTACGTAAAGTGTTAAGTTGACATGTAATATTTAACCAGGTTTTGTGTCATACAGTGTTTTCTGGCTCGATTAAAGCTACAAAGCTTGATATAACATCATGAGGCATTTATGTTTTCTTTGCGCGTGTGTTTTTGGATTAATGAAAGATTTTACTGAAAAAAAAACAAAACTTTTTCTTCAGTTTTCTCCTTTTCAGATATTCTAACCATTGAATTTTAATGAATATCTACATGATCAGTGAATTAAATATAGGGAAATACATAATTTACACTGGAAAAAAAAAAAACTTGAAAAATAAAAGAGGATTATATTACAATAAATGGTGAAAAATCATTTAAAAGGATAAATATAGAGAAAAATGTATTTGGGAACTGCCACAAAAATAGCACTGGGTCTTTATGGGTTAAAATGAGAATCAAACTTAGAAGAAATGTTGGAATCGGACCCATTAATATTTCAGTATTGATCCACATATTAGGAGGAGAAACTAAAAAGAAAAACTTTCTTCATAGGGATTCCTGTGTCCTATAGTATGAAACCACTGACACTAAATCTGGAGTCTGGCAGAATGATGGTGTGACAGGAAACTCCTCATCTTCTAAAATAATGTTCGATATCTGGCAGCTTCAAATGCTACAGCTCTGTTTCTCTTCCCAGTTGCCCTTTTCAGTACAATGTTTGGCAAACATGCTCATGTAGACAAAAAAAAAACAAAAAAACATTGGTTACACACTAGGTTTACATCTGCATTTACCACCAGCTCTAAACAAATGTTTGTTCAAGTAAATGTGACATTTCAGGAAATTGCCGATTCCGTTTTAGTCTGGAATTAAGAGAACAATATTGATGCAAGACAGGGAAACAATTTGCCTGCCTCTACCCAAAGGTTAAAACAAAATCAGCTTCCCCACAGATCTAAAGCATCATAATTAACACACTTAAAAAAAATAAATAAATAAATAAATAAAAAGTGTAAAAATGTTTTTATGAGCTCTGATGTTCTTTCATTACACTGTTCTGTAATCAGACCTGAAATTGTTTTAACCCCAGGCTTTATACTACAAGCTAACCACCTGCTGGCACTGGCTTAACATTTACTTCATGATTAGGAGTTTACTGCCAATGCAAATGAATGGTCCTGCATTATTTAAACAGATGCAGAGTTACCCCTAAAAAAACATGATATTAATTTACCCGTACTGCAAAGACCAAATACTAATGCAATTAAATTATCTGGTATGAAGCTGAATAAAGAGCTGAAGTCCGTCTCCTTCAAATTGTATTATAGTCAGTGGCAATAGACAAGTCATTTTTTGATAGCCTCGGAATTATGTCATTTACACATTCGTCAGACGGCATGGTGGAAATGGTGGTTAGGACTTTCACCTCACAGTGCCAGGTTCGATCCCAGTGCCAATCTGGGCCTTTCTGTGCGGAGTTTGCATGTTCTCTCCATGTCTGTGTGGGTTCTTTCTGGGTTCTCCGGCTTCCTCCCACTGTCCAAAACATGCATCTTAATCGGTCAAACTAAATCGCCTGTGGGTGTGAATGTGAGAGTGAATGGTTCGTCTGCATGTGTCAGCCCTGTGATGAACCAGGACCAGTAAATATTGGCCCATGATGTAAGAAAATGTTGCTTAGCGCATTGCTTTCTACATAGACAAGTATAGTGATGTGCATGTTTCTGCCATTTTAGCTGAAATACCTTGTTGACACAATTCCATTTTTCTTCTAATGACATTACCTTCCCAATAAAACAATTTCTTAGAAACAAGGCTGTTTCATTGTTTTACTTTTTTTATTTTTTTGCTGTGTTATTCAATCCAATCTGCTTGCTTATACCCATTAGTAACTCAACACCTCATGTTAAGAGCTCTGAATGATCCCAAAGAGATGATATACAGGATTTGGAGGATTTTCTGTCATGGCCAGAAGCAGGAAAGGATCCAAATGTAGACGCAGATAGGCTGAGGGGGTAGATGGTGAAAAGGGGCAAAACTTACAAATAGACAGGTGACTGAAAACGCAGAGGGAGAAATGGGAAAAACTGAATGGGAAATGAAAGTGACTGGAATAAATACACGGAAAATGGAGGGATCAGAAGAAGATGAAAGTACTAGTGTGCCCCTTTTTGAAGTGAGAAATTGGAATTTCCTAGTTCCCAGATGGGAATTTCAAGTAGTCAGACTAATTTCACCAACCCCGACTCCAAAATTGATGAAAAAAAGATGGCTTCTCCATGCATAAACATTAGTTAAAGCTGTAGTAGCGGTAACATTTGTGTTATTTACACCACACGCCTATACACAGTGCTATCCAACTCCTATCTGTAGGCATGTTGGTTGTATTTGTGAAATAAAGCGTCATCTGCCAGCTCCAACTGGAACGCAGCATGTGATGCAGGTGAAGCCAATTCCATGGAGAAAAGCTGCAGGCAGGAGGGTGTGTTCGACAGAGTTGGACCGAAAACGTAAACACAGGGTTCCGTGAAGGAGAAGCGGGAGTTGTACAAAGACCTTGACACTTTGTCGCGACTCAACAGGGTCAAACTAATAACTGGATGTTTGGGAACAATCACAGTCATCTGATCAATTTCTTGTGAGCTGGCCCAAAAGGTCACGACCTGTGGTTAGAAATTCATGAGACCATCACGCTCGTCGTCGGTCCAGACATCCTATTTACACCTCACTGAGGGTTGTCAGTGCCCTGCTGTTTCCTAAGGGCCTCCCTGTGGCTGAGGTCAAAAGTGGTTTCCAAAAAAAAAAAAAAGTCAGGAAAACTTGGACTGAATATCCTTTATATTTGTTTATTTATTTGACCGGAACCACTGAACAGATGGTATTTCAAGACATTTATATAAATAATGGCACCAAAAAGAAAAGAAACACGAGTCAGTTATAATAAGATGGATCTATTACATTGCTTTTCCCAATTCGCAGCACGTGGTGTTGAATTTTAAAACGTATTTTCATGGTTTCACATACTACCAAATATTTGAAGTTCGTTTTATTTGATTTAGCTTCCTAGAGATTCCTATATT
>JAPQRP010000018.1:6572545-6585315 GCA_037367295.1 Apogon hyalosoma
AAAAATGGAGCAATATGCATTAATAAATATGTAAAATTTTATATTATGCATTTCCTGGATTTCTTTGTTGTATAAAAGTGTCTTGTTACCATGCTGCTGATATGTGCCTTTAAATTAGCCCTTTGAGACATTTGTTTTTTGTTTTTTTATTAATAATTGAGTTGATGAATAAATTGCCATTTTCTTTCGGGCATTTTGTTGCATCCATCCTATATTTCCATTAAATAATGTGCACATTTGTGCTTGCTGGCAAAGAACACCAAAATACCTCAAGTAGGATGGTTATTTTTACTCCAGCGTGATTGCTTTTTTTTTTTTTTTTTTTGAGGCAGGCACCCTTTTCACCTCGTTTAATATTTAAAACAAAAATCTACATTTCTTATAAAGTACTATTTTTACCATTTAAATATAGCATTAGTTGTGGTTTTACGTCCGGCGTCCGCTTCGACGGATGTAAAACAAACTGTAGTATCTGAGCTTTTGTGGGTTAGTGAGTGTAAAATATGCTCATGCATGATCGCCTCCGTACAACTGCATTCCAAATCCATATCAATTAGACCAAATGAACCAAAATGAATTCTTTGATGAAATATAAATGCTAATTAAACAGTTATGAATCATGTAGCACTAATGGCAGATAGATAAAAGGTACGACCTGCATGCTGCCATGTCCCCCTCGGTCGCTCACGCTCGCTGCTTTGTCTGGAACTCTCAAGGGATTCCAGGGAATTCATCTATCTGTAAGGAGTGAGAACAAGGTTTTTGATTTTATTTTTGGCATGTATAAATTATTCACCGTGCATCCCCCTACATTTATCTCCGATGGAGACTGGCTGTTCAGTTGATGTCGAACTCTCTCCATCTAACTTTTACTCCATCTGTCTTTCTGTTGCTCTGTCTCACAGCCCCCTCTCCTGCTTTAACGCACACGCAAGATAAAATCTGTCTTTACCTCATCTCAGAAGGCCTTGGCATACACTCACAGGAATATTGATCATGACACCCTTGTGTGACAGGCCTACTCTCCAGCTGCGACACACAGCAGATAGAGGAAAAACCCTTATGGGACGTTTAGTCTGGGATTTTAACTCTGTGTTATGAGCTCTGTGTAAGCTCCGTGGCAGAAAAAGCCTTTACATGGAGGTACCGACACACTGCGGGATTCTCAGGGGCTTGGATTAGCGGCGGAGACTCTGAACAGTGTCGTTGCATTATTAATCGAGGAGGATGAGTCTTACTGTCTATCGTGTCCTGTCCCACAAGCAAGACAAACCTTTCTTGGATCCCTCCAGCCAGCTGGGAAAGCCTGCCACACGACAAATAAAGCTCTACTGCATTGCACTCACAGCTGCCGAGGTGCCTTTGAGCAACAAGTTTGACCAAGTGTAGCTGCTCACTGGCATTGGGCAGTCCCCAGGTGGCAATGTATATAGGAGTCATACTGTGAAGTAGAGCAGTGCTGAAAAATACCAACTATGCAAAAGAACATGCCTGCTCAGCAAAACGTATTCCCTGGATGAATAAAACCTCCACTGAGTTCATCCTGTGACAATCTGAAGATCTACTTCTGTGCATCACCCCTTTGCATCCCATTATCCAAACTGAACTGTCACAGACAATATGTACCCATCAAAAACTCCACCAGCGTTATAGTGCATTTATATTGATCAGCAAAAGCCACAGTAAAACCAGCGGCCGAAGCCCTGCGCGCCAGTCCGTACACATAGAATCTACAGCCAGACTAAATTATTTGAAATCTTTGTGCGGATGCTGACATTTTAAAACGATACAGCATCTGTCAGACTGAATCCGGGAGAAATGTTTATAATGAACATGCACAAAACGCGTATAAGATTTACATCTAAAGACAGTGGAGCCATTAAAAACGGGGAGTTTTGTACCACTGTGATGTGAAAGCTGGAACAAGCTGACTCAGGCTGTATAATACGTCAAAAAGTGTGAAATAATAAATGAAAGAACTGGATTTAGATCTACTGAAAAAGAAAATTTTGACGAATAGGAGCCTGAGCCTGGGGTTGAAGCTTAAATTCACTTGACAAATAAACAAAACGTCAAAATATTCGTAACACCAGCCATGGTCCAAGGCTGTCAGTGGCATTGTTAGGGACCATTTCTCCAGGAGGAAGTAGAAAACTGTACAATATATGGTTTATCCGCAGTAATGAGCGCATGTTGACACGTTTGTTAAAAAATTTCAAATCTTATTCTTTACTGCTGTTGGATGTAAACTTCCTTCAGCCCTATTATACCTGGATAGACAAAAGGAACAACAAATATCTCAAAGCCAAGATAAATCAAGTCTAAACTACAGTAACTTAATGGCTTGATGCTGTAAAAGGTGTATATTTTTTATTTTCCCCCTGTTTTTGGCTAACCAATCGTCTGACAGGTGTTTGCTGCATGCAGTTTGTTGCGCTCCCATTCATTACCAATCCTCCGCTGTGTGCCCTTTTGCTTGCGTGACATTAGAGTTATGTCATATTGCGTGGAAACCGACAGCCTCCGAATCAACCTCTCAGTGAGTAACCTGTGATTAGCTGGGGAGGTTGTTTGCTTTAGGGCATTACGGATATGTTATGGATGTTAAGTAAATTGGCAAACATCTGGGATGATATGAATAACCTGAATTTTCCACTAAACTTGGGGAATGAAATAACCCCCACTGTGCGGCTGATGAACAGCGTGCTCAGGCATCCTAATAAATACTTGCTCATAATTTCAACCCGCTGTCACGCTGAGAGAGGGCGACAGGGGCGGCTGGCGAGGTCTCACCGCTTTGAACGGGGGCCTGAGAACAAAAAGCTACGAGCACCGTTCATTTACTATACGTGCACCCAATTCAGAATGCAAACTGGAACTGCAGTTAACAAAGAATTTTTTAATTAATCCCCAGAACATTTTTGGTTGTGGAGTTTTAAATTAAGCAGAAAAAAAACAACAACAAGCTGAAACTTAACCCTGAAATGTAACACGTGTCAATCTTCAAGAGTCAGCACTACCAACCATATTGTATCACAGCAAAAATAGCAAATTTCTATATTTATCAAGGACAAAGCAATGAAATATAGTGGACATATAAAGCATCTGATGTTCTGCATAAAGAGTATAGCATTAAGCTAGCTGGGTGCTTCCATGAAACTAGGTTTATTTTGGTATCTGGCAGTTTGCCAGCTTTTTTTTTTTTTTTTTTACACCCAATAATAAAAAAAGAAATTTAGACATATGCTGTCTAAATGCTGACCTCATAAAAAAAAAAAAAAAATTATACTGTTGTTCTGAGCCACCCAAAAATTAATAAATTTTTAATCAAATATTGGAGTCAAAAATAGGACCAAAATTGGGACAGGAAAAACTACCTATAGGTGTCAGTGCATTTGATCTGAAAACATGGCTTGAAATGGTCGCATATACTGCTATAAATAAAGACACTTAAATTTGACAATCCTAGTTATTTTTCTAATCCAGACACGTGGGCTTTTCATGAAGTCAGTCTCATTCCAGGTTTCGTGTGTAACCCATCGTGTCCACTCACGTTACACACCGAATCGATCCATTTAACACATAAAAACCCAGTGTGACTTTTGTGGCAGTTTCCAAATGAAATTCTCTATTTTTAATCTTTCTTAAGTGATTTATCACAATTTGCTCTAATATTATGCTCTGTATTTTGCATTGTTATGTAAAGATCAAGTATTTTCTTTTATTCAATGTACTGACTATTGTAGATTTTCATTAAAGCTCAGATTAAAGGTAAGGGTTATTATATACAAAACAGAGAAAATTAAAGCAAAAAAAAAAAATCTGCAAAATATATAATTAACTGAACATAAACCCAGTGTCTCATCCACTGTCACTGATCCAACTCCATGGGTTTTACTGGTGAATAATGTTGTAGAAGATGACGGTGTTTCTATAGTAACTACGGAGCCTCTGAACGTCCAAATGGGTCATATCTGATGACCATGAAAAGACGACAAACTGCATTTTACACCAATTATTTACATGTATTAGTAGAATAAGAATCAACAGATATTAAACATTTTATATCTGTGAATGATTTTGGTCGTCAGTGGATGTTTGGGTCTTTATGAGTTAAACACATAAATCGCAAGAGATTTTGCAACAGTGGTCGATTTTGGGAAACACTCTGCCTGGCATAATTAGTTTGATTCCCAAAATGTGCATGTGAGGGAATGAAAAGATATTTGAAAAAATAGTAGCGCACAATTTTCATGTCCTTTTTATTATGCAACATTCGTTTTTAAAATTACACCCAAAGCGCTTCCAAACTTCCTTCATAACATTAGTCTACATCTGGTTTGACTTTTTAGCCCTCGTGTCCTGTTTTTAGGGACCAATTTCGTAGAAGCACCCAGTTAGCATATCCTGTCCCCATTTGTGGTTTTCAACAGAATTACATTTACAGTATGAGCAAGAATACTAGAAAAATAGTATAAACAATATAAAAGCCTATTCACATCTACCACATGCATTCAAAGTAAAATAAATAAATAAATAAAAAAAATAATAATAATAGTCTGACCTCACCAACCATGGTACATTTTAGAAGTGGGGACTTTCTTGTTATTGTCACATATCCTGCATGTCCTTCTAATAGCACCCAGAGAAGAGGCATCCATCTTGAAAAACCTGTCACCAAGGCCAGTCTGAAATACGAGCCAATGCACAAACCACATGGCTAACAATAGTCACTGCACAGGGATCAGGCGGGTGGGATGAAAGACAGCAGGAAAAAAAAAAAAAAAAAAAAAGGTAATACAACATTTTTCCAGGTCATCAGAAAGGACAGAAATAATCAAAAATATGTGCCACAGCTCGACCATGTGTTAACGTGTGCACCTGCAGGCGTCCCAGTAGACGGGTTTGGCCTCACACATGTCGACATGTGCACGTGTCACACGGACAGAGCTGCTCTACATGAGACCAGGTCAAAGTCAACACTGCAAAGAAGGAATATCTGACGTTGATACACTGACTTGAATTTGGAATATTAATCTTGGAAGATCAATTTTTAGATTTACGCATTGAGATTTAATCTTAAGATTATCTGACTTGTTCCAAGAATTTTCATTTTGATTTGTTTGTCTCAAACTGAAATAAAAAAAAATAATAATAAAATCAAGAAGTCAATAACATATGCACCCATCAATGGCCATTAATCACAGAAGTAACAAATACAATAAATTTAACACAAATGTACATATGAATGAACTCGTAAACACAGTTTGAGAAGGAACAAAAAGAAGCAAACGCTTACCTAGTCCTGCCCCTTCCTTACTTTCAGTGTCAGATTCATAACCAAATATATTTCCTACATTGGCTATTTATCACATTAAACTAGAGAACAAGGAATGACTAGTCATAACCCCTTTATACTGGTTGGATCACCATTGTACAACCAGTCTGCCAGAAATAAACATGAACAAATAGAGGCTAAACTATTCAGGTATAATATGTTAAGCCCCAAACTACATATAAACCCATCAAAAATATCGTCTATTGCACAAACCAAAATATGAAACTGGACTGATTGATAACGCAACGCATTTGTATGAGTCGATTAACATTTGTTTGTATTGTCTTTTAAATGGCAGTGTATTCTTACACGACTTTAAAGTGTCATGTTTATTCCATAACTTGATCCCAAAAACAGAAATGCACATATTTTTCAGCGTTGTGTGGACGGCTGGGTAAACGACGTTATGTTCCCCCCTTAGATTAGAGCCTTCATCTCTCATTTTGAACATGTTTTGCAGATTACTTGGTAGGCTAATTAACATAGCCTTGTGTAGGACTAACACCTTTTTAAAAGTAACTAGGTCAACAAATTTTAACTGTCGCGATTTCAAAAATAAGGGACTGGTGCGGTCTCTGTAGCCCGAATGATTAATGATCCTCACAGCTCTTTTTTGTAGTGTGCAGATCTTTTGCAAGTTAGATTTATACGCATTACCCCAGACTTCAACACAGTAAGACAGGTATGGCAGGATCATCGTGCAGTAAAGTATGTGTAAAGCTTTTTGTGGTAATACTTTGTTTTATTAATTATTCCGATACTCCTGGATGTTTTAGAACACACATATCTTATGTATGGTTTCCAGCAAAGCTTCATCTTGAGCTATCCCATCTGGATATGACTAATTTTAAGCAATATTTATAACAAAACAAGCTACATTGTTTGGGGATGGTAACCGTTTGCCCTCAAGACATTTTTACTTGTTTTATTCAGTTTTGCTGATACATGTCTAATGAGTCATTACATCTTAATAAGACTATCTGTAGTATCTATCCATCTACAAAAAAAAAACAACTTACAATGAAGACAAGTATATTCTGATTAAAATCTGAATTTTATCATTCTATAACTCTGATGACATTTTCTTATTTTAAGAAAACTTTATATGTGCAATTTTCTTACTGCACTGGCAGATCAGTTTACTTGAAATAAGACATTTTAACCCAATAATGAGTTTAATTCTTATTTTTATAGAGGCTTTTTTGCAGTGAATGCTTGGAACTCAGACTACACTAAAAACTAAGATTAGCTAGATGCCAGTCAACAGTTCAATCAGTCAAATTGTATTTATATAGCACCAAATCATAACAAAAGTTATCTCACATACACTTTATATGTAGAGCTGGTCGAAACCAGGCTCTCCAGGCTCACTTCAAATATAATGAAAAATGCAAACTATAATTTTATCTTTTCTGTGTGTACTTAGACTTTGATTTACTGCAAGTGATTGCTGTTTGTGCACATTCCTTGGCCTCTGCAGAGTGAAATGGTTCTAGCTATATATGGTCTAAGAAATGCATTGTACGTTGTCCCTGCTGTATAGACCATAAAAAGTAAATTTTAAGAAAACGCATAAAACAAGCTAAGAACAAACAACAACATACTGCACACTTAATACCCCTCGGCCAAATAGTGTCAGATTCTGTTGAAAATTACTGCCCTATAATTTACATTAGATTGTCTTTGTGTAACTTTGGTGCAGATATCTCAACGCATTCCTCAGAATGTGATTAAGTTATTGCAAAAACATGTTGCAGTTTGACCTTGGGGGAAAAAAAAAAAAGGCAGGTCAATAGGCTTCTGCTCCATGCCAAGATGCATCCACGGTATAAATTTGGTGCAGATATGTCAATGCATTCTTCAAATAATGACATTGCATTGTTGAATGGACAGACAGACGATAAAACGATTACAGTACCCCTTTGGCCTCTATTTGGAGTAAAAAAAACAATACAAGGGCTAGGGGGTGATGAATTATGTATAAAAAGAGTAAACGGTCACAAAATTTGGAGGAAAACTGAAGAAACCACAACTATAAACAAATCAGTTCAGACCAAATCCAAACCGTTCTGTAAGACTCAGATCAACCTATTCAGAGGAGGCCACGGCGACCACACAATAAGACATGTGCAAGGCCTCTGCTCTACCACTCATTGTCCCCTTTAACACAGCAAGAAGGCCCACAAGGAAAATAACAGAAAATAGCCCATTCAATTAAATTAAAGCCACCCTAAAATTTAATAGGACTGGGATAAAGACTAATTAGCTCCCCTGAGAGTGTCTTTAAGAACTAAAAGAAACCGAAGTAGTGTACATTCAGAATCAATTTACAAGTCATGTTATGTAGAAGTAAATAATTTAATGGAAATAATGTCATGCCTTCCACTTTACACAGTGAGACTTGATGGCCCCCAGTGTCCATCACTAATCCATCATCAGTCATGGCCCGGGTCAGACCTTGCATCAACATCCATCCTGAAAAAGCGGATCAACTGCCAACAGCTCGAATGCAAGGTCTGAATACACTTATGCATTTCAGGAGGCGTTCCTGTTTGGAGGTGGTCTGGGATGCATTTCTCCTGCATATTCAACTCATGCGCTCTAGTGCCAACAGCATTATATTTTATAGTGCAAGTGTTTTAAAGATGCCTGAAATGTCCCAGAAAGCATACATTGCATTAGGTGCACTTCACTTAAAGGGGTTCTATGTAGTATTGATATTCCAAACTTTTAACAGCCAGGAGAAATCATGTACTAGAACACACTTAGGACTAACAAAACCACCAACGAATCAATGCTATGTATCCACAGATGGCATCACTCACTGAATAAAATATAAAGCATTTTTGTATTATGGTATCATCAAGTGTTCTTCCAACTAGGTGCTTCCATTTTAGTATCAGGCACTTTTCTAGCTTTTTAGACCCTATAAAAAACGAGAAATTTAGACGCATTTCCCCACCAAGATGTACCTAATGACGACCTCAGATAAATGAAGAAAAATAAATTTAAAAAAAATTATACCCTTGCTCTGAGCCATCCCAAAATTAATGCATTTTTAATAAAATATTGGAGCCAAAAATAGAACCAAAATTAGGACGTGAAAAATTACCTAGGTGTCAGTGCATTTGATCTGAAAACCATGGCTTGAAAGGGTCTTATGTACCGCTATAAATAAAGACAGTGTTACATTTGTGGATCCTAGTTGTTTTCTAACCCAGACATTTGGGTTTTTCATTAATCTCAGTCTCATTCCAGGTTTTGTATGCAACTCATTGTGTCCACTTGCGTTACATGCGGAACCTGTCCAGTTAAACGCATATAATCCACAAATGATTTCGCAGCAGCGGTCATTTTTGTGAAACACTCTGCCTTGCATAATTAGTTCGATTCGTAAAGTCTACCTGTGAGAGAATAAAGAGATATTAAAAAAATATATAGTAGCGCGCAATTTTCGTGTCCTCATAACCGTGTTACATGCAGATTTTTGTGTTAAATGTAATGTAAAATAATATAAAAATGTGTTTTATCTGAAAAGTAGTTTCTCTTTTATCTCAGTAAATATTTATTTTTAAAATAGACCCAATGTGCTTCCAAACTTAACTCATAACAGTCTACATCTGGTTTGAATTTTTAGCCACCAGTTTCATAGAAGCACCCAACTCTAAACTCAACGCTGGTTATTCTCAGTCAAAATAACGCTGCATCTTATAATCTTTACATAAAACCAACAGCTGATATTTCACATTATAGCTCTGTTAGCTTAGTCACAGTGAGAACCACAAATCACCTGTTTCTGTGCGGTTTATTTTGTCAAAAGCTGCACTGAAGATCTGTTTGGAATCGTCAGAAGTGTCACGGTTTAGTCTGAACCGTGGATCAATAAAAAGGTCAACTTAAAGATAATAACTTCGAGGAAAATGCTGTGATTTCAGTATCGGACTCTGTTCTTTTCATTTAGAGCTGAGCCCAGTGGTGAAAACTAGAACAGTACTTTTAGCTTTATCACTTTGACACTGAAAGTCGCTTCTTGCTGGTTCTCATCCCATCTCATCACTTTCTGACACTTTTGATCAAAGGCCCTATGGTGTTGGATTTCCCATACATAGGAAACTGTCAGAGTGACTCACTCCTCCCTATACTGGTCACAGAAATCTGCCAGACCAGATTCAATACATATATCTACAGTCCAACACATTAGCACATTTTTTTATAACCTCATAACACTTAATCTGCAACTGTTTAATAATTTTAAGGTACATTTGAAAGGAGAAATCATACATTCCACCCTTTTCTCTCTCTTCTACTGTATGGGCTTATTTGTTTTGTTGGTTTGACCGTTAGTTTTCCAATCAGTGTGACTGAAATATTCGCTTTCTTCGTATGATTTGTTTTTGATAATTACAAAATAAAAAAGGAAAGAACAAAAGTGATACCTCAGACACATATGTGGTGCTTAGGGAGTTTTCACCCCCCCCGTGAGGAAATGCAGTACATAAAGTTCAAATACTCCTGCAGAAATTCATAAGCATACTTTGAGGACTTGGAGATTTGATCACTGCTAAAGTATACAAACATGCCTTCATGGTGTCAGCTGATGCAATGAGTTCAAAGGCAGAAGACAGTATCATAAAAGCATCTACCAGCCATTTTAACCCATAAAGACCTAGTGCTACTTTTGTAGTAATTCCCAAATGATTTTTCTCACTATATTTAACATTTCTCAAGTGATTTGTCACCATTTATTATGAAACAGTCCTCTATTTTGCAGTTTACCAGCAAAAATCGGGTATTTTCATATATTTAATTCACTGATCATGTAGATGTTCATGAAAGCTCAGATTAAACTTGAGGATTATTATATCAGAAACAAAGAAAACTGAAGAAAAAGTGACTTTTCCAGTAAAATATATCAATAACTGAACATAAACCGTCCTGTCCATCCACTGTCAGTGATCCAACTCCATGGGTTTTACTGGTGAATCAATGTTGTAGAAGATGACAGTGTTTCCATGGTAACTATGGAGCCTCTGAACATCCAAACGGGTCATATCTGATGACCACGAAAAGATGAGTAACTATTTTACACCAGTTATTTACATGTATTGCTAAGATTAGTGGATCAACAGGTATTAAACAGTTTAGATCAGTGCGTGATTTTGGTCACCAGTGGATGTTTGGGTTTTTATGGCTTAAAGCAGCTTAGTAAAGTAGGAACAAAAAAAAAAAAAAAAAAGTTCAAAATGAAATTAATACATGTGCCTCGTCTTAGAACAGGGGTGTCAAACATGTGGCCTGTGGGTGATATGTGGATGGGTCAGCCCGCTAAAGGGTCCAATCTGACCCGGGGGGATGAATTTGTGAAATGCAAAACTTAAACTAAATATATTAATCAAGGTTGTCAAAAAATTATTTTAGTTCAGGGGCCACATACAGACAAAATTCAGTCTGAAGTGGGTGGGACCAGTAAAATACTACCATAAAAACTGATAATCTCCAATTAAAAAAAAAAAAGTTAAATCATATGAAAGTGTTTAAAAAATTTTACAAAAAATGTGAATAACCTGAACTGCATGAAATGTCTTAAGAGAAGTGCAAGTTAAGCAATATTCTACCTGTTATTAAATGTATTTGTGCCTTTGTAGATCCACTGATCTGTAAGTTGTAATACACATGTATAAATGAGAAGCTGGGGCATGATATTTATAAAATTACATTCATTTTTACAAAGAAAATTCAGATTTTCTACGTTATTCACATTTTTTTTAAAGGATTGTTTGTTTCATAATATAATTTTAACCCCCCCAAACACACACACACACTCTAAAAACAGAGAAAGTTTGTAGTTGACATTATTTATAGGTTATTATGTTATTTTACTGGTCCAGCCCAGTTGAGATCATATTGTGCTGTATGTGGCCCCTGAGCAAAAATGAGATCTACACCTCAGTCTTAGATTATAGAGGAGTGTGTGTATATTTGCCTGGGGAAATCAGAGCAGAAGCGACACGTAATGCTCTCCAGACACACTTACTGACCACTTGTATACAAATACCTCTGAATACAGGTTAGACCTACAGCGCTAGGTATCCTGTTACCTTTCAATCTATATTTAGACCAAAGATGGTGGTGGATATACAGTGCACGCTGCAAAACAGGTTAAATGTCAGGTCAAGGGCAAGTCCATAATCACAGAGAGGCTGGAGCTTTAGGCAATAATCTAACAGCATGTCTAATCGAAGCTTCAGACCGCATGACTTCACCCATCTACATCAGGGTGGAAAAAGAAAAAAAAAAAATCCACTTGAAATTATAAAACCTTCACCGGGGCAAGCTTCAAAAGACAGCGCTACATGCTGTTTTACATTCTCACAAACTAACTTTAGAGGGATGGAGATGCTGGAGACAAGACAGAATACTGGGCTTAAAAAGATAAAGCACGCTCAGATATGCGTTTTTTTTTTTTTTTGTTATCTGCTCAAATCAAAGAGATACACACTGTAAATAAATAAAAACACTCCCCTTTAATCCTCCAAAAAAAAAAAAAAAAAAAAAAGGACAAACAAAACTAAATGATGAAGAAAATATCCTCAGTAGAATTGCAGTGATGACTAGGGTGGATGGGAACATTAGAGCTTATTCATAATAAGGCTTATAGGTAATACCTTTCATCCAGACTCCTTAAACACCTGCTTCGTCTAATATTAACTGGATAATTGCAGGGTGATGTCAGATACATGTGCCTGAATTAACATATGATTAAACTGTGCATAATCAAACTGACACTGAAACCTTTCTTGTGGATTCCAGACCAGTTAAGATTTTTGGTGGTCTATTTAAAAGCGCCTGGCAGTGAATTTATCATAGCTGGAGAAATTTATGAATTAGTTTCCAGTTGGTTGGTCGCCAACTGGCAAAAGCTGCTACTTTTCCATTGAAATGCCACACGCACAGTCCATCATTTTACTGCTGTTAATGGAAGACAGTTTTTCTTTCTTTTTTTTTTTTTTTTAAGCACTTCAATTATCATACTCCATGCTGTGCAATTAGAAATGTGCCTATTCGCAGTATTCGCTTGAGACAGAGACAAATGTACGGTAAACGGTGAAGAAAAGCAGCCAAAATGAGCACAGTGAAGTGTGGACAAAACCTGAATGTTGCGGTTCCCCTCCAGCTCCTGGCTTCTCCACACCATCCCCTCCTTTCCACACTCTGTGCCCACTTCAGTCCCTGTGTGTCCTCTGTTTTCTTTCTTTTATTCTCTGGTGTTCCCAAGCCACTCCCTTCTGTGATCAACTCCACCTGCATCACAGACACACCTGCTACCAATCCTGTTATCGCCTCATTTTTAACCAAATCCAATGCAGTCCCATTACATTTGTGAAGCAAATCTATTCAAACAATAGCTGATTAAAGTAAAAAAAAAAGAAAA
>JAPQRP010000018.1:6585415-6607358 GCA_037367295.1 Apogon hyalosoma
AAAAAAAAAAAAAAAAAAAAAAAAACCTCATTATGATCATGTCTTTAAAAGTTCCATAAATATTTAATTACAGAAACGATCACTTATTAATAAATGATTAATAAATAATTCATAAATGACTAGATATACTAAAATGTCAACTTAATAACAACCACCTTCTAATTAGCCAAACAATAACAAAATGAGCTTATTCAAAAAGTGTTTTAATTGTGTTCTTTTTATTAAGTTGAGATGACAGATCATGACAGATATTTCTTTTTTGGCAATATATCAAATTTTATATGAAAAATAAATTGTATCCCTGTCCCAGAAATCACTTACCCATTAGAAAAACACCTCTCAAGGAAGTGTGTTAATTCCAAATCACATGACCTGCTCCACGTGATGTCATTTCCTCCTGAAGAAAACACTGGCAAAATCCCAAGATACTTTATGTTCTTTCTCCTCTTTCTTAGTTATTTAATATAAAGTGATGTGTGTCAAGTGTGTATTTATCACACTGTTATGTCAACAGTGTTACTCCAATATAAGAATATTTCTGTAAAAATGCCACATCTGTTGATTTTAGGCCTGAAAACAGCAAAAATGTCAACTATACCTGTCAACTATGTTACCCTGGAAAGGCAACTCAAAAAGTCCCTCAATTCTATATTGACCTGTATGATGTTTAGGAGGCTCTAACCCAGACCTGGGTATCGTATGGCCTGATAGCTGACCCTGACTGGCCCGCATGAGGTCATTGGCAAATTAAGAGTCAATGCAAATATATATCATTATAATAGAGTCAACCAATACAATGGCACTGCTTTTATTTTGAAGGATCTGCTAAATTAACTTTTTTTTTTTCCACACCTACTTTTCATACTTAGCATAAGGCTTATGCCCTGATTGGTTTGTTGGTTAGTTTCAGCCCATGAAGATGTCAGCTGACGCCAAAATCAAGAAAGATTGATTCAGAATGCAAAAGTTTTTACCCCTTTATAGCTGACTCATAGAAATACTCTGAAATTCAAAATTTCAGCCTTAGTGTGTAATTGGAGGACATAAGAATTTATTCCTTTTGTGAATTTTCCAAAATGTTATATTATGTAGATAATCAAGGTGAATGAAGTTACCATATTTGGTTTGTTACCCATAAGTGGCTTTAAAAAAATTGCAAAATATCCAAGAAGTAGGTATAAAAAAAAAAAAAACACAAGAAAAACACTTGTAATGTGAAAGGAACATGTATTTTAGAACATTAGAACATCACTTTTAGAGCCTGTCAACATCCACATTATCCCTCTGAACATCATTAATTACATTAGTACCATTACTTCATGGAACCTAACAAAGCAGGTACACTTCTTACTGTTAGAGATAAGAATTTAATGATTCCGATTCCATGATCAGTTTTGCTTATCAATCTGATTCCTTATAGGTTCTCATTGTGTAAGGGAATAAAGACTACAAACGGGTGTGTTTTCATCAACTATGTTTTATATTTCCATCTCTGCACAGAAAATATAACACATACAGGATGCACAAATAATAACAGATGACACCAGGCCCGGTTCGGGGGGGGGGTGTTTACAGCTTAACTGAAACTTAAGACGCTTTATTAATTTCTCTTTGTCTCCTGCTGTTTTGCACCTCATTTTCCTTTCCCCTGCCTTCAGAAACTTTTATTTGAGGAGGCAGGACGTTTGTTGCCCCCACCAGAACCGGGCCTGGATGACGCCTTGGTTTTTGCTCCGCCGCTAGATTCACAAGCGTCAATAAGCAACGTATCAAATACATGACATTCCTGCAAATGAATCACATGCTGTGTGGACAAATGTTTGAGCATATTGGAGTGAATTTCCCCCTTTGAAGAAATGGAAACTTGACGAGTGTTCCAAGTGGCCCTGGTGTCATCTTTTTGCGTGCAACATGACCATACTTTGGAGCTTTTTTTTGTCTCAACGCCATGTTGGCTACATTCTAAACCAAAACAATGCAGCGTGTGTGTGACATCATCACGCATGTGCAACAAAGGCGGAATCAATAAGCAGAATCGTTAAGCAGGCAGGCAGACGCTTCCAAGGAATTGAGTTACTGGGAACCGATTCATAAAAAGAACCAGTTCTCGATTCCCATCCTTACTGTTCGTGCAGAGGTGGACCTTACAGACCCTGTAGACCACATTAGACCTGAGATTGTTGACTCACTGTAACTGTTGCTGCCACTGTCTTATAATGTGTGTGAAAATGACCAAAAATAGTCACTTGCCCGATAAAGGATTTACAAGACATGGACTGTAAGTATTTATTCACTGAAGTCAGAGGTAAAGAAAAAGAACAGGAACGGAGATATGCAAACAAACAAAGCTGGATGCATTTATTCTTTTTCATGTGAAGTTAATGTGGAGCTGTTTTTGCACATTTTAAAAATGTATTTGTGAATATTCTTTAAATAGTTGTATTCTGTGCTCCACATATTCAATGTATCATATTGTTTCATTTGCTGTTTTTAATAGAGATAGTTCTTAAGGGCCGGATCAATGCACTTACAGCTCTGCTCGATATATGTCAAAGTTTCTCATGTGGCCCTGAAAGAAAATGAATTGCCCACCCCTGCTCTAACCTCACAAATACAATATAATATCCATAGTTATGTTTTCATTAGTGTATAATCCTCTGAAAATAAAAATCACTGTGTTTTCATTACCTCCATCATGTGCCACTGAGTAGTATTCACCATTAAAGTGCATTTCTGTCAATATACTCCTGTCAATCAGGTTATACTATAGACTATAGTTAACCTAAACAGACAAAAAAAAAAAAAAAAAAGCATGTACTGATCTAACGTGTTTCATAATTTTTGAAGCACTAAGCCTTGCATTACACTGATTCAGGTAAAATGCAGTTAGCTTTTCATCAGTGTGCAAATGAGTGGTAGATGCTCATTTTTGTGTCTAGTTAATGACATATTTTGCTGTAAGTCATTTTTCTTCGCTTTTTTTTGTGTTGATATAAATAACCTTTACTCTGCGTTTATGAACATCTATTTCCTTGAGCAATGCAAAATACAGATGAAAATATATTAATGGTGTTAAATTGCTTAGAAAAGGTTAAATGTAGAGGATAAGGGTGGGCGATACTGGGAATTTTGGTATCGATCCGATACCAAGTAAATACTGGCCTAGTATCACCAATACCGATACTTTTCACTTGAAATGTCATGATCATTGAAGAATTTTGTGATTTTGCCTTTAGTTGGTTGATTTTGATAAAACACAGGACAATGATTTTAAGCAAATTATTAACTAACTACGAAATAAAACAATTTAACAGTATAAAAATAATAAAACAGTTCCCCTTTTATATTTGTGATGTTACCACAGCGGCAAATGACTTTGTTGATCTCGTCACACTAGTATCAATCCGATACCAATACTCACCTTGGTATCGGTACAATCGATATTTCGATAGACACGCTCAGCCCTAGTAGAGGAAAATTCAACCCAGAATGGACAAATCAAACACTGGCTTTAAATCCTCCTACAAACTGTGAAAATTCCGTAATAATATAAGTTCGCTGTCAGCCACACTGTGCGATGTAGGTGTGATAAATTTATGATTTGCAGTGAAAACACTCACTGAGTCTGTGGCAATGACACAAGTCGAAGTGCAAGAATTAAACATCAATAAGTGTATAATGTTGTGTATCTGTGCTGCTGTTGTTGTACACAGTGAAGCTAAAGCAATAATCACACTGTTATGAAAGGGATATTTATATACAAGAAAAGAAGAAGAAGTCAGACAATAAAAAAGAAAGTTTCGAGGTTAGTATTTTTAGCAAGTGTCATGTTGATCCGTGTGTTATTTCATGTTGAACTCTTTCTCTATTGGTTAAGTGGATGTACAGCAGTGTCCCAGGTTCTTTGACATTTGACACAGTAGGTTGAGGCAGAGGATGGTTAGAATCTGTAACGTCACTGCTCAATGCCTCCAAGGATCATACGCTGACCCTTAACGACAAGATTTAAAACCCCGCAGTGTATGAGGTAAGTCATTGCACATTGATGGAACCAGTCACTTACTTCTGTGCTCCTTTTTTCTCTTACTTTTTAATCACCTCTCTGCAAATTTCCTCTTTTCATCAAAAAATATCCTGCTTTCCGTTAATGCAGTTGACTTCTCTGCAAAATTAATCACCAGAAAGATTCCATTGTATGTTTCTCTATAATCACAGATACATGTATTCTCAGTGCAATTTGCTATTAAATGATGTACATTTTTTCCAAATTAGCAAACAAATGCTTAATCCAGAGCTTTACTTCTTTTTCTCCCCTTTTTTTTTTTTAACAAATACACCCATTTTGAGTGAATATCGTAGTGGAGCTCAAAATGTTTTGTGACCTTAACCAAATCCTGTTAAAGGAGTGAAATTTTTGGCTTTTTTTAAATGGAATTGTGCATTTTAAAACATTTCCCTGTGGTCTACATAACTGTAAATGTTCTGCTTGGGTCTGAATTCTTCATTAATTCAACTCCACAGGTCCATCTTCAACCCTATTTCTGAGTAACGACACCAGAAAGGTGGTTTTGAACGCTGGCCCTTTAAATGCAAATGAGCCACTTCATACCCCACCCTCTCCAGGTTGTTGACCGTGCTGCTCTGCCCCGTTCAGCCACTCGTGTTCGCTAACACAACCAACAATTGAACATTTTAGGTAATCGGCTCGGAGTTTGGACACATTTTCAGTTTTTACTACAACCGCTGCTGCTGACAAACAGTTATGTCGTACTCAGAGAAATGTTTGTCGGAAGTCTTGACCTTATATGTGCAAATTTTGTAACTAGTTATAAAACGTAAAAAAAATTAAGAAGGAATTAAAATGGGTTGTAGAAATCCACTTGATTTATGCCAAAATTAATATAAATATAGCTTTGCAACACCTGAAGGGTTCAAATTCGAACTGTATGAACTATTAGGGTCCAAATACACAAATAAATGAACCAAAGGCTGATAAAAGTGGGTTTAGCAAAATATGACTCTTTTGCGTATGACTTTCATCACAATTTTTTCTTCAAATTTGTAAAAGCCCAGTGATAGCCTAATTATCACAAATTCATTAGTCTTTCCATGCTTATGGACCTAAATCCCTTCCCTCACGGTGAACAACTTCGAAGATGACTCCATCACAGGCGGTCCGTTTATTTACCAAACCGATGCGTCACTCAGGCCTTTTCAGAAGTGCATTGTGGGTAGGAATGGGAATTCCACGCTGCCGCAGCAGCAACAAACATGGAGACAAGCAATGAAACCGTGTCCGCTACCGGGTCCGAAGAAATGGAAGGAATCACTGTGAGTCAACTGTCATCTTATAATACGGGGTGTGTGATCGTCAAAACAATACTTAGACATCAGTGTCATGGCATTTTCGGAATATGACATTCATATGTAAATAAATGGACTGCTTGTGATGGAGTCATGTTTGAAGCTGTTCACCGTGAGGGAAGGGATTTAGGTGCATAAGCATGGAAAGACTAATGGATTAGTGATAATTAGGACATCACTGGGGTTTTAGAAATTTGAAGAAAAATTTGTGATGAAACTCATGCACTGCTTTAAACCTGGAAGTATAAATAATCTAGTACTATGACTGTAAGCCTGGCATCACCGGCTTCTCAAATTCTCACAAGAAAATCAGTCTGGCATGTCTTGAGTTATCACCAGATATAAATCTAAAATTGCTCTGGATGTAAGTAATGGGGTCTTGCAACCAATCAGCAAAGTGTGTCATAATTGTGCCATTTGGTAAATATAACTGACCAACTTTTACAGCATTAGTAAAAACTTAGAATGCAGCTGTTTCCTTTAGAGAAAATATACAGTCCAGTTAACCCTTTTAAGACTGCCATTATAACAGGCTGCTTAGGTGTCTTCATGTTTTCTTTGCAGTAAATGTCAGAAAATGTATTTTTTTGCCAATTCTTTTGCACTTAACTTTCAATATCTCACCATTAATTATATGATTATAAATAACAAATACGTAAAACCGTGTGTTTTAGTACAAAACTAAAAAATGGACTTGAAATTTTTAGCATATTTATTATCAGAAACAACTGTAAATGTCCAGAACGAAACTTTCTGATATTGCAGACATAAACGTTCACCTATTTTACATCTGCTCAAACATGCTTTTTGGTCTTGAATATTCAGTATCTGTATTATGACTTCATATTTTTAGTTATTTCCGGGCGTTTTTTTTAGCCTGTGTGGAGGCCTTTCTATTTGTAATAGAATCCCACATTGCTGCCATAAAGTGTGATATAGTGGCGGAAAGCTCTGGATTTAAGCTTTCCGATGCCATTTGAATTTTTTGGATCGCACAAACGAATCAGGAGTGACAGCCATTTGAATGCTGTAAAGTGCAAAATGCGGGAGAGATTGCTATTGTTTAAGGGTTCATTTAATATTCATGCAATTGTTGGTTGAAAAGACTGTTTTGGAGAGAAAACACCACAAATAGTTAAAATATTACAACATACAACTAGAAATGTTTATACGTATCTTAATTTAGGTTTGACAGACCTTGACATTAAATGTGGTTTCCAGAAAATAGCAGCATTTTATTTCGGCCGCTTTACTGCTGTACCGTGTTTCGGAGACACACACTGAAACTAGGATCTTGTGATTACCAGATGGGTTTTCTGACCACTAAGCCGCCCTGGCACTCATCCAGCCTCATCACCTGAATGTAGGGGTCAAACAGACATGAAGGAGGATTTTCAACTCTACTGATTTACTCCTCACAGAGACAACCCCGTATTCCTCAACTCGGCCCTGCCAATAGCATCGAGTGCTCGGGACAGGAAGCCATAATCTGCCATCAAGAGGAACATATTAACCTTTGCAATGCAGTTAATTGCAGAGGGGCTCTTCATTTGTGCTTGGTCATCATGTTTTGAAGGCTAAAGGGACTGATGGGAGATGAAGTGGCGGAAGATAAAGGATAAGCTGAGGAAATAAATGGATCCAGGGAGGATGGACATACAGAAAGAAGCGTGATTTTCCTCCAGGCATGTCCACACTCAAGAGAACTTTGTGTCCTTTAGCAGCAGCAGAGGCTATTCTGCTGCCACACAATGACACCATAATTACAGAGCGGCGACCAGAGGAAGACAGCCACTGCCCACTTAGCTTCCACAGTGGGAAAATCAGTTAGCATGGGGCAATTACACAAGTTATACAAGTCCTGCTGCACATCTGAATTTAACTGCCTCTTGTCTTTACCTCCAATCTTTCCTGAGTCTTCTGTGTGTTTTTCTAAAGATAATAGACATTTTTCTCATCACATATGCACATGCAAGAAAGATGGAGTAATCCCATTTCCAGCTGGAGGCTGGCCAATTTGTTATGGCATTAAGATTTAATCACTAGTCTATAGACATGCCAAAGCCTTCTGTGCAATCAGTAGGAATGATATTTCTGTCGTTGTCGCTGCCCTGCTCAGAGGTAGAAAGCCTTTAATGACATATAATGCATTTTTCTTTAGAGGAATGATAACATCTTCGGCGCCTTTATGGGTGCACCTACTGTGATTAGGGTTTGGCACTGTGCATGAATGGTTGATGTACTGCAGCCCTAGGCGATTATTATCCCTACCACATTCATCTCACCAAGACTATTGATTTGCAATTAGTCCAGGGGTGATGTTACACACTCAGGTCTCTCTTTTACAACCAGGTACAGTATCTTTTGTGTGCTGCGCTCAGCTATTGTTGTCGAGTCCCACTGTGTCGCCCCAGGCTCTAAATCAGTGTGGATAAAGTATTCAGCCAGTGTGGTGTTGTCGACTTCCACTGTGTCGCCCTGATCCTTTGAATTGCTGTGTGTATAAGTATGCAGGTGGAGTGCCGGTGTGTCTCTCCTCAGTCTCCTGCTCCTCCCCCTACGTGAGGCACGCAGGCGGTTTTATCAAACCCTGACTGGGAAGACAGATGGCTTTGAATAGGGGAGCCTAATGTAAAAGTGTGTGGAGTATGGCGGAGAGGGAGATAAGCAGCAACCGGCCATTTCTCTATGGCTGTGTTGGGGTACAGGGCCTTAAATCACCTGTTATCTCCTGCAGCCTCAGCCAGACGCTAATGGTCATCACAGCGGGCTGAACCCTGCAGGCAGCAGTGGGAGGAAAAGGAGGAGGCGGGGAGGGGGTTGGAGCTGTGGACTCTCCACTGCTGCTGCTGCAGTCGGCTTTACATGGGCACAGAGTGGAAGTGGATGTTTCAGCAGGAACATTAGTCTTTGCGGCGTACAGTAGAACAGACGTTCCATCGACACACAGCCGATTAGGACACAGTAACATGTGACAACGCTATCAGGACAAAAAAAAAATTATAGCATCTGAGGCGCCTTGTAGAGGACTTCACTGGTTTCTTTTATTTCTTTTCAGCTTTGATCATTGTTTCTGTATTTTTCATTCTAATGTCGACTCAAAGTATTTACTCTAATCAGGGAAATGTACAATAAAGTCTCTTGGGGAAGATTAAGGAATGAGCAAAATAAACTGATTATCAATGGTTTTACCACAAAGCTAGTGTTTAGCTTAAAAACTTTTTTTTAATTATATATTTTAAAGCAGGTAGACCGTAGCGACAATAATTCATTCACAGGAAAACCATTTGTGCTCACGATACTATATCATTCATATTAAAGTGTGTATGTTCACCATTAATTAGTTGCTTATTTGCTGCATTTTGACATAGTCATTATAAACAGCTGATTAAAACCTTATCCTGCATGTGCTATAAGGCCATTAACTATGACTCTTTCCTCAATCGTCTCCTTATTACTGCACATTGATGGCAAGTGAGGAAGTTGTACGAGAATTATCATCTTAATATGCTTTGTTCAGTAATGGGCCAGAATTTACTTCAGAGAGGACTAATAGAACTAAACGTGGTCTATTTAAGGAACAAAACACAAACCTATTACCTGCTGTTAATGGCTAATAAAGAGTCAAAGTGCTGCAAAGACATATATGCTAATAAGTGACAAGTTAATAGTGAACATGTGTGCATTCATATAAAGTTCTATCCAATGAGTCCTGGTTAAAATAACTTAACTGTTGAAATACAGACTTTCTATATTTTTTTGCTACTGTCAAGCCTATTTATCGTAACTGAAGCCATAAAGTGTTTAAAGTTGGATCTTGGAAATAAATTTTCACTTTTAAAGAAGGCTCCACGGTTTCCCAAAACAGCCGGGGACTGTAGTTTCTGAAAACATTACTCATAAAGAAGCAAATAGTGTATTTATTGTGACTATTTTAAGCTATGCATTTGCTGAGCTACTGATCATTTATAGCAGAAAAGCTGAGAGTGTGGAGCCAGTTCAAAAAGTATTGCAATATTTTCATTCACTATTGAGAATGAAATTACTGCCCGGTTCAGCAGTGTGACCTTATGTGGTTTTAATTTTTCTAAACAGATTGATTAAAGGAGTGGTATTTTGCTTTTTTTAATGGAATTATGCATTTGAAAACATTTCCCTGTGGTCTACATAAACTGTAAATGCTCTGCTTGGGTCTGAATTCTTCATTAATTCAACTCCACGGGTCCATCTTCAACCCTATTCCTGACTAATGACACCAGAAAGGTCGGTTTGAGCGCTGGCCCTTTAAATGCAAACGAGCCACTTCACACCACGTGACCCCACCCCCTCCAGGTTGTCGACTGTGCTGCTCTGTCCCGTTCAACCGCATGTGTTCATTAATTCAACCAACAGCTGAACATTTTAGGTAATCGGCTCAAAGTTTGGCCATATTTTCAGTTTTTACTACAACCACTGCTGCTGATAAACAATTACGTCGTACTCGGAGAAATGTTCATCATAAATCTTGACCTTATATGTGCAAATTTCGTAACTAGTTATAGATGAACAAATTAAGAAGGAATTAAAACGGGTTGCAAAAATCCACTGAATATAGAGATAGCTTTGCAGCACCTGGAGGGTTCAAATTCAAACTTGATGAACTATTCGGGTCCAAATACACAAATAAATGAACCAAAGACTAATAAAAGTGGGTTTAGCAAAACGAATGTTATTACTGACATGAGACGCCAGTAGTATCAAGTAACAATCGCCATATTCATCTTCGAATCCGACCTTGAATACCGTCAGAATGTTATATTTGCCACCACCTCCGAGGATAAATGTGCTATCATATATCATGTTCACATCATTTACAACACACTCAGTGCTCATCATGTCGTCTTGTGAAACAAAAGAGCTGTATCTGTTTCACAACAAAGGAGGCCACAGAGTCAAAAGACTGCATCTCTATTGTCTGAAATCACAGAGCTTTCAGATCAACTGTCAAACACTGTCAACAATTGATTCTCAGTGTTTTCACAGACAAATTTTGTTGTATTTTATAAATATATATTTAAAAAAACAAAACAAAAAAAAAAAAGCACGATTTTTATGCCTGTGACACACGAAGATACTGCCGTCAGATTCCACAATTATGAAGTTAACAGACTAAGGGATCCTAACAGGAGCCTCCGCTGCAGCCTTAGTTTTAGACCATGTTCAGAGTGCAGGTTAAAGTGGCAGCAGCTTAAACACAGACTCCCAGACCTCCCTCACCCTGGTAGCCTCCTCCACCTCCTCCAGTGACACTGAAACATTCCCAGGCCTGCCAACAGATCTAATTCTCCAGCGTGTCTGTAGTCAGCCCTGGGACCTCCTCCTGGTCAGAAATGTCTGAAACACCTCATCGTTAAGGTGCCCAGGAAGCCCAACCAGACATCCAAGCCACGTCAGGTGGTTCCTCTGGATGTGGAGGAGCAGCGGCCGCACTATGAACTCCTAATTTATCAGATGGTGTTGATTGTTGACTGTACAGTGGTGGAAAAGTGCTCTTGGACACCCCATTCATTTGTCATGTATTGTTTTAACCCATAAAGACCCAGTGCAACTTTTATGGCAGTTCCCAAATGAGTTTTTCCTCTATATTTAACTGTTTTTAAGTAATTTATCACCATTTATTATAATATTATCCTGTCTTTTGTGTTTTTAGTGAAAATCAAGTATTTTCCTATATTTAATTCACTATCATGTAGATGTTCATTAAAACTCAGATTACAGTTGAGGGTTATTATATTCAAAATAGAAAAAAAACATGTCTTTTTCAGTCAAATCTATCATTAACTGAACATAAACCCAGTGTGTCCATCCACGGTCATTGATCCAACTCTGTGGGTTTTACTGGTGAATCAATGTTGTAGAAAATGCCGGTGTGTCCATGGTAACTACGGAGCCTCTGAACGTCCAAATGGGTCATATCTTATGACCATGAAAAGACGACAAACTGCATTTCACACCAATTATTTCCGTGTATTGATAGGATTAGTGGATCAGCAGGTATTGAACAGTTTGGTCTTAATGGGTTAAGAATCACTTTTAAGTTATTGAACTCTACTAATTAATGTCCCATTCTCCAAATCCACATGCTCCCTTCCACAGGTTATTATCGTTAACGAAAACTAATGAAATGATGTTTTCGTTAACTGAAAATTATAAAAACTATAATTAAGATAAAGACGATAACTGAAACTGTATTGTGTGTTTACAAAACTAACTAAAACATATAAAAATTACAGATAAAATTCCCTTCGTTTTCATTTTTGTCAATGTCAGATTGATATGAAATCGATTTATTTTGCTCAAGCAATTTTAGCTGATGGCACTTCACTGTCCGTCACTTGTCGTTTAGCGTCATCTTCGGGTCTGCACTCTACCTGGCAACAAGGAGACAAAGTTGGGAGAAAGCCGCACAGTCCTGTATGGGATTTCTTTGAATACGATGGTGAGGAAGATAAAAGATATGAAAAAACTAAAATCTAAAACTAAGCATTTAGAAAAAAAAAAATAAAACTAATAAAAACTAGCAAACCTAAAACCTAATTAAAAAAAACAACTGAATTAGAGAAAAAAAGTCAAAACTAAATAAAACTAAACTATAATGAAAAATCCAAAACCTTGCTCCCTTCTGCATGTCTTCCAATCAAGGTCAAAACTGGATGTTTCAGCAAAATAATGCCCACTGAAACACACTCAGACATGTTGAAACTGTCAAGAATTTAGTTTTGATCAGTCGTTTGCATTTGAAAAAAATTAGATTTCATGATAATATTTGAGATTGTGTAAAAGTTTAAGGGTGTCGGAAAATCTCTTTTCCACTACTCTAATTGAAATAAATTTGGCGGAGTAAAAAAGTACAATATTTGCCTCTAAAATGAAGTGAAACAGAAGATAAAGTATAAACTAGCAGAAAATTCACATACTTCAGTAAATGTCCTGAAGTGCTGGACGAGTAAACATTCCACTGAAAATGAGAAGCCGGATTAATTTTTTCTAATTTAGGAGGATTTGTATAGTGCTAGATAAAGAGTTTCAAGAAGTATCTGCATCAGCACTCTGTTCAAAACACCAATCTACTCTGATGGTACACAGTACAGTACATCTGCCAAACAAAACACTTGTGTTCCTCCCTGGCTTCCTTTAGCTCCGCTCTGTGCCAACAATCAGGTTTATTGAATCAGCGTAAGACAGATAGCAGGTGGGATTAAAAATACCGAAGTGATAAATGCCAACCTGCGGCTGATCAGCGCTTTGATTTGTAGAAAGGAAACAGCACAAAAGATTGACACGTTACAATCTCCTTTGGCTCGTGGGAACGTGACCGTCTCTCCGTCCCCTCGGCTTTGATGTGGTCCAGGTACCACCGGGCAGACTTCACTTGTTAATGCTGTGCCAACAGAGCGGTGATTGGAGCCGGCCTCGGCTACAATAATCATTTCCATTTCCTCTCCCTTTTTCATGAGTCAGTCAGAATTAATTCAGCTGCCCTTTACAAGATTAGAATTCCACAAGGCGATTGCGTACCCACTTATCTCTATATAATATGAATTCCATCACAGTTACATGGCCACATTGAAATCTCGGTCTGTGTTCTTGGAGCATTAAATCGTAGCTGTGGGAAAGAACTGTTTAGTTTGTACCGTAATTAACCTGTTCATAAGCAGATGTGGAGTATAAATACATACTCAAATACAAATTTGAGTATTTCAGTGTTTTGCTACTTCATACTTAAAGAAAACAGTCTATTTTTTACTCAACTATATATTTTCTGACCGCTCAGATTACAGTTTTCATTCTTTCCCTGAAAACCACATGTAAATATGTGACAAATTGAAGGTTTAAAAGGGCTATACATCAGATTTCTACTTTAAAGCTTTGTATGACTTTGGTCATCAATTTTTCATCAAATCTGTGAAACATGAGTCATAGCCTAAGTATCATGAATCCGTAAGTCTTTCCATGATTACGCATCTGAATCTCTTCCCTCATAGTGAACAATTTTGAAGTGTACACCACCGAAAACACTCCATTTATTTACAAACAGAGCCGACCGGCACCTCGGTCCTCCAAAGGCCTTGATACAGTGTAATAACGCAGTATGACATTTTCTGTGACCTTTTTGGACTTGGTTTAAAGTACTATGACAGAAAACAGAGAATGCATTAAAAAGACACTAAAAAGTACAGATCCACAGTAGGTCACTCGGGCATTTACAGAAATTTGTCGCGACGTGCATTGTGGGAAACGGAGCTCCACGCAACCACAGTAGCAGCAACAAAAAACGTGGACCAAGCAAAAGTGGGTGCGTGGAGCTCCGCTTCCCACAGTGCACGTCACGACAAATTTTCAAAAATACCCGAGTGACCTACTGGCTCTGTTTGTAAACACATGGGGTGTTTTTGGTGGAGTACACTTTGAAATTGTTCACTGTGAGGGAAGAGATTCAGGTGCACAATCACAGAAAGACTTACGGATTCGTGATACTTAGACTATGACTTAGGTTTCACAGATCTGATGAAAAATTGGTGATGAAAGTCATGCGCAGCTTTAACCCTTTAACAACGGCAATCTCTCCGGTGCTGCATTTTACACTTCACAGCATTTAAATTAGTGTAACTCCTGAACCGTTTGTGCCATCCACAAACTTCAAATGGCATCAAAAGGCTGAGATCTTGAGCTTTCCGACACTATATAACACTTTATGGCAACAAATAGAAAGGAACTGTTTCAGAAACTGCCACAAAATACCTAGAAATAATGAAATGTATATATAATATGGATACTGAATGTTCAAGACCAAAGTTCGCATGTTTGAGCTGATGTAAAATAGTTGTAAGTTTATTTTTGCGATCTCAAAAAGTTTCATTACGGACATTTACAGTGGTTTCTGATAATATGCTAAAAACGTCAAGTCTGTTTTTTTTTTTTCTCTTTTTTACTAAAACACACAGTTTTAAGCTTTTATTATTTATAATAATGATAATTAAGGGCCATATATTGAGAGTTAAGTTCTTCCTGAAAACAAAGGTACAAAAGAACTGGTAAAAAAGACATTTTCTGACACTTTGCATAGAAAATATGAGGACATCTAGCCGGGTTAAAACATAAAAAACCTAATTGAGTGTTTAGAATGAAGATAACCGATGTATTGTAGAGATAGACTGTAGAGCCCTGGAAACATAAATAACAATGAAAGTGCCATTTTGGTAATAATATTTACATAATTTCAACTAAGAGAGGATTAGTGTGGCATTAGTGCTTCTACTTAAGTCATTGAGAACATCTAAAACTGTTCTTGCGTTTGGAAACAAATTGGACAGTTACGAGTTCTGCTGTGTGAAAAAAACATCACAAATTACACTTCAGAGAAAGAGTCCGCCTGCTAAAAATGTGGACGCTCTCTATCAGGAGCAGCAGCCAATTAACAGACAAATTAACCAAACTAACGTCTCTCTTAAGCGACTGTTAGAGGCCACTGACAGCAACAAGTGTGTTTTAATTAAAGTGCCCTCCAGTTAGCGTGTGTATTTATAAAGCCCATGAGGTACTGCTTCCTAGTAAAAAGGGATGTCCAATAAGCTGTTGCTGTACGTTGCATGTGCATGGTGAAAGCTTTGTCAACGCAGGCTAAATTGGTTGTGAATTGCTGTCAGTGAGAGGAGAGGGGAAGAAAGCAATAAAACCACTATTTCTCCATTCGTACAAGCTTAAAAAAAAAAAAAAAGAAAAAAAAAAGAAAGCCCATCCCCGCTTTGCTTATGCATGTCCGTCGAAGCATGCAGATCAGCAGTGAAATTAAAGCGGGATCTGTAATGAAGCTCTCACGGCCCCACGAGAAGGAGAGGAACAAGACAGCCCATAAATAAGACACACAGAATGAGATCATAAACGACTTCGACATGCAGGAAGTAGGAAGTAGGACACTAGACGGGAGCAGGAAGTCTACTGAAGCTTCGCCGCTGTACCTGCGTTGTAGCTCCATGGGGAGTATTGTCAAATGTTTGGTATTTGGGGCAGAAGTGTCATGTAGCTGTCACAAGGTATATGTAAATGAAGGATGGTAATGTCTGTCAGATGTACTGATCTTGGTCTTAAGCTTGAAATGTAAATCAAAAGCAGTTTGAAGAGTTTTTCCTCTGGAATGACTTGAAATCCTCACCCACTGAATGATTTATAAAACAAACCACTGTTACCGTTTGATGTTAGCGATGTAGCTTCAATCCTAGAATGCCAAAATGATTCCAATTTTAGAGACAAGGTCTTCCTTTTTATGAAGCTATCAAAAGATGAACTTCTCATAATGACTTTCACTCTTCAAAAATAGATGGATACCCTTCAGGAAACGAACTCTTCAAATATGAAAAGCCCTGATTCTCACTTAGGAATGTGTGTAATGCAGCTGACGCATGTTCAGCCTGATTGAATGAGCAGGTGTCGCCTGTTAAGAGACGAGGAGCAGATGGCGAACAGAATCAGACGGAGGGAAAAGTGCTGTGTTGGTTTCTCAAGTTTATTCGATCTGTGGTTATCAAAGACAATGCCCAAGAACATAAGTTATGAAAAAAAAAAAGCCTTCATGATGGGGATTTGATATGAGATAGCATTATCGTTCTTAAACGTAGGCATATTTTTCCTCATTTATTTTCAAAAAAGCAATGACGAAAGTAAAAAAAAAACAAAAAAAAAAACAAAGAAAAAAAAAAAAAACAAGAAAAAAAAAAGCAAAAGAAGGACAGACAGCAGAGATGTCGAAAAAGGACATTATCTCAGTGGAGTGCCTCTTTTGGTGAGCCCCGGGACGGCTCCTATTTTGCGTGTGTGTGCGTGCATCAAGAGTTCACCATATTCGACATAATCTTACCATTGTTCACTAGAAGTCACCAGCGGAGTGACTGGAGTTCACCATTGTTCCAAGAAGTGCTGGGACTGGAGGACAGTCCCCACCGTCACCACCAGTCTACAGTCGCACAGAAACACTATTCAGTCGGGTCGGGGGAGAAATAAAAACACACCGCTCACCAGTAACAGGCACCAGGTCGTGACATGGCCCCTTAGACTTTTAAAAGCACACTTGATCACGCACGCATCCATCGTCATCATCATCTCTCTCACACACACTGTACAGTATACAATGCACAAGCCCCATACACACCAAATTAAGACCGTTAAAAACACTTGATAAAAGCACAATGGTATTTTAAAATTAATTGCACATGTAGAGACGAGTAGGAAGCACAGTGAACATGAGTGGAGCAGCTTGGGGGTGGGGGGGCATGGCAAGAAGGGGATACAGTACATTCAGTAAACAAAAAAAAAAGAACTGGAGGAAAAGAAAAAGGCAAGGTTAGAATCAAAACCACTTAAAAGAATTAAATAAAAATGAAAACACTTTTTTTCCAGTTTGTCTTTTTTTTCCAGTCATTGATTCAAAGCTCACTCTGGGGTGTGCCAGTCTTTACAGTAGTCCCAGACTGTGTTCTTAGGAGAGCGAACTTGGTCAGTTGTGTAGATTTTAATTGTTTTCTTGCTTTATTTAAAATCAATGTTCATGTCTACATCTCTACAGACCCGACGTTAAGAGCGTCGAGCAGGGGAGTGGTAGGGTGCAAGTCTTCCATGACCTGACATATGCACAAGCATTTGCACAAGTGCACACGCGCTCCTACACGCGTATGCACACAAACACGCACGCACGCACGCACGCAAACACACGCCCGCGTACGCTCTCACACATAAACACACAGAGTGCATTCTCATTCCTATCACCCCTGGGTTCAGGCTTTTTCTCTTTTCTTCTCAGCTTAGCGCACTAAGTACGCCTCTCTCATCTGTACAAAAGCAGCCTCCTTCCCTGGAATCGGAGTCTGCGTATTTCTCCTCTCTCCTTCTCTTCCTTTATTTTTTCATTTCTTCTTTTACTTCTTTTGAGAGTTGAGCAGTTTGTCTGCCTCAGGGTATGTGGGATACTTCACGGTCTCGATTTTCTCTTTGACCTTGTAGGAAGGGTAGAGGCCGGTGCGGCCCAGTTTACGATTGATGCCTTTCGAGTATCCGTCCCAGTGGTTGCCGGCCACGCCGATCACATCTCCAGGCTCCAGGGGAATGTCCTCGCTGTTGCGTGCCTGGTGGGGATAGATGGCAATCTGGTTGTGGGCATTTTGACCTCCAAAGTAGTAGATGTCATCGAGGGAGTAGAAGAAAGAAGAGGCGTCAGGATGCAGAGTCTGCATGATCTCATAGGCTACACGACAGACCTGAAACAAACACAAAAATGGGTTATTTTCACACTAAAAAGATGTTTGTGTTGATTACAAGCTGAGAAATGTGAATATATCCACACAAAAAGGACAACAGGGTTTCTTACTACACTGTACAACACTATTCATTTCAGTTCTGCTGAAAGAGGGATGAGATGCACTAAGTGAGTCCTTCCAGGCAGATCATTGAAGAGCATTAAAAAGCTCAGAGTGTAAATAGGAATTATGTGTCTCGCACAGTATTTTTAGGGCTGGCAGGAAGCCATCCACTCCATGTTATAACTCAGTATGAAACAGCGCTTTAAAAGCTGACATGATCAGAATAATAGATGACAAATACCATTTTAATGTCAGAGGCATAATAAATAGCTTAAATGCTTTGAAACATGAGTGAAAACTGGACAATGAAGTTGTTCAATCACAGGGATGTAACCATTAGAGGGTCTGCTTTGCTTTGTGTCACTTGAGAATTGTTTCCTACAACATTTTAACAAAAAAGCTTTTATCAATTTGACCTCATATTCTGTTTTCCCAATTCCATATTCTACATGAGGTATTGTTTTAATCTTAGTGACTTTTATTAGCAGGCAATTACCCATTTAAACAATATACTATTAAAGTAAGTTATCGCTGTTCTTTTACGTTTCCACTTATATATTATTGTCTGTTTAATTCAGACAACCTCTAATTATTTCCAACACTTTGCAGTCTTCTTCTCTGAGAATAAGTAACCATTATGATTCCAGAAATGCCCCGACACCAATACAGTACGGTGCTGTTTATACACAACCCTGATTTCCTAGCAACACTAGCACCGACTTAAAACGCAACTTTGTGAGACTACGCCGATATCCAGACGTAAATATTCAAATGCATTTATGCCTGTCTTTTAAAAATGGCATTAAAAAAAGGTTTGGTTTGAGTAATAATTCCATCCCTGAATTCAGCATCTATTTACTCTAAACAAGTGTTGGTGCCGCTCTGCAGGGTTAACAGAGTAAAAAAACTAAGACTAAATCTTGCAACAAAAAACTTATTTTGTTTGCAAAAATTAAACATCTCTCAAAGCACTAAATACATAAGACAGTTTTGCAGGTAAAATCCTCTTGGAGTTGATTTCCCATTGTTAATGGATTAAAATGTCACGGTGCACAAGAATAAAATGGCTATGTAAATCCGACTGGATGCTGTGCTACGTTTTGTCCTTCCATAAAACAAGTCTTTCCCCAGAGGAACTAAACTGATCTGAGAGGACATGCTTCAAACCAGAGCTGTGTTGGAAAAAGGGGGTGAAAGAGTCGACTGACCTGTGAGGAAAAGGTGCAGACCAGGAAGTCGGTCTGTGACAGGAAGTGGATGTCTAGAATGACTCCTCTCAGCGAGTTCTCGGTGTAGCGGTTGTGAAGGCCCGCTGACCACGAGATGGAGTTATCGCTGATGAACTCATAGTCTGGATACCTGGGAGAAGAAGGAAAAGAAGGCACAAGGATATAAGCGGTATTTTCAAACAGCGGCTGGTTACACATTAACACGTGATTACAAGAGCGCCGACGACACTGACTTGGTCTTGGCTTCCTGCAGTAGCGAGGGGTCGTCGGTGGCCAGGTAAACTCGTTTCTTGTCGACGTGCATGCGTCTGGCCAGATGTTGGAACTGCTCCTCCACATGTATCATGTACTCCTCTATAGGGTGGAACGCCGCCTCTGTGCCCACTTTATCAGTCCTCCTCACGTGAACTCTACAGACAGACACAGATTTATTAATGTAGCGCATTAATGATTTAACATCTGCTTTTTGACCGCGTTTGTCTGAACTATCTGACTGCCTCATTATAGTCTCTTCTCCTTGTATTAACTTTGATACAAACGCAAATGAGGCCACACTGAAGGGGGCACTGCTGTTGTTCACTTTCAAAAAAAAAAAAAGAAAAAAACTCTGCTTTCCGACTCAAAGAGAAGCATATCAAACGCATTTCTAGAAAGTGGCAGATGACTTCTGAGCTGTAAGATTTCAATCACATTCCTGTTTTTCCACTATGAAACAAGGATCCTTTGTAGCGTAGCTTTGGATGCAGCTTTAGTTAAAGCAGATTCGATGCTGAGCTGTGCAGAAAAATGAAGGAGAGGCTGTTTCTATGCATGTGCCGAGAAGAAGTACGTTTTGTAGATCGGTGTGTGTTACTTGAAAGATTTACAAATGAACCCAAACTGACGGAAACAAGGTGAGGGGAAAATCATTGAATGCTGACAAATCAATAGCAACACTGATGGACTCGCTTCAGAAAAAAAACAGAATCAAAAAGGAAAAGCATTGATTAATGCCGTGTATGTATTTTATTTATTTTTGTTTTCCATTGACAGACTGCAGGCTGAACTCTTCACTGTATTTTTTTCCACTGAAGGTAAATTCATGTGGTGTGACATTTTATACTTTCTGCTATAAAAAAAAAAAAGATGTTTACGACAATAAATCTTTTTTTTTCCTGCTAAAGTAAAATCAGCAAAAGGAAATGGCACTTAGACTTGAGAGGCATGTTTTAGGAATAGTTCCATTATTGTTATAAGGACAAACAACACACAAACCAAAGAAAAACAACAGTAAAAAAAAAAAAAAAAAAAAAAAAAAAGAAATTAAAAAAGCCGCTTGAAAAACACAGCAATAAGGGACGATGGACAAAAAGAAAAGTAGACAAGTACATTTTTGTGTCCTTGTCATCCCTTCCAGCGAGCAAGGACAAAGGCATAGTGCCATCACCAGCTGTTCATATGAGAAAAAGAACACAGCTTGAAAACAGAACAAAGGATAGAAACATTTCCTCTCTTGACATGGAAGCAAACCCTTAAACTGACAGGAGCTGAGACTCTATTTTATCTTATGCAGAACTATTCAGCAACAAAACCACACAGCCGCATCCGCATTGTGACTCGTGACCTCAAAGTGTAAATTCAATCCAAGACAAAAAACATTTTAAATCTTCACTTTTTGAGTGAACGTGTACAATTTTCCCTGGCTGCAACAGTTGGCTGTGTACAAAGAGCAGCTCCAGTGGAAAATCTAGGGTCAGAAGCTTTTTAAAAAGGCACCTCTGAAAAAAAATATTAGACTTCAACTTTCCAGTTGCTTTAGGGTTTCAAACGGTTTCTCTAATCTTACGGTTGCTTCTGCCTCTTTTGTAGGCATGAGATAGAGGTAAAAAAATAAAGTGTATAAAAAAAAAAAAAGTAAGAGTCAGAGGTTCAAGGAAGACTGTGAAAGAATAAACAGGCTGAGTCTAAATTCTACCACCGGCCAGAGATCAATCAGTGAGCAGAGGGGATGCTCGCAGGAAAAATAAACCCTTTATTTACTTGGCAAATAGAACCCCAAAGAATGAAGGCGAGAACAGGTAGGTGAGTGGGTGGCGGGGGTGTCAGAGTCTTTCATTTGGTCTCTGTCTCCCCGATCGGACAGAGGTCTCGACTCCAGGCTTTTCCATCTTTTGTCAGGGTCTCTCTCTCCTGCTACCTCGCTGCTTTCATGTCGGCCGGTTTTGTTCTTGTGAACCCTCTTTGTCTTGCCCTTTTCTCCATCTGTCACAGCAGCAGAGGCCACACTGAGGAATTGCTTCACTCTAAGAACCCCCCCACCCCACCCCACCGCACCCACCATCCACCCTTTCTCTCTCCAGCCCCCAGCGCTCTTCCCACACTACTGCTGCCACAATGATTCAATTCATTTCTCTGTATTCATATTCCATACAACGAAGGAAGGGCAATCCTCGTGGTGGGTGTAAAAGCATACATTACTGACATCAAACACACCCCCGGTAGAGTCAGCAGGTGCTGAATGAGGCAGTTTATGACAACAACATATAGAGCAAACGCATTATTTGTCTGAATGTGACCTGAGCGCTTCAGCTGCCAGTCATCTACTTACTTATGAAGACAAATTCACAAGGACCAGACGCTGCTTCAAGTCACCACGAACATTTCATTCTGTCGAAAAGCTCTCGCCATAATGCAGCAGTACTCCCTTCTTTATTCACATACAGCCATGGCACGTTTTAGAGATTTTCCTTTTTGTTTTTTGTCACTCAATACACACTACACGGGCAAAAGTATTGAAGTCAGGCATTTCACTTGTAACAGGGGACTGGGCTACACAATGATAAAGACAAACGCCAGTATATAATTTTTTTATGTGATAAATACTGTACAGATGCGGAAAAATTTATTAGACCATCAAAAGTCATCAAAAACAACGGTTATGCAATCCAGTACTAACTCCTGTGTGTATCATGTGACTAAGAC
>JAPQRP010000018.1:6609366-6628458 GCA_037367295.1 Apogon hyalosoma
TATTATCAAGAAAACATGGAAAATGGATAGATATCAGCTCTGAAATGAAACTACTATGAGCTATTTTTGTTGTTATCCTTATATTTGCCCAAACAAATGCACCTTTAGTTGTACCAGGCATTAAAATGAACAAGAAATTGAAGAAAACAAGGGTGGTTTAATCATTTTTTCTGCAACTGTATGCATTTGTCTTTAGGGTCAGTTTTGTTTACAGTGTCATCTACGAATCTTATAAAATCATGTATGAGCCACAAATCATGTAGTAAAATGATCCAGAGTTTGTCTTTACAAAATCTTATTCGATGTTGACACTTTTTTTTTTTTAGTTTGTAACAGTTTTAAACATTCTACTTCTAGATTTCTGAAATATTTGCCATGTTCTGACCATAAATGATCATTTTAAACTATAAGTAATCGTCTGGTTTCTTCATCTGTCACTCAAGAACAAAAATAATTTTATGTTATTACAATATTATTGCTGTTTGTTCTAAATTATTGTTACTAGCTGTCTGTAAAACCTGTTTTCTTTCACGGTGTGCGCTGCTGACCTCATGGCCCAGTCACCCTTGTAAAAGAGATATCGATCTCAATGGGATTCTATCTGGTTAAATAAAGGTCTAATAAAAAATAATGGCTTAACATTATTAGTCAATAATATTTCAGATCATAATGAACAGGACGTCTTACGAGCCTAAGTGTGACACGTCCCTATATTTATGTCCACATATGCTCTTGGACCTCTACTAGAGGCTGGAATATTCTCTTTTGGAATAATGGTATTCATGACTCTGTGTTAATAATTGTTAGTTTGTAATGTCCCGAAGGTTTCTGAGTCATTTCAGATTTAGTTACTGCTAATGCTATGGCATATAATTCAGTAATAATAATAATGCTTGTTAAAGCATTCACCAACCTTTTGTGTCTTTTTTGGATACTGTTCCATTTATTCCTCTTTTCTCTCCTCATTTAGTAAGTGTAAATTTATCAGGGATCTCTTTAAACTATGTTTTCTCTATCCTTCAGACTTGGTAAGTGGTGGGTTAATGTTCAACCTTGTTCTCTGATTATGTGGTGAAATAATAGTTATATTTAATGTTAGGAAGAGAAGTGCATTCATTTTTGTGTAAATCAATAGTCAAATCAAGTGACTGAACAGAACATATTCCTTGATGTTTTCATGTTGTAGACGACCTTGTAATTAAGAAAAAAAATATTCATATAGGACCTTTTAAAGCAAAGTTAGAAAGTGCTTTTCAGGATACAGAGACAGAATTGCAGACATATTTAAAAAAAAAAAAAAAAAAACCCAAACAAACAAAAAAACAAAACAAACAAACATAAAAGTACACAAAGCATTGCTACAGAAAAAAAAATAGTTTTGGGAAGCTGAGCTAAAAGAGTTAGGGGGACTATCCCTGAGAGACGGGGCCCTAATGGTATGAATCACCCTTGGATTTGTGGTGTGTGTAGGGTATAAATAAAGAGACCTTGGACGAATGATCCACCGGCCAAAAGGAGGAGTAGGGATGCACAAGTTCATAAATGTGTGAAGGGGCGAGTCCATGTAGGACCTTGTATGTGAAAGGTAGTACCTTGAAATCAATTCTATACTTTATGGGGAGCCAATGAAGGGACGATCGATGTGATGTGAGACTGACAGTTGGAATCCGTTCACATAGCGGCCTTGCATGAACTGCAGCACGACACAGGAACAGAAAGTATTACAGAAGTCAAGGGAAGGAAAAAAAAAGGCCCTGAATTAGAGTCTTTGTTCATTGAGTTCTTGTTTGTCTTTGCTGCATGAAGTACAGCTCAGAAAATCTTTAAAAAGATTTAAGACTTAAATTATTGGCTGACGAAGCACCTGATTCTCTCCAAGTTCCACTAATCAGTGCAGTTTGTTGTGTTTTTTTCTTGTGCCAAAGTCTTTCATTATATTGGATTCAGCTGTTGCGGTAGCCTTCTAGTGGGTCTTGTCATTTTATGAGTGATGTTACACCTACGTTGTGTTTGATGTAGTCCTGATGAAGATCGCTCAAGGTTGAAAAACTGACTTCATAGATGATTTGTAAATGAGTTAGTTATGAAAGTAGAGGATAACTGCAGGCTTAAGGAAATTTAAGACTTTTCAAGACTATTTTCATACATATTTTTAACAAATTTAAAACCTTACATTCATAAAACATGCTTCATAGTTATACCCTTGTCTTAACCATGACACAAAATCAGGATTATCTATGCAGCTGATGTTAAATTTGCATTTCCCCACTGAAGTTCACACTGCTAAGGTGCATAGCTAAATCTAGCCCCCTCCCCTGATGAATGATTGTTGGTAGTTCTGTTCTTTCTGATTTCTGTTATACCAAAATACACAATTACAAATTTGACAAATTCTTGACAAATATTTCCAATGAAAACAAAGCAATCATATCCAGTATACAGTGTTTGTAGAAATGTAAAACCTTTGACTGATGGATTTGAGGATTAATGATTATTTTTAAGGATAAAGGCTTTAAAGGGGTCATATTTAGCTAAACCCACTTTTATTACCCTGCCCCCTAAAGGGGAGGCGAGGGTATTGTTTTTGGTTTGGTTTTATTTTCTGTTTATTTATGTGTTTGTTTCTCAGCAACTTTATGCAAAAACTACTGGACCAATTTCCATGAAATTTTCAGGAAAGGTGTGAGGTGCTCCAGAATAGATCCCATAAAATTTTGGTGGATGTAGGTCAAAGGTCAAGGTCACCAAAAATGTGTTTTCGCAATGATAAGAGATAGGGCATATCAGGTAAAATGTTTGCGAGGGGCGGGGTTTGTTGTGCCTGGCACCACTTTTATTAGTCTTTGGTTCATTTATTTGTGTATTTGGACCCTAATAGTTCATACAGTTTGAATTTGAACCCTCCAGGTGCTGCAAAGCTATCTTTATATTCATTTTGGCAAAACTCGAGTGGATTTCTACAACCTGTTTTAATTCCTTCTTAATTTGTTACGTTTTATAACTAGTTATGTCACGACATTTGCACAGATAAGGTCAAGACTTCCGACGAACATTTCTCCAAGTACGACATAATTGTTTGTCAGCAGCAGCGGTAGTAGTAAAAACTGAAAATATGTCCAAACTTTGAGCTGATTACCTAAAATGTTCAGTTGTCGGTTGTATTAACAAACATAAGTGGCTGAACAGGACAGAGCAGCACAGTCAACAACCTGGAGGGGGTGGGGTCACGTGCATTTAAAGGCCCAGCGCTCAAAATGACCTTTCTGGTGTCATTACTCAGAAATAGGGTTGAAGATGGTCCTGTGAAGTTGAATTGGTGAAGAATTCAGACTCAAGCAGAGCATTTACAGTTCATGTAGACCACAGGGACATGTTTTAAAATGCATAATTCCACTTAAAAAAGCAAACTATCACTCTTTTAAGTTTTAGACAATCAGATTTAATATTTTTCAAGACTTTTTTAAGGGTCTGTGGACACCCCAAAAAGAATAATCACTTTTTATATTTTCTTCTCTGGAATGCTTAGATCTTTTCCCTGTTTTCTCTGGTGCAGTTTCTTTTTTTAAATTTACTTTCAATTGGATTTTTCATTAAGATCTTTAGCTTTTAAAATAAACACCGGTATACTACCTCAAATAAATATATCGAAGATAATAAACCAGTTTTATATATCACGGAGGATAATATAGAACGGTGGATTCTCTCCACAGAAAATACACGGCACTGTTGATAACACACTGCTGTGGAGTCGGAAATAGAAACGGTAGCCCTACTTTCTTTTCTCTTTCTTCCTGACTATCCTTTCGAGCATTAGGGCAGCATTAAATGCTCGAGGAGTGGATCTGAGCTGCTTTTAGTCGGTGGTTTCCAGCCTTCCTGCAGCTTGTGTCATAAGGGAGCAGCAGTGACAGAGTGATGGTGGCGACTGAGGGGTGTGGTGGTCAGCTGGCGGTTACTGGGTGCTCCAGGGACAAACTGGCTTTTTCATCCCTCAAGGTACTCACTCTCCATCAACCCATGTGCCTCCCACTGCTCCCACTCTCTTGCCTTTTTCCTCCAACAGTGTTATGGCTCTCTTTCAACCCCACTTTTACATCTCACACTCATCCGCCCCTCCTTTTTATTTCTCCTTACATAGACACGCACACATATCGCCTTTCCCCACAGTGCTGATACAAGCACACAGGCACTTTGTTGCAACATCAGTGCCGAGTGGAGTGGATGTATCAAGAGCTGAGGAGAGAGTGGGGAAAAAAAAGAGGGGATAAAAACTTTGTTCTACCCAGTGCTTCATTTCAATAACCCCTTCCCCAGTGATAGAGAGAAAGAAAAGGGAGGGATGTGTGTGTGAGACTAGAAGGAAATGGGAAATACAAGAACACTGATGGAGATGTGTCGGAAAAAAAAAGTAGTATTAGAGCAGGAGAACTGTGGGTATGGATGTGAACTTGGGGAATGTAAGGGAGACGTGAGCGCAGTAGTAAAATGAAAAGAAAAGCTGAGTGAACAAATGAAGATGGGGGAACAATCATAAATGAGAAGATGTGAGAGGATAGGGAGTGGGAATGAGTCACTGAAAATAAATAAAATAAAAAAAAGAGGGAGGAGAGTCAAAGAAGGCTGGGAGAAATAGGCTGCTGGCGGGGTGATGAAAGACAGAAAGACGTAAAAACCAAAGAGAAGAGCATCTGAGAAAAGAGAGATGAGCGTCTGAGAGAAGAGACGGGGGGGAGGGGGAGGGTGAGAACATAATGAGATGGAGTGAGAACTAATCTGAGCAGGACAGGAAAAGGCGAGGAAGCGCAGCGAAGATCGCTCACAGCAAAACGCAAAGAAGAAGGTGAGGAAAAGAAGAGTTATGAAGGGTGAGAAGCTGGCACGGAGACTAAGAACATATGGATGTGAGCGGGATGAAGGGGATGACAGAACTAAACCAGGCTGACTTCACAAACTATTAAAAAATAACTCTTAGCATTTGTTTTAAACTACTTCCTTTATCAGACGGGTAGAGTCTGCCTCATGGGACAGCGCAGCGAGCACCAAAAACTTTAGACTAAGTTTAGTGGCTCAAAGTCATTTCATAATTTGCTACGGCTGCTAGCTTACCACTTTTTCTGTGTGTGTGCTCCAAAATGTTTGAAAACACTGCGAGGGTATCGTCAGCTGTAATACCACAGGTGGTATCTTGGTCCTGACTCCTGTTGACTCCCATTAAAAAAAATAAAAATAAAAATAGTAGCTTCTGTCTAGAAAAACATTAAGCCTATCATTTGTTTTCCTGAAGTTATTATGGTTCCATTAGATTTATTTGGACCCTCTAATAACCGTACTGATCCTTAGAAAAAAAAAAAAAAAGACTCCACCATTAATGCGATTTTAGGGCTAACAGAAGGCTTTGATGTCTGCTGTATGGATGTTGATGGACTGGAATGACTGACATCTTCCTCACATGTTGCATCAGAATTTTGTAGCTGCTGTAGATCAAATCGTTTTTTTTTCCCTTTGATGGACAGCTCTACTGTAGTTGCGGTTAAAAAAAAAAAAAAAAAAAACTGCATTTAAAGGCTGTCAAAGGATTTTGATAAGTAACTGTATCATCAAGTGATGTTACTTACATACAATAACAACCATACAGTGCTAATTTCTATATTTATGCTAAATTGACATTTATTTGTTTGTTCTGGCCTGCCAATCACTGTGCTGAAAGATAAGGGATGGGCCATAATTTTCCAAATATTTCAATAGACATGACTGTATTAAAAAAATTAATCAATCAATCAAATTAAAAAAGAGCCTACCTGACTATTGTTCTGTCTCTTAAATACATCTGACCTTGTTTTAACTGGTGTCTGGAATCTGATCCATCAGGCAGCTCCCAGTGGCTCCGTGTGTCTGTCATTCAGCGAAAACTTGATGTATACATGACCCAGGGCTGCACTCATTGTCTGACCGCAACCGCATTAATCGATTCTTGTTAACGTTCTAGACTAATGTAAAAGTAGTGCATCAATTTTCGCTGGGGATTCCTACTTGTTTTTAGCAGGAGAAGCCGTTTTCAGGACTGCAGCGTTAATGTAAAGCAGGTGAGCCTGTGAATATCTCAGGTGAGGTTTAGTTTTGTTCAGCTCTTTTACTGTCAAACAGGTTGTAGAGAGCGAGTCGCTGTCGGTGTTTGAGCCATTTCATCCTGTTGTGCCTCTGTTCAGACTATTCCTGCTCTATATGCCATACACTACTATTTATTTTCTGTGTTTTTCAGACAGCTAAACAAATATCAAATACTCATTTATTCTCTGCATACGACATAATCTTAATATATGACCACAATGTCAACAACAGATGGTATTTTATTACCCCCAATATGCTGGAAGTCATGATTAATTACCACCAATTATCTTGTAATATTTTTGCTTGAAATGCTCATCCCCACCATAGATTACATTAAGTTAAATGTTAAGGTTAAATTACTTAATTATCCTCATTGGAAAATTCAGTCTCTGCATTTTAACCATCCTTACACACACACGCGCGCGCACACACACAGCAACAAGCATGAACGATTAGCATTAGCACTTAGCGCATTAGGATCTGTCATTAAAGGTGTTCAGGGACCAACTCCATATCTTCATCAGTAACTTGGTCAAGGGCACTGACTGTAGAGTTAACCTATGTACGCCTGTTTTATGATGATGGGGCAAACCAGAGGATCCTGAAACCCATTAAAACCCATGTGGCGTAGACAGAACAGGCAAATTCAGCACTAAAAAACCCTGGTCGAACACAGTTGAGTTGAATGCAGACCTATCTATCTAGCTGTGAGGTGGAAGTGCTAACCACTATTCCGCCACGCTGCCACTTGAAGCTGATTATCACACACAATATGTTTTATGATGCATGTGTCAGCATCTAGCAAGCAGCTTAAATTAGTCGTTGATGTACTGTCATATTAGGTAATTACCAGTTTAGGTTGGTTGTTGTTCTCAAAAATGTATCATCTACTATTGTCAGTTTCACTCATCATCCCTTACTCCTCTACCTTCTTATCCAAAGAGTCATTTCTGACTCCAGAAGGTCAAAATCAAAACTCATTTCAGAACTGCAGTCCACATACTAATTGCCGACGGATGTCACAGTGGCTAAGTTCACTCCTTTCATACAGTTTGCGGTTCTTGCTAATATAGCGTGTCCCCCCACCATGCCATCTGTTACAACACATATGTCAAAACAACTGTTGGGGAACATCTATGATCTAAGATGGTGGAATTATTTATGAATCAAGAGATGCTGGCAGGTAGCACCTGAATGTTTGTGGACTGAGCCCCTGACCGGGATACAGGGGAAAATAAACACCTACATGTGTCAAGCCAGTTTCTTAGAAGTTATCTCCAAGCTGACTTAAAGTAGTCTGACAGCATGAGAATGGAGTGGGCTTCCTGGGAGCCGAGCTGAGCACTTCACACTAATGAATACTTTCCAATTAGGGTGCACTTGAATACGAGAAGTCCCAAGACAGTTCTGAGTGTGAGAACTGTGTCTCTGGAGACGGCACAACACTAAGCATCGAAATCAAAGCCACACCCAAAGACTGAAATCAAAGTTGATGGCTGTATTATCTGAAAAAGCTGCTCCTCCATTTGTGCCCAGTTTTATAAGAAATATCCAGGTCTTGTTCTCAAATATTAGAGCAGTACCAGGAAGGTACTGTATTGCGTTACATCCCCCTAAAATCCTTTCACTGCTTATAAAAAGGTGACGCTTAAAAAAGTGTTTCTGATTTTTTTTTTTAAAAAGATAATAACTTCTGCACATTGTGGGTTTTCTACAAAAGCAAATAGCAGCTTTGTTTGCTGATGAATAGATATTTAGTGAGCTATTAAGTATTCACAACAGCAGGACAGGGTATGTGGATATGAATGGAATACAGTGTTAAAGCTCAGTGCCTGTGTTTATGGAAATAAATGAACATACCAGCCAGACTCAGTGTTTTTTATAGATTTGCGAAAATAATAGAGGTTGTTGACAGAGCTCCAATATCTCAGGCTTTGGACACACAGGCATCACTTGTTAGTAGGATCAGTTCATCAGTTCATTGTTGGTTTTGTTCATGGGATTTATTGGCAGTGAGAGACACAATACTGCCAGGTTTATCCCTTAATTTACAAACAGCCAGTTTTGTTATTTTTTCAATTATGATTATTATTAATGCCATTTAAATCAGTCAGTGAGTCCTTTATTATTTGGCTATTTAACCGCCTAGTATTGAATAACAGATTGCACGTCTTGAAAAGACCACGGCAGAATCAGGAATCTCATTCTACTATTCTTAGAAATGCTTTTAAAGAACATGATTTGCATTGGTCTGAGTTCTATGAATATAAAGTAGTGCAGGAATGGGATGCAAACACATTCTTTTGATAAATGTAGAAAATTAACCAAACAAAACAATACAATCAAATGAAGTTACCTTTAATGCTATTTTATTAACCTCATGTTAACCTTACCCAGAGCGGTGTTTGCATTCTACCATGGCTTACGGCTACGTCTTTGTTTTCTTATTCCTCTGCCTTTTGTTTGCTTTGATTGTGATGCACTTAGTAACTTTATTATGAAGAAATGCTATAGAAACAAAGTCATTATTGTTGAAGTGCTTATTACCACTGAAAGCATCACACATACTGAGAAGTGATAGTAGAGTGTCCTTACCCAATGATGGGATGTTTGAAGCCCAGCTTGGCGGTGGTCTGCTGAATCTCTTTCTCCAGCCATGCCTGTGGGCGAACCAGGTACTTGACAAACTGGGACACCCACCAGACGGATGGGTCACCATGCAGGCGCTGCAATCGTGGGGCCAAATCCTCAGGGATTGCCAGGGGTAGGTAGGGGGGCCGAGGGTGGAGACTGTCCACTATGGGCAACTCCACAACCTGGACGTCCTTGTCATGAGCCTCTCCTGTTGGGACCAAAACATAAAAGAGATTCATTAGAGTTCATCTGTGAAGTCAGTAAAAGGTCTGTCTAAAATCGCAGAGCGTCAGTGGGGACGACAAATTGCTTGTTTTCTGTCTGAGCCAGTACACAAAAATCTGAAAATATGAATACATACAAAAAAAAGGAAAAACTAATCAATTCATTCATTATGTTTGAGGGCAAAGTTGTCTGCACTTAATTTTTTGTCATCTGACAAATAGAAAAATGATTTTAGCATAATTCCAGTTAAGACCATATTTGATTCCAACAGGGTAGTTGAATGTTTAAAGACAATAAGTTTTAATAAGAAAAAACTTTTCAAAAGGTTTAAACTGAAGTCTTATCAGTCACACCATGGTTATAATAATTCAACATTTTCATTAGGTCTTCACTTAATCTTGAAGTTTGACTTTTGACTTCAGTTGTAGTTACTTTTATGACAACAGTAACAATACAAAAGCAATTTTAGTTTTATTTTACAGAAGTGACATGTTTTAGTCCAGTTTTTAATTATTTGCAATGTTAGTTTTCCAGGTATAATGAAGAAATCCTCTATTTCTAGAGTCTGAAAAGGGTAAGACATTTCATTTATTGTAAGGTCCCATATTGAGCAAAGCCATTTTATGTAGTTAAATGAAGCTGATTTTACCTGCAAATGTATTTTGTTTTAGTTCATACTGTACTGTTCACTGTAGCTTTGTTTTAGTTTTTTTAGTTTGACTGTACCTGATCATTCACTGAGTCAATATAAAAATGTTGTTGTGTAGTGCAATAGCTTAGCTTTAGCCCTCAGACTAAGCAATGGATTCATTCCTATTCTGTTCCCATCATGGATCCAGACCTGCCAGCCCCTGTGTGTCCAGCTTTTGTGACTGACAGCTCTCTGCTTGTCCTTGCTTAAAGGCCAAGGTAAGCTCTTTAATGCAAGGCTGTGGAGGGCCAGGGGCTAAGGCAAGGCCCTGGACTGGGGGTGATGACTTGGCGCAGGCCCCTTTAGACTCAGTCCTGCTTGGCAGAAGCCCTGGGCAAAGGGTTGAACACCACCGATTACGAAGGTCACCTCTCTGGGCTTTAAACCCCCCGTGCACTGCTAGACCTCCCCATATATGAAGGCCAACATCCTTGGACAAAGACACACATGTGCATGAAGCACAGCTGCATCTTTGAACGAAGGTGGAAGGCATGAAAATAAATACACATGTTCATCCAAAGCAAACAGACACACATGCAGCGGTGTTACAATAGTGACAAGTGATGTGTATCCAAATAACAAAACAATAAAAGAAACGTGCATTGACACACAGAAGCACAAAGAGCTGCGGTTAATCTCATCTCACCAGAAGGGATATGCCTGGCAGACACAGCCTTTCTTTCAGTCTTAAAACCCGAGGAAGGCTTTTTTTTCCCTTCCTTTCTTTTTTCTCTTGGAGGGCATGTGTGTGTAAACCCAAGATCTAAGTAAAAAACAAGTTTGAGGCCTGTGTTCTGTCAGAGTAAAGTGGCTCCTCTAACCGCCACCGACAGGTCCTAATACAGCGGCGAGCAGCCTCCACAACACGCTTCCAAATAAATGGCATAATGAGTCATTAAAAGTGGCCTTTCACAGAGAGGGTACATAAAAAGCATGTTAAAAACAAGGACAGAAACAGAGGCTTCAATTTCTGTGTGTGCACGCTGGAGCATGGACTGAATATAAATTGGTGGAAGCATTAAATATTGAACAGAAAAAATATTCCCAGGCCTGTCTTTGCTTATATAACAGCATTGGCATGATTCACATAAGGGGGAATGGGCATGTTTTGAGGCCTGCACTTCTTGGCACAAATACACAGATATGCAGCATGTCTTCCTCCCACTGCTACTTAATTAGATCACAAAGCTCTTCTAAATTTCATCTCAACTCCAAAGCCTCTGCATACATTTCTAACATGCATCATGACTTAAAGCATACATATCTGCACCAAAGCTGAGTTTCTGTATTGTATGTTAAGTCCATGAAGTATAGTGACCCTACTAAATATTTCATAGAATTAATACAGCTGTGAAATTGGAGAATTGAGAGTGACACCATCCAGACGCAAAATATAAACCTGCTCCATCCATTATACATTACAGCCTTGAGTTTATGAACTTGGAGAACTCTTGTTCCAGCCTTTACATGGCAGGGAACATTATGTTTCTCCCGCTTTTCTCAGACTCACTCATAAAGCAGTAATATCTGTACAGGAAACCTCAAAGGAATACACTCTCTTTGGCAAATTAGCTCTTTGATCAACGAACCATTGTTCCACAAGAAGACTGGTTTTCCCTTTGTGTCTTCAGCATTTAATGTTAGAAGGCCTGTGAAATGGTGCTCAGCTCTCTTATGCTGTCCACTGAACATACATTAATAATAATATAATGGACTAAAACTGCAACATGCCACAGTGACCTGACAAGACAATATAACTAGGAACCATGACTCAATTTGTTTGTCGGATAGCTAGTTTCCTAAAATATGTAAAACTTAGAGATAAATTTAAATTACATTTTATATAGGCAAAACACTTGCATCCACACTTGAGAGTCACCCTTATTTTGTTCATACAAAACTATGTAATATGCATCTATGTATTTTAGCACTCCTGACGTCGACTTTATTAAGTCTTTAAAAAGGACCTGAATGAAACAAACTATCTATAATTTTTTTTAAATTAAGTAAATTTATTGTAATCATTTCACTTATCTTTCACAGCCCATCTAGGTGTTCCTGTAAGACCCAAAACACTTGATTTAAACTGTTTGTTTTTGTTTGTTTTCAAGGTTCTGTACTTTTGTCTTTGGAGCGAAGCAAATCATAGTGGTGTCCTATATTTCTGTATATCTGTCTTAAGGACCTCTATGATGTTTCCCATTTACAACAGGGAAATTTGCAGGTCCCATATAATGACTTTATTGCTATCTTTGATTTTTTCCCCAAGCTATATGTTTTCCTCACTGAAATACCCTGTCACAGATACATATACAATGCATTCTCTTTATGTCTATAAATGTCTTATACCCTAAGGGAAACATTTATGAAAGTGGGCTAAGCGCACGCAGATATATTTGTGTTGTGAGGTGCGACAAAGATTAGTCTGGATTGGGCTGCTGTTTGAAAATAGTTAATTTTCCAATAAAAACAAGCAAACAAACTGATAGATTCAGATTTTTTGCTGCCCAGGTCATGTTCAGCCATGATTATTTCAAGGTGTTTATACTGAAGGCTATGAAGATTTGCCAATCCTAAACCATAAGACTAGAATTACAACAATGTGAGACGCTTGGAGTTTGCAAGATGTTAGCATTCACTGCATTCAAATTCTGTATATTTACTGGAGTAAGCAAACATTCCACATAATTAGTGAGATACTAAATGTATATCTTCTCATTAATCCAAGCCTTTTGCATTGCTTTGCAATCCAGTGCCCTGAGGAATGTTGCCTGCACTGTTAACTAAACAGGCATGACCACGAGTGTAGCCAAGTACCCAACAGGCTTACATTAGCTATGCCTAGCTAGTTAGCCAATTTGGCCAACAAAAAACACTGCCTCTGCAAATTGTAAGACTTTATAAGGACCAAAAGACATGAAGGCAGCAGTGACGTTTCTAGTGCAAGGGGTCTGATGGCATATATGGATCTATAGGAGGCCGTCTGTAAGACAGACACCAGAGAAAGACATTAGATAGTGGAAAAGGACACATGAAAGGCAGGAGAATAAGAGAGGGAATGCGCTGGGAGAGCAGGAGATAAGAAGGGAGAGCCCAGGAGAGCACAAGTCAAATGAAGCGATAGGAGAAAAATGAAGAGCTGAAAGGACGCAGCAATGAGCACACGAAAAAGCAATGAGAAAGAAAGTGATAGAGAGGGGAAGAGAGAGGCAGGCAGAGTCTTGTAGCAAAACCACCAAATCATCACAGCTCCTGTCAAAGGCAAACACATTTACACTGTAGAACGGTCTATTAATCAGAGTAAATTACAATTGTTATTCATGTCTCCATGCACTCTGATTCAGAAATGATTTTGCTATATTAACATCAGTGGAAAGCTCCATCACTTCAAAACAAGTATGTTGATCTTGGGCTGGAAGCGTGCTTGTTTAATCGGGTTCATAGATAAAAACAGTGGGACACCTGAACATGGCATTTGTTAGTTCATGTCTACAGCAGAGGTCTAATAATACAAACAGATAAAAATACATTCAGACAGGCTGTTCCTCCCAGTGATAAGCCTCAGGCCTTCCCTTATTACACCTGTAAGCACAGAACTCCCACAGCACGACTAATGAGTCTTTGGGGGAACCCTCTCCAAGACCCCACAAAGACATTTTTACAGGGCTAGAACTATTACATTCAACTCACGCCATGACATCACACAAGCCATTTATAAAAACACACATCCCGCTATACTGTTGTGCAGAAGACCCTTCATTAGTCTGCCTTTCTTAGTTGACAGTGAACCAAAGAATACCGCATAATGCTGCCTCAGTGTGTGCCTTAAGACAGCATGTTGGTGCTATGAAATTAGCTGCATAAAACAATAGTGCTGTCTAGTGTGACATGTATCTTATGTATGTTGGGAACATAAGCACTGCTGCTGCTTCCAAAACAATAATTGAAGAGGATTTCATCCTCAGCTCACAGAGTAAGTACCTCCAGAACCTCGCTGCTTCTCCAATTCACCGATTTTTTTTTGACAATAGTGTCTTGGTTCCTGTAGAATAGCTGCTAACTGTTTGTTCATAGATTTTTAAATTTCCAAGTCCCAGGAAACACCTATGTAACACAATGCCAGCTCTCTTTTATACACAGTCGTCGATTCAGCTCTATGACTACCTCTGCTGCTGCCTTAAAGGTGGAACAACAATGCCCTCAATTCTGCGTTTATACCTTTTCTACACAGCAGTAAGGCTACATTCCTGCCTTGAAAATGCGGTGTAATGCTGGGGCCATAGAGATGACCCTGTTGTTGTTCAGGAAATCACCCTGGTCAGCTCTGTAAAAGAAATCCTTGTCTAGGAGTTTGTTTCCAGAGACACAGCCATATCTACTTGTTACTAATGCTGCACTTGCACCTACAGATCTTTGAAAAGTACAAGGTGCAAAGATGATAACTCGATTACAAACAATAACTTTGTAGCTTTGCATGGTCAGACTCAGACTATACTCCAGCCTTTGTTTCAGTGGTGGAGGAAGACCTGGCTCGATCCATGATCATTCTGTGCCTTGTTTGTATTTCTTTAAACCAATTACAATCATCTCGGTGCTAAGCCAAGATGTACAATGGCAACACAGATAGCAGAAAGGGATGAGACTGCCAAAAACTCAGTTAATGGCAGCCCTATTCCAAGAGATTACTTCCAGTGAGTGAGACTGCCTCATAAGGTATGAACAGACAGGGCCTCTACCCCACTACTCATTTGGCTTGAACATGACTAATCAGGCTACTGGCTTTTCTACCAGTTCCCTGCCCAGTTCCTTTCCATACAGCCCACAGATCAACAATCGTCTGAACCACATTAAGAAAATGAAATGTATAGTGCAATGGTTCACAACCTTTTTTGGCTGATGACCCCATTTTAAGATCACAAATTTGTGGCGACCCCAGACATTCAAAACAGACTTTTTTTTTTTTTTGCCAAAATTAATTTGTTTTTGATCAATAATAGTTTGCTATACTATGTTGCAAATAAACGTTAATTTTAGATGACATTTAGGCTATATAATGTATATTATGGACAGAGGCAGAAAATCCAGGTGTAGATTACTGCACAAAGTGAGAATTTGATTTTCCTTGGTCAGGATATGTACAGTCAGTCCAGCTTGTTTTTACACAAACAATAATTCAAATTGTGAAGTATGAAAGAGCTGCACCATCTTAAAACTGGCCACAATGAACATTTGAAAGAAACACCACCACAGTGCTTCAGTTTCAAAATAATTTTTTTTCAGTATATATTTTTTTTTAATCAATTACTAGAAATTCCAGGCAACCCCATTTAAATTCCAGGTGACCCCACATGGGGTCATGACCCCAAGGTTGAAAAACACTGATATAGTAGGGGGCTAAATTTGATGGCTGTTTAGATGGTTATACTTTATTTATGTCACCTCTGGCAGATTAAAACCCAAATAAAGGAAAATCTCTGTTTCCATGAATACTAGATGCAATTAATTCATGTTAATATTAGATATAAAGGACTGTAGAGTATATGCAGATGGTTGTCAGTCTGAAAGCTTCCCTTAATTCACTTCCTCATATCAGTCTTCAAATGCATCACTGGCTTAGTTCGAGAGCCTTTCCAGATAAATCCAAGGGCAAGACAGCAACCGAGTAACTAGAGCTTGGTGAATGGCAGCTGTAAAATACTATATTATCAACACCGCCGCAGGAATTACCTTCTGAAATTAAACTAATTAAAGAATAAAATTGTAGAATATAGAATAAAATCATTTACAGAAAAGGTTAAGAGCTGGGTGAAAGTAAGCTACAGTAATATATGCATTTTAGTCTTCTGTACTATGTATTCTTCCCTATGTCTATTTCATTGTACTTGTCTGTGGTGTACCATATGTTTATGAATAACAACTATGTATTCTGATTATGTAGGTAGTTGGGGGTGTAAAATTCCCCCCTGTAGGGACAATGGTTGCAAATTAGTACTGGTTACAACCTCGTTGTGCAGCACAACTGACTTATGTTTGTCTTGAACCTACACTGCCCTAATTTAAAAAGCTATTTTCACTTACAGGCATTAAATAAAAGACAATTTTCACATCCAACACTCCATTAAATATTGATGTCACAATTTGGAAAGTGTTTATGTTACATGATGCAAGCTGTTAAATGTGGAAAGACTCTAGTTAGTCTGCAAACACAACCTGGGACTGAAAGAGTGGAACACAAAGTCTGTCCCAGCTAAAAACCGCATACATTTGGCACATGTGCAAAAAAGCAAGTCTGCTGCCTGACTTACATGTTCTCTGACAAAAGATATTTATAGTGTGCAGGAAACAATTTCTCAAAACACTGCATAGAGACTATCAGACTCTAAAGAACAAACTTTCTGTAGGTCAGAGTAGTGGGTGGTTTACTGAAATGAAGTCACAGGATTTCTTGGCAGTGAACCTGCTGAAGAGTAACCTGCTGCTGCTACACTGGCTGCCAAAGTGCTTTAACTGAAATTGCATAGTCCTGCTTAGCTCGGGAATTCACACTGTTTTTGCTGCAGCAGCACAAAAGAGCGGTCTGGATAAACATTTTTTAGCTGTTAACCCAAACATCAATTTAATTTAATTATTAAGCAAATGACCAAAATTATTACATGCTAAAGAGTGTGTGTAGCTCATGATGATGTGCGTCCCTACCTGACCAGTGTCCAGTCGTCGCCCCAGAGCGGTCGGTGCAGGTGTTACTGACTGGCAAGAAGACGGTCTCCCATCCACCGGGGGCGTAGCGCCAGTTGTGGGACTCCAAGATGAGCGTGCGCTGGGTGCCATATGCGATCATAAAGCAGTAGACGACATGGTGGAGCTGGCAGCCATAACCACAGCCCTTATTGATGTTACACACCAGCTTCCTCGCCTTACTGCAGTCTGGGGGGTTCTAGGAAGAGGAGGGGGAGGAAACAGATACAGGAAAGAATGTTTCAACATTTCTTTATTGCTTGACCCTCATCTTGTAGTTCTCAAAGCCCTGGTTTCTGAGTTGTAATAACACAATGCTGATATTGTTTTCTCTGCTGGCTCTCTCTGCCTCGTACTCTATTTCTAATTTTCTGACACCTTTTCCAGGTTTGCCTTTCTCCATTTACCTTTTGTTCGTTTCTGTTATCTCTGCTTCCTACTTTGTACAGTTCCTGCCACTTGTTTTTTGGATATGCTGGCAAAATCTCATAATGCCTAAGCGAAAGACCAAAACCATCAATCAACTCATCAAAATAAATTACAGGTGACGTTGCTGTAAATATTTACTGAAAACAGTCCTCAGCACTGTCTGTGACTGTAATTTAACTTGATATACATGTAAAAATGACTAACTCTAAGATTGATTAAGTAAGGACTGAATTGGGGAAGTGAGCTTTTAGCTTTGCCGCCCCCTCTGCCTGGAATGCACTTCAAGTGGAGCTGAAAATGCCAGAACTCATGTCTTTTCAAGCTTTTCGCTCCATCTTATGGACAAGACAGCAAGAGTCAATCGGACAGTGCCTGTGTTTTTAAATTGCTGTGACCTCAAAAAAAAAAAAAAAAAATGCACTTCATCAACTGCACTTTAAAAAAAAGGTCTAACTTTCCTGTCATTACAATATTGTTGCTGTTGGTTTTAATTTATTGTTGCTATCTGTTTGTAAAACCTCTTTTCTTTCTTGGCGTGTGCTGCTGACCTCTTGGCCAGGTCACCCTTGTAAAAGAGGTCTCGATCTCAATGGGATTTTATCTGGTTAAATAAAGGTCTAATAAATTATAATAAAAAGGAAAGGCATTCGTAAGGATACTTGATTTAAGAAGAAAGACAGGGAACAAACACAGTTATTTGCAAATGTAGTGAGATATACATTTGATAGGACTTCTTGAATTAGCTAAACAAAAGGAAAGTGTGAAATTCACATGAAGTATGTGGTACAGAACCCATTCCAAGAACTGGATGAATTCAAATAAAGTAGCACTTCAATCTTTCTTTTACTGTTTTTCCTTTACTAATGAAACTGAAAAGATCTTAAAACCAAAGCTAAATGGTCAATAATAGTAAGAAAAATGACTTAAGATTTACAAAGTAAAAAGATAAACATTCTTCAAAGAATGGGAATAATCTTACACAGTGTATTATTCTTAAAATAAGATCAATAAGACTTTGCGGCTAGACTCCAAGTTGTGGTTAGATAGGAGTTTCTGCAGCGCACATGCACTATTTAATCCTATTTCGGTAATATTTGCTAAAACTACAGTGCCCAGCTCTTTTTGGAAATCACTGAAAGTTTATCTTTGTGACCTGATTTTAATATCCAAGTCGTCAGCAGGAATGAATAAGCATAGGCCTAAGGGCCACAGACTGGGTGGAAAAGTCCAACAGTATTCATAGATGCATTGTTAGTTTTGGTCTCTTCAAGGAATATTTTGGCAGTAACAAAAATATAGAATATCAGTAGCCAAATCCTTGAATATCATTTCTTCTTTGATCTGTTTGTTTTTTTAGCACCGGTATCGCTTCATTTCTTTTCCCCAACCACTTTCCCGATTCTCTCGTTCTCATTATTTTTCACATGCTTTTTTTCGGCGTCTTTCCCTTCACCCTCTCTGACTCCCAATCCCTCCAGTACATCACTCTCATTTCTCATAAATTAGCCTCACTGTCATACAAAGTCTGAAGAAGAATACCAAATGAGAGGTAAAAACCAAAGAAACAAGGATTTTTTTGGGGGGGCTACAAAAAAAAAAATAAAGCAATGGAAACCAGCAGAGTGACACATGTTGTGTTGTCGATGAGTCGCTGGGTGGGTTGTGATTCGCTCGGCAGCCGGTCGGAGCGACTCTGCAATACTAGTGCCAACCAGCTTCCTAAACAGCAATTACCGGCTGATGGGAGTGTTTTCCTCATTAGGCTGCTGCAGCTGTGGATGGTTCATAGTAATCAGGCCACACGGCACCCACCGGCTAAGGCTGCCTATCACACACTAGCAGGAAACGAAGAGGAGGAGGAGGAAAGAAGAGGGAAGCGAAGAGGAAGAGAGTAGAGGGTAAGAAATGAGGAGAGATTTAATGAAATAGAGGGTATAGGGAGGAGAGTGGGAGGAGGAGGAGAAGAGGAGGACAGGCGTGGAGAGGTCGGGAGGAAAAGGAGAGAAGGAGTGGAGCCAAGGAGAGGAGAAAAGGAGGAGATGAGGAGAGGGAAGGAGAGGAGACGAGGAGATGAGGAGTGGAGCCAAGGAGAAGAGAAACGGAGGAGATGAGGAGAGGGAAGGAGAGGAGACAAGGAGAGGAGATGAGGAGTGGAGCCAAGGAGAGGAGAAAAGGAGGAGATGAGGAGAGGGAAGAAGAGGAGACAAGGAGAGGAGAGGAGGAGAGGGAAGAAGAGGAGACAAGGAGAGGAGATGAGGAGAGGGCCGACG
>JAPQRP010000018.1:6628558-6659092 GCA_037367295.1 Apogon hyalosoma
AGGAGAGGGAAGAAGAGGAGACAAGGAGAGGAGATGAGGAGAGGGAAGAAGAGGAGACAAGGAGAGGAGATGAGGAGAGGGAAGAAGAGGAGACAAGGAGAGGAGATGAGGAGAGGGAAGAAGAGGAGACAAGGAGAGGAGATGAGGAGTGGAGCCAAGGAGAAAAGGAGGAGATGAGAAGAGGGAAGGAGAGGAGACAAGGAGAGGAGATGAGGAGTGGAGCCAAGGAGAAGAGAAAAGCAGGAGATGGGGAGAGGGAAGAAGAGGAGATAAGGAGAGGGGAGGACAAGAGATGAAGAGAGGAGACAGAGAGGAGAGGAGAGAAAACTGATTTCTACTGTTTGTTCAATAACATGAACAGAGTAAAGCAGCCGTCGAGCTGACAGAACAAGCCACACAGGTATTTCTTGTGAGTTACACGCTGCCTGTTCATGTCTATCCCCACAGGTGTAAGCTAACTTAGAGTGCTAATAATCTAGTATGGCATCCTGACAAAAGGCTTTATGAAAAGCTTGTTTTTTCTCAGTAAAGCTCAGCATTTGAGCCACAACGTCTGCGTAATACTGTTGTGTCGCGGCATGCCTTGCGATGTGGTGGCCACACTGTAAACTGGGCTGATAATGATGAGGATGGAATTAATCCAAAGTGCTAAGAGATTTGGTTCAAGGATAATGATGGCAGATGCCTGTATAAAAGCAGCCTCTGAGTACCGCTCTATACCATAGGTTAAGTACCTGTTAAAATGGTGCATTTTTTCAATGTGAAAAATAGAGGATGTGGTAAGGTGCTTCAGTTCAGAGACCTCAGTGGTGTCGTTTATTTATGGACTATAGCTAAGAACAAGTAGATATGGCATACAGTTCTATATGCCAGGTAATTATCCAGAAATATGCCAATGTAGGTGATAAAAGCAAGCTGTGCAGTGCTGAAGATGCTTTAAAACAACATTTTTGACTGTGTGTTGCTGCTACTATGCCAAATGATTAACTGTAACATGATTATATTTCAAAAAACAGACTGTACATCCACCTCATTAGAGCCTGCATTTGCCTCTGGGAGACCTTTTGAAGAAAAACACCTGTAGTGCACAGGTTGTGACACATTTTATGCATGCAGAAGCAACAGTATGTCATTTAGAAGTAAGGAATGAGAATTATATTGAAAATTATAATAACCCACATTTGATATTGTTTATGGCCAGTATTGTTTGCCATTGAATTCATTTGCATTCTGTAATTGCCTCTCTGTAATAGTTTTCAGTTTTCTGCCAGAGTGTGCCTTTCCTTGACTGAATTCAAAGTGTACAATTCTACACAGGAAATACTGCATGTGCACAGAATACATGCATTGCAGAGTGCAGCTGCTCAACAGGTTCAGAGGTCAATACATGAGCGATTTCAAACATCAATCAACCTGTACTACAGCATAAAGTGCCTGTAGTGATCATGGTTACAATGATCAACTGCTTACAGTAGATGGATAAAAAAAGCCTGAGACAGAATCAGTTCTGCACAGATGAAGGTTAAATAATTTACTTATACTCATCCAACACTTATACTGTTATGTTTGAGAAAATTCAATGTAAAAAGCCTGATTTGTTTTGGATGCCTGGTGGGGAAATGTTGAGTTGGCTATTTGAAAATGAAATATATAGTTTGACAAGATTTTTGGGGAAGGCATGGAAAGTCAGACAAAGAACTCAGTATCCCGAACTAAAATGACCTTTTTTGATGTAACTGTTTTTGGGTTGAGTATATGCTTTATATGTTGGCCATCCTCCTGCTCTGAAGTCAATAGTGTCTTGTAAGCCTATATGGGCTTAGCATGTAAGAGTATGACACTTAAAGGGGTCATATTTTGCTAAACCCACTTTTATTAGTCTTAGGTTCATTTATTTGTGTATTTGGACCCTAATAGTTCATAAAGTTTGAATTTGAACCCTCCAGGTGCTGCAAAGCTATCTTTATATTCGTTTTGGCAAAAATAGAGTGGATTTCTACAACCTGTTTTAATTCCTTCTTAATTTGTTACATTTTATAACTAGTTATGTCACGACATTTGCACATATAAGGTCAAGACTTCCGACAAACATTTCTCCGAGTACGATATAACTGTTTGTCAGCAGCAGCGGTTGTAGCAAAAACTGAAAATATGTCCAAACTTCGAGCCGATTACCTAAAATGTTCAGTTGTTGGTTGTATTAATGAATGCAAGTGGCTGAACGGGACAAAGCGCACAGCCAACAGCCTGGAGGGGGTGGGGTGAGAAATGGCTCATTTGGTTTTAAAGGCCCAGCGCTCAAAACAACCTGTCTCGTGTCAGTCAGATATAGGGTTGAAGATGGGCCTGTGGAGTTTAATGAAGAATTCAGACCCAAGCATAGGTTTTACAGTTTATGTAGACCACAGGGAAATGTTTTAAAATGCATAATTCCATTTAATAAAGCAAAATATCACTCCTTTAAATAAAATATTCATTCATTCATATACTAATCAGGTAGTCTGTGTACAGTGTGCTCATCTGGGGCCTTTTTATACTTTAAGGTGACACTGCATTCATGCTGAAATTTGTTTTGTTTGAATAAAAACATAAAACACATATACATGAAGAAAGCACCTGTTGATGCAACACTTATCCAGTGCAGCAGGCTGTTGGAACCGAAATGTTATAGTTTCCATAGGCTGGTTTGAGCGATTGAAAAAGGAGAGAATTTTATCTTTAAGAAACTGAACAGGAAGGCTGCTGAGGCAATGATCGATCGGACGGTGATGTCATCTTGTTTGAAGTGCAACTACAAGAAACTGAATCGGGAAAAACCCTCCTTTTTGATACTGAGTTGGAGAGTATCTGGAATTTTTTTTTTTCCCCCCAGTTAGAACAACAATCATATGTCAACAAAACAGGCACAAAAAACTCCACTAGCGACACTTCAAGGTAAATAAACCTCATAATAAATTTACAGATGAGTGACAAATTAAAGGCTCGTCCATAATTATGATCTGCTTATTGTGACCAATTTGACCTGGACAGACGTGATTGCTGTGAAAGGTTTCCGCTGTATTAAAATACACTTTTCATTACCACCAGTAACTGAAGGTCACGCCAAATCAACCACAACTAAAATCCTTAATGACATTACCCTTATTACCAGGCACGCTGTAATCTCTGGAAAACTGTGGCACAAAAACAATTATCACGCGACGGCAATGAACTAAATTTGATGTTGCCTTTGCTGACTACAGCGTCGTGTAAAAGGTTCAGAATGCGAAGAGAGACGAAAAGCTCATTCAACAGCAACCATCTGAAGGAGTCACGCATGTCCGGCGTATGTTATGGGTAGACAGATGGAGCAGACGCAGAGATGGAGTTAGTTAAACCAGGAATGAAGTGAGAGGAAAGTGCGGGTGGTGGAGACAGCAGGACAGGAGGGAGGAGTCTGTCTGTGTGTGCGTATGCACGTGTACATTTAGATGTGCGAGTGTGTGCGTAAGAAACGGCAAGAGGCACACAAGCCGAGCGTTTCGTGGCGTATGAGCGTGTGCATCAATCTTGTGGCCGAGTGCATTTTGCGTGTGCGCGTCGATTGCTTGTGTAGGTACGGGCGAATCCATCTGTGCACGACTGGGTGTGTGTGTGTGATGAATTAGCGATGGCAGCTGGTGGAGCGGTGTGATCCCTCAGCGGTGGTGACAGCAGCTGTTAGTGGTGCTGTCTCCGCCCAGCCAGACTGACTGGGTCCTCTTCATCAAACACACCGGCTCATTAATGCTGCAGGGAGCGGTGCCGCGACACACCGCACCTCCAACCCCAGAACCCTGCAGCACCAGGGCCGGGGAGCAGGGTGGCTGGGGGTGAACGCATGGGTCTTGAGTCTCAGGTTTTGTGTGTGTAAGCAGTCCATCCATCCATCTCTCTCTGTGTTTGTGTCTTGTCTTTGACATTTTTGCATTTCTGCATATGCGTGTCTGCCAATCTGTCATTTTGCTTCCCTGCATACGTGTGTGTATGTATGTGTGTATCACTAAACCGCTGACAAGCAACAAGAATCCTGCTTGTCAGATCCGACTGTCTGCTATCACACCGCTCACCTGCTCCTTGTGGAAACCGATGCTGACAGTTATGGATGGTGCAAATGAGACGACGTGTGAAAAATGTCCTCGAAAATGCATATGCGTATTTGTACGTGAGGGAAACATTCATATAACTTTATGTCAACGTGTGTGCAACTTTGTGCAAGTACAAAAAAAAAAAAAAAAAGAGGACGAGGCCATTTGGCAGAGCAGGAGGTGTGTCTGTAGTTACCTGTAGATAGGTGATTCTGTTCTGGACCAGATCTGACAGGTCTTTCGCCTCCTTCATTCTCCACTCGCCCACTCCATCTGCCTGGCTGAGGTAGTACAGGTCTGTCATGATCGACCTGCAACAACACACAAATTAAAAGTTTACTAATCTTTGTCTGCTTTAAAACACTCAAAAAAAACACTAATTAATAAAGACATTCTAGGATTCTGAAAGCTCTTTTTTTAACAGTGCTCAAAAACAGCACCGTGTCCAAATGGTAGTTCATTACACTGCCAGCATATTCAGCCTTTGCTTTCTGGAAACAGTCTAATATTCACCAAATCTCTGGGCATTGCCAGGATGGTAAAATATAAGCAGAAATCCGCCTACGGATAAATGCAAAAAGCAAAACTACATCTTCAAAGGGCTGATACCATAAAAATAAAATAAAAGATAGGAAATATAATCTTGTGTTACCATAGCACCGGCATCTTAAAAATGGATTAGAGTCAGATTGGTCACTCAAAGAGCAGCAGCTAGAAAACAAACCCAGGAGTCTAAAGTAGACAGTTTTACTCTTTGTACATACATTCTTCTAAGTTAATCATCAACAGGGTTTCTGCAGGTATCAGCAAATCTAATTTAATGCTTTTAAATTCCCTTTTTAATGCCACTTTAAACAAATTTAATGCCCATGTCCAACTGCAGATACAGTTTTATATATAGTTTTATGATGGTTTACCGTCGACAGGCTTTAATCAGGTTCTGAATAGTTCCTCCTCCAATCACTTTTGCTGAAACTTGCATTTCCCCATTTTTCCCACATTTGCTAATATTCCCTCTGCTCTTTCGCCACAGCATGAGCACGCTCACAGCACGTTGCATTCCAAGCGTCCGGTGTTGTGACTTCGTGTATTGGCCATAAACAATAGCCAAGTAAAGGGTTCATCACACTATACTTCCCATCAAAATGATTAAATGTTTATTTAATCAAAATAAATCATGAACAATGCTTTTTTTTCCATCCAAGTGTATTTGATTTTTTAATGCCTCTGGATATCGAATTTAATGACTTTTAATGCTTTTTAATGACGCAGAAACCCTGATCAATTTCAAAACTTTTGATGATTAATCTACAGTTTAACACTGATGTTTTGTTGACACAAATGTTTGTATCTGTACATCAGTCTTCATTCAAATTATGTCAGAACTGCTGATGCCTCGTAATCTTCCTATTAGTGAAGAACCTGACAGATGTGGAGCTTATTTCTACAAGTCTCAGAGCGACTTTGCAACAACTCATGCTAAACAATGTAATGGACATTTTCTCCCTTTTATATATTAGTTGTTACTTTAAGGATACTTTCATACAGACTGTCCTCAAACATAATGTTCCTTCAACCAATCAATCAATCAACATTCTGTCAACAATGACATTACGACTAAGTGTAATGAATATTCAGAAAATTAAGGAAGTAAGGTTGGTTAATGATAAACTTTATTCAGGAAACACAACATCCCAAGGCACTCTTGTAAAAATATCAAAATGTCTTTATTGTGATGGGATAGTCAAGTTACACCTATAAAAACAATTACACTTCATACATTTTGGCATTAAGCCTTCATCAGGAAAAAAAAAAAAATAACAGGCTTGATATCAGAATATGTTGAAAATAGCTTCCCGAGTCCATACAGTGCTGTGTAAAAGTCTTAGGTCCCCTTAAGCTTTGTTTTTGGAGGAATGAAATGTGCACACATAATTCTTATTCTTTTTTCTTCACACATAATAAGAATATATAGGAAATGTGAGCACAGTCTTAAAAGACATCCAAAAAACTGAAGGTCACTATTTAGTGTGACCCCTGACCCCATGACAAGAAGCAACACAACCAACTAGAAATGTGTGTTGAATGAAACCTGGTATAAAACATCAGGAAAATAATGCAATAAATCTTACACTGAATTAAAGGATTAAGAGCATACAACACAGAAGCTGTTTTTCCCCTGCAACTTTTGTTTTTAGTACTGCGCATATTTCCCATATATCCAGATAGGATAGAGGAATGCATATGCGTGGTCATTATAACTTTACTAAACCAACAAAACTAATTTTGACACTCCTTTTCTGACTTTTTTTTCTACTTAATAAACTTACTTTTTTTCTTACATGCAAAAACTCAAATATTATTTGTACATGACAAGTCCATAATTATGTTTAAAATAGATCACTCGCTATCATACTGTTCTGTGCTTCTCTAATGTTTTTTTTTTTTATCCTTGACATTCCAAGGCGTAGGTGTGCTAGAGCAGAGAAGGTAGAAACTAGCAGAAGGTTTGTGGTCATATATTCAGATGCTAATCTTGAACGCAGAAGGAACTTGCATGTATATTCGTAAATCAAATGCTGCGAAGTTAAATATGGTAAAATGAAGGGCCGGATGCTACAATGACATGTGTGGTTTGATACCTCTGGGGGAACTTTTGTTCATCTGCTAATTTTCCAGACACTAAGACCTAATCCAGGACTCAAGTGATGAAGATTCAAGTGCATGACTCTCAGCTCTGATCACATGATGCAGCTAATTTGATACCAGGGAGCATATGTTGATATTAGTAAACACTGTCACAGCTAAATACAGTTTAGGGATCGAGAAAAAGTGTAAACTTCGTCATACTGTCTGACTCCAACAACATATTTCCATTTTTTTTTTTTTTTTTAGCTCTTTCGTGGATTAAGTTTGCCATCTGCAAGCCTCTGACTGTGAATTTGTGTCCATGTCAGACACTGCCAAATATCGTGACCATCTACTTCCAAAACATGCCCAAGAGCTCTGATGTTTGCAGCTAAGGGCAGATGCAAACACATCACTCTCACACACACACACTTATGCAAGCCTAATTTATTACTCACTTCTTTGACCCAAATCAGTCACATCCTGTGTGACTGAGAGTTCTTATGCATATATTCAGTAGTGCATGCAAGAAACACACCGAGCAGATGAACGTACCATGTCTCATTTCAACTGTGCTGCATGGTGAATACTGCCTTTCTCTACACTACTAGTATCATTACTCATTGTCCCAATTTGAAGCTGTGTGAACGGATGTCAAACTCGTTTCTAGTAGTGCACAGGGGAACGATCACTGACCCTCTGTGGAAAAGAAAAGCAAACCTTGCTGGCCGCAAATTTAACAAGGAGGCATCAGCAGACAAGCCCCGAAGGATTTGGCAGTAAGACAGGAGAGGAACACTACATAACCATGGCATCCTGCATATATGCCGTGGGTGTGCTCTTGTGTGTACCTGGGGATCACAGGCGATTGCTTTGAGACAGTAAGGGAAGCTGAACTTCCCCTAACATTTCAGGAAATGAATGGGAAAAATTGCACTGTTGAATTTACAATAAAGATACGAATTACATTCACATTAAAATTGCACAAGCATCCACTTAATTTTATGACTATGTCGTTCTGGTCAGCGGTTTATTGCTTGTTTTCCAACGTGAATTCCCTGATACATTCTTGTATCTGTCGCCTACACTGTTGAATTTCCTATCGACGTCGAGCATTAATGGGTTGTATACGAGGCAGCACCGAGCTGTTTTTTCACTGCAGGGAAGCATGGTAGTCATTGGCTAAATGCATAAAATCATCCCACCCAAAACCCTCCCATGGACATTTAGCGTCTCTGGGGGTGAATGGGTCAGTAGGCGGGCCAGGACGCTGGACTTTGGATGTTGGATTGGATGAACTGTTTGAAAGAGCAGGTATTGGTTTGAAAGGTTGAACCCGTTTTGACTGACAGCGATGTTGAAACATACCGGCATCGGAGCACATTGTTGGAGCTCAGTTCCATGCGGATATCAGCGAAAGAGAAGTCGTTTACCAAAGTGCCGTGACTACATCAGCTAACGAGAAAAAGAGTCCAGTCATACACCTGCAAGTGTGTGTTGCTGTGGTTTTATGGTATAGATGAAGCATAACAGCCTCAATAAGGCATTCCTTTGATTTTAACTGTTTTGCTATAATACGACAAGTTTTATGATGGAGCCGTGAGATGAGCTTCCCCTGTTTTAAAGACCAGCAGCCATCACTGCTGGGGATGTGTGTGGTCTTACACATATATGAAGCCTACTGTCTTCGAATTGGCTCAAAACTAATTAAAGTTATACGGTTTCCTGTTTCTATCACAGAATGGACATTACGGAGCTTGGCAAGATGTATGATAGGAGGCAAGAGAGTGCAAAAATTCATCTAATATAACATTTGCAATCTTATATCTTGTCATTTCTTCTCACTGATATCTAGTTTTCTTGTTGTCAGAATAATATATGAAAATAAAAGAGCAGATTGTGTGAGATTATTAAGATTATAAATACATTCATCCTTCTCTTGATCTTTTTTAGCTCCGGTTTTAAGATGTCTTCACTCAATTTAGAGACGAAATAGACAGAAAAGAAAAACTGTCACATTAGTTTTTACTAACGATTTGCTTTCATACGGTGCTTTGAATGAATGTTGCACCACTTATTTTCCAAATCTTGGATATTTTTCCTTGTTTCTAGCATGCATCTTCACTAATCAAGTATTTATTTCTTATATTCACATATTTTTGCACTGGATAAAGTGTCAACTGGCACAAATCTGTAATTTCAATAGAGCATATTTTAGTAAGATTATAAACTTCAGGGTTCCTACAGGTTTCTACAAGTTAAATTTAAGACTTTTTGAGACTTTTTTAAGACTACTCAGAACAGAATCTAATGCCTATTTCACAGCTATACTGGCTAAAATTCATCATGCCATCTAGAATTTAGGAAAATGTATTTATTTATTCCAATGCCTTGATTCCCATCGTTCTAAGTCATTTCTCATTGGGGGCTGCAAAGTTTGTGATAACTCGTTCCTAAATTCAATATAAATTATCAGGTCGGAACAGAAGGAACTGAGTCGACTAACGTTACTTTCTCTGCAGCTTAGACGTTTCCCAGACATATTTAAACACAATACAGCCAACAAGTTGATGGCAACATAACTTAAGACCTACCATATCAAATTTAATACTTTTAAAAGACTTTTTTTAAGGTGTTACATGCAGGTTTGTAAATTCAAGACTTAAGAATTTTTAAGACCCTGCGGGAACCCTGAAACTTACTGTACATTGTGTTCCAGGGTTCATGTACACTCTCTGCAGGACTTTGGACTTTGAAAAGCTCTGCACCACACCTCAGTGAACTAGTCATTTCCTCTGCCCGTAAAACTTTGTGAAACTGAAAGCTCTTCATAATGTGGTGGTCATTTCTAGATAGCAGCTGCATACTTTAATTTTACCTTTTCTTCAGAAATGTTGGAGACAGGACACTTACCCCCTTCATGGGCTGAATTTCAATGAGAAACAGTGCGTTTATTCGTGTCAAATATTCCACTGCTCTTTCCACCTCTGCCCCTCTCTGCACTGGCTCTTTCAGTCTTTGCATTGCAGCACATACAAAAAAAATCTGAGCGGCTTAGAAGGAAAGTGAACGTCCAACAGTCTGCCATCAGTGGGAGAGTGTGTGTGTACATGCATGTCTGTGTGCATGGGGTGAGGAATCAGACTTTGAAAAGCTGCTTAGGCAGCAATGACTAAGACAATGGGCCCAGTAAGCCACTTCAGCAGGATTACAATGAACCACTTGGCTAAGTGACACCAGGCCTTTTCTACACTCAGCTGTGCCTGAAAGCATGCCAGCCAGATAACAGAGGAGTGTGTGTTTGACCTTTGCCCTTGTGTCTTCACTACTACTGTTACTGCGGCCTCAAACTAATGTGTTAGTTTAAACACTTGGTAAACAATAGTGAGTCTCTTATTAACACAGCACACATGAGCCAAGAAAAACAAAGACTTAAAATACTGATAGTGTTATCGGGATTTTAACTCCTTTTCACACAAAAAAAAACAGTAGCTCCAATAATATCTAACCCTCGGGAGTCCAGAATTGCACTAAAATAAAAATAAATAAATATTATTGAAATGACATTGAATTATGGCCTTCTTCGTTTGATTTGAGAGGTTGACTTCACAAAGTACATATTTTGGTACAATGACAACGTGACTTCAATAATGGACCTGTACACAAGGATATTTTTTCTATCCGGACCGCCTTAAATCATAATCCACTACCCCTGAACTAAAAGAACATGAATCATCCTCGATACGCATCTTGACTTTATGATGAATTGTTATTTAGTGCTCATTATTTCCATAAAAATACCTAAATACCAAAAATATGGAGAATCTAAGCCTTCTAATGATACGTAGCATGCCTATATTGGCAAGTAATATGTTTATGACTCAATGAACACTGTGGTGGTGGGGGTGGAGGTTCAGGGGTTAGGTCTGTGGCAATATTTTGACTTACTGCTTAGATATCCCTGACACAGTGCCTCCTCTTTTACTTTCTGGTCCTCACGTGCTCAGTCAGTTTTTTTATGTGCTGTTATTTGAACATATCAGCACTGGTAATATGGGTGGTGTGGTACGTGTGTGTACTTGTGTGTGTATTTATGTATGCATGTGCGCTTGTGTGTGTGTGTGTGTGTGTGTGTGTGCGTGGTACTGATTTTTCATTGTATGAAAAGTGCTATATAAATAAAGACTGCTTGATTGATAGCTCTTGATCATTTTAGTACAAATGAGCGTTATAAGATAAAAGTGCAGATGTTATTTACTTAAATTACATTATAAATACAAGTTCAGTATCTTGATTCAAACTGTTCATTTTGTAAAATTACTGATGAATGTGCACAACTTGGCAGTAGAACTATAAATGTGCTTTAAATGCAAACATTCATGTTAAATGCACGTCACACTTATACACTCCTTGAGTGAAAATGCTTGCATTCTGCCACTGCAATGGTGTGAAAAAGCAAGAAACACAAATTCTTGCACCTAAACTTGTGATGAGCGTCTTGAGAGTGTGACACCTACTAATTAACACTAGAAGTAAAAGTCAGGCTTTCAATTTCATCAGGTAGAGAGGGACATCTTGGTAACAATGCCTTATAAGTAACACATTCATTTTCTGAATTGCTTAGTCGTCGACAGGGTCGTGGGGGTGCTAGAGCGAAGGGGGGGATCACCCTGGATGTGTCGCCGGTTCCTCACAGGGCTGACAGATAAAGACAAACAAGAAATCACACTCACATTCACACCTACGAGCAATTTAGACTGACCAATTAACCTATCAGTGCATGCCTTTGTACAGTGGGAGGAAGCCGGAGTACCCAGAGAGAACCCACACAGACACAGGGAGAACATGCAAACTCCACACAGAAAGGCCCCCCCGATGAATCGAACTCAGGTGTCGGAAGTGAGATGACACTACTAACCACTGTACCACTGTGTTGCCTATGTAACAGATGTGCCAGTTAATTACTATTTACAATCTTTAGTTTTATTATTGCTTTTAAGTGTATAAATTCTGGATATCTTTTCCAGTTTATAAAATATTTATGTGCCTTACCCTTTGGAATTGCTGCTTTGAAAAGCGCATATATAATCTAACTTCAACACTTAGTATGCTTTCATAGTTAAAATTTGTTAATTTAAAAAAAAAAAAAAAGTATCATATTTATGGTGTGGCGCCATTTAGCAATTCAATATCTGCTATTGTATGTGTTATGAAACTGAGGAGGAAAATTTAAGCCGTCATGGTAAGAACTCTCCTTGAAATTTTTTTAGGTGTCACTGCTCACTCAGCCATCACCCCACACAATAATCTTTCCTGTCAGCCGTGCCATGGATTTAATGATTTCCTTTAAAACCCTGAGGAAAGTTGTGACATTTCTAGTGTAGTGTCACCATAGCATATGCCCACCTCTCCTGGTGTCCCAGGTCCTGCAGAAGCACGTCAGCATACTTCTGCCTCTCGCTTGCTTCGACATTGGCCAATTTCTTCACCTCGCTGCGAACAAAGTACCAGAACTCCTTCACGCCGTTTTCCACCCTCCTCCGTAGCTCCTCCTGAGTGGGCCCCGGGCCTGCAGGGAAAGTTAAGTGAACACAACTCACAACAAAAACATAACAAAGACACTCAGCTGATACTCTTATGAAACACAGGTACGGTTTGTAACAATGAATCAATGACGTTAACCTCAAAAGAGCCTCCTTGTGAACACAGCCAGGAGGATAGTGAAAGAAAAAGGATGCAAAGAGGTCGAAAGGAATTCCAGAAGCAAGAAGCAGAACAATGATAGTTTTGGAAAGTAACCATTAAAATTTTACTCTTTTATTCTGTGTCCCTGGGTGTTGCTTTGACCTCATTAAGAGAGACTTGATCAGTGCCTTTTGCCTCATAGCTTTTTCTTACGTGTTTTTTTCACACAGTTCTAACAACAGGAAGGAACTCTACACCCCACCCGAGCCAAACAATGTGGAGTAACCCACATGGATAACACAACTGCCTGCTCTGGTTTCTGTGGAAAGGACCGCTTGAAAAAAAAAAAAAAAAGGAAGGAAAGGACAGCCTCAAGCAGGACAGAAGAGGTGGTGGTGGAGGAGGTATGAGTTTTGTTTTTTTTTTTTTTTAACTTTCTATCTCTTCTCCCCTCACTCCATTCTCTTGGTGGAAAAAGCTGGAGGGTATTTTTAGCTTTTTCTTTCCCTGCGGCAAGATGGAAAAGCTGACCCTGTGCTGCCCTCCACGCTTACATGTCCTTTATTTTCTCACTGTCTGTCTCTTTTCTCCACTCTCTTACTCCCATTCTGCCACTGGGGCCTTCACACTGCTTCCACTTCATTCACACATTTCCCCATTCACCTGACAGCTTTTCTGCCCCTCTGACCACTGCTTAGAGTGGCAAATACACACATGACCCAGCCCATCCAACGGCAAAGCTTTGCTATCATCACCGCTGAGCTACAGCAGGCTTAATGCTGGACTAGACTGGCGGTTCTGACTGCAGGCAAAAGCTCACAAGAGCCTCTGCCTGGGTCTCTACCATATACAGTCAACCCTCACAAATCAATCCTTTCATATTTGCGAGCTCTGTGCCAAATCCTTCCCTGTAACCTTTTAGGTGGCCCTGCCCTGCTTACCATCTCCAGTGAGTTTCTGGAAGCTGTGGATCTTCTGTTTGGCTCTGGTTAGCTGATCTTCCAGGGAGCGCAGTCTCCCCGCGGCCAGGGACCCGGCTTCTGCCTGACCGTCTGGTATCCTGAGGGGAAAAGACACAAGAAGAGGATGTGATGGGTGAGCATAGGAGCATGTATGGTCGATAGCAGATACAGAGCAAAAATATCTCTCTGCAGAAAGAGTCGGCTGAAACAGCGTTACAGTAACAAAAAAAACAAACCACTAGTGAAGGTAACGTCTTTGCAGTAAAGGTTATATAATGTTCATTATTTGATTACTCATCTATTAAGTTAAGAAACAGTGGGGCTGCTCAGAGGCTCCAAAAACCTCACGACATCTCCACAGCACTCCTTTAGTTTGAGTAACAGCAAAAAGACTAAATAAATGATAAACAACAGAAAAAAACAGGTGGAAATTCTGAAAGGCTTTCTGGCAAAAAAAAAAAAAAATTAAGATGACTGACAGTTTTCTCAAGCCACAAATCAACAAACACACCTACACTGAACTGAGTGAAAAAAAAACAAAAACAAAACACAAGATTAGCTGTGACTGGTCCTTGCTCATAATTTTAAAAGCTGGAAAAACACACTGGCAGCCACTGAAATGTCAAATTCCTTTTGCAGTATGTACTTGAACTTGTCTGAATAAATATTTATTTGAGAAATAGGCCACACAGCTGCAGAATCCTACTTCTGTAGCTACATGAAATAGACACGTACTTCTTTTCTATGTCAACAACAGGTTTTTAATAGTCGTTAATCAGATTCAGGAGTTTAGAGAAGCAGCGAGAATGCATTAGCATTACAAACATTCAGCAGTTAGTCTTATATGCATCTTACTGGTACCACAGCTGGACACCACAAACACCCTGCTCTAGTTTACTTATATTATATACTGAGTGATAAATCAGATACACCACCTATGCACTTATAAATAGTGCATTCAAACATCACAACATGTTGCCAGTTTACATATGTACCGAGTCAAATTATGGGGCTGAGAAATCTGTGAAACACAACTGGAGCCTGATTGTAAAATTACGTATAGTGTTGAATTAGGTACAGCAGCGAACATTCTCAGCTAACATCCTTTTCACCTGACATTTAACCATTTTGACCCTGTTCAAACAAAGCCAGATTAAATATATACAGAGCTACCAAAGCTATTAAATTACAGTTATACAAGTCTTTAGTATTTGTTACCATGTCAACCATTTCCCAATATCCTTCATGGAAATCTTAACTGATTATTGCACATACCATCTGTTTTGTGAATTATAGCTGAAAAGGTCTTTTCTCACACAGAACATGTGAGTAACTTAACACTAATAATTACTTATATTACTTTAGTAAATGAACCACAACTGATCTTGAGGCTCGCTGCAACCGTTTTATAGCTCTTTTTCTGATTAAGTATAGCCAGCATGACAGTTACTGCGCGCTAAAGCATCATGTGCTGGAGGCTTTGAAAATTTACAGCTCGGAATCTTGCAAACCCAAATTGCTCATTATAGCTGAAATGATGTTTGTGCTTTTTTTTCCAACCCATTTAAGGTGCTTTACATTAATAAAATAAGCCAATTTAAATTAATATGTAAAAAAAAATCTGTGTTCAGATGGTGTGTACTGTAAATTACTGCAATACAATAAACAAAGTGACTTAAATCGGGATTTCCCATCTGTCTCTGGGACATAAATAACCGCCGCAGTTGTGCAGTGAAATCAAAAATGAGTGCTCTGACATGCTCAGAACACAAAGTTCAAATCAAGCGAGGAGAAAAAAGAACAGTCGATGACATTACACCGAATCAATTCCTCTACATAAAACTATTAAAAATGGAATATGTTCGAATGCACAGGGGCATTGGTGAAGTGCTGCAAAGGCCATGTTAATGAGTCATCAAGGCATGCAAACTCAATTTGCTCCCTGAGTGAGGAACATCAGTCGCTGGCAGGCATAAAGATGAGACTTTTAAAGTTGCAACAGCCTTTCTCGCTGCACAACTCCCCCCCTTCACTGTTCAAGCCTCAGTCCTCCTAGAGAAGCTCAGGCCTCCCACTTCACTGAGCACTAGCAGATTTCTGCACTTCAAAGATATGGAAAGAACTAAGGAGAGAAAGGAAGGACGTAATGTAACACGTTATGCAACTGCAAGATGGACAAGGATAAACACACAAATTACTGTTGCTTTACAGATGGTTAGATGCATGTCTTAAATATTCGCCGGCTTTTCACTGCAAAATCTGTGGCATTCCTATTTTAGCTACATGACACAGATCTTTTGAAATAAGACCCAGGTGCATTTCCTTCCCTAAGAATCAGCTCAGCCCTTAACTGTGAGAATGGCATCTCGTCTCACAGTTATGTCTGTTCAAACAATATTCAAGATCTCCCAAAGGTCACACCCTAACCTGCTATTACACAATTATACAGGAAGTAGGACTTTTTCCTCAGTGACATCATTTCCCACGAGGTTTAAGTGCTTCTAAATGTGTAAGTAAGGACACTTGAAACCTTCATGAACAAGGCAGATGATCTAGGCCAGATCAGCGGCCGGCTAATGAGCACATACATGATACAGAGGTTAGCTAACACGCTCAAAAGAAACATGAACGGCTGAGACACTGTTTCTATTATAGGCAACACACAAGTAGCCACAACCGAGACATGCCGATAAAAAACACATCCACAACCTAAGTGGTGTAAAAACCCACAAACACACAGGAAGGAGGCAAGTGCTGTACACAAATACACAAATGATCCCTGATGCTATCTCTGGAGAACCTAGAGCAGAGACTAAACAAGGCAGCTGGATTCAACAGCATCTTAATCAAACGATACAGGAGAGGTAACAGATGAGGAAAAGCCCAACTTGGGGGAGGTGGGACTGAAGGTGGAGAGGAATACTGTGTAGTGAAAGACAAGCTATGAAAGCAGGGGGTGATGAGCCCCACAGGCATTGAGCACTGAGCCGGAAAGCAGGTGAGGTTCCAGCTTCCTCTGAAATGCTGCCCCAGCTGTCGCTCCATTGGCTCCCGCCCCAGCACCCGGTAACCATGGAGTTCACAGGGTGATCAGGGCCGGGCGGAGCAGCTTGAACGGCGGGGGCCTGAGTGGCACTGCACCGCATACATATTTCCATGGCAAAATTTAATGTACTCCGGTTGACTTCAAAAGAAAACCTGTGCGCTGACCTGCAAAACCATACATATGGATGGAAATGTAAAGTGTTCTTGGAGGTGTAGATGAAAGGGAACTACATGAATGTAATCTGGCTTTACACTTCAATTTAGAGCTAAAATAATATGTTGCAAATTCTATGTTTCTTGTTAATCATAACTCATTGCACGGACATCTCAGGGTCAAAAGCACTTTGGTAGGTTGTGATTAGTTTGTAGTAAACCACTGCAATCAACGTAACACAACATGAGGTTTTGATACGCCTGATGAATGGTGATGAAGGTAACATATTACTAGCTCATCTTAAACGCGATGCTGTCAGTGATCTATATCGTCAGGTGAAGAATCTTCGGACTAAGGAGATCTGATGCAGTACAGAGATAGAAGCATTTAAGGATGTGCACTCTCATGAATAATTTTCATTAGATGCTGGCTTTGTAAAAGCCCTCCGAAGAAAAATGTGTGATCAAAATGTGGACTCCAATTTGTGTCTATTTGTTTTGACTTCCAACAAAAGCCAAAAGTTGTCTAAAGATCGCAAAGGCTTATATGTGTCTAAATGGTACTCTGGTTGAAACGTAGTTCTAAATCACATAGCAGCCCTCCAAATTATTATGATTATAATTTTTTTTTAATCCAGAATGTGGCACTTTTGTATATTGTATGGAATTAAAGCAATGAAAATATCGACTGTACTTGGATTATTATTTTTTTCTATATTTACCATTGCTTTTTAATAGAGCCAAAGCATTTATCATTTTGATTTAGAGATCTAGTGTGTGTGTGTGTGTGTGTGTGTGTGTGTGGGGGGGGGGGGGTTGTGTTAGTGTGCATGACTCCTCTGCTAAAGCTTTCTGTCTGGGAACAAGTGAGTGTTGCATCAAACCACTTGACTCCAATAAGTCAAGCTAATAAACCAGAGGAATGCGGCGGTGGAAAAGGCTTGTAAACACCATAAAGAGGTGGAAAAGTCCACTATTGCCATGAAAACTAGGTAGCACTTTCAAGTAGCTTTTGTAAAAGGTTGGGTAAATAATGATGTTGGCAACTCTGCTGCCACATACAGTTTATTGTCTGACCATCTTGAATTGTAAATGTACAACTGTAGATGTGAGTTTATGTGAATATTTCTACACTGTACCAAATCAGTTAATCTTGTCCCCACTATGTATCTTTCCTTGGCAATACCCATGTTATCTCCACTGACTTCAACACTATAATTGCAAAGTAAACTGATTCTGTGTGGTGCATTCTTTCCCTGCATGCTTCAAAGCCTGTACATCCACAACAAACCAGTTCTGCTCTGCTCCAGGCTCTACTTGACAGAGATGTCCACAGCACAGATAGCTCCGACAATGGGGCTACTGTGTGGTAGTCGACCTTCCTTTGGTGGGCCTGAGCGACGGCCGGGTCGATGGGAGTTCAGTTCTGAAAGTAGCCGCAGCATCTGTTTAATGGGAAACAACCTTTACTGGACTATTATGGGCCTCAAACACAGCTGGATGTTGGACTCACCACACAAAATTACAGAATGGTTACATGATGGTTTTACATTTTATTTGTTTGTTTAAGATCTACATCCAAATTAGGCAAGTTTATGCAAAAGGTAGCATGTACATGATGCAAATATAATCACAAGGTCACACAGAAGGGGGAGTAATTGGAGCCTAATGGTTAATGACTTGCACCATTAAAAGATAATTCCACTGGACCACAGGAAAACTGACAAAATGCTGCCTTTCTATCTATTCGTTTTACATTTGGGTCACATGGTGCAAGATGTGGGTGGGATTCATAGGGTAGCAGTTAATTGATTTAAGAAAACTATGTCACACTGCCGTCTAAAGTTTTTGTCGTAACTACTGTTCACTGCCAAATGTATCGTCTTGTTGGCAGTGAAGAAGGCTGAAATAACATATAAATTAGATGAGTGCAATGACTGGTCTCTGCAACCCTTCTCATCCCCTCAGTCCTCATTTTCCATTTCCTCGTTGGTGCTCTTTACTTAGCGCAGTCCTCACGCCATCCATCATGCTCCCCTCTTCTGCATCACTCCCTCCCACCCTCCATGCCTCTGCTGGCATGCCTGGGGGATCGATCAGGTCCTCATCGCTCAGCCCAGCTGTCAGTCTCACCCCTTGCTCCCTCCGATGTCACACCATCAGGCTGGCGTGTGTCATTGTCTCCACAGGAGCCATGGCTTCATGCCCGAGGTGACTGACAGCTGTAGAGAGGGCGGAGCCAGACAGACTGAGCAACTCGACCCTGTGCTCACCTCTCATTAATGCTGCTGGGTGATTGGTGGGCTGGCACGCTGCCTGTCACTCATATCACTCAGGAACCGCCTGAATAACTGAATCACTGGACTGAATCTGTAGGCCAGCCAGGTGATACTAATTTGAATCTAAGCGTTGACTGATAGATTTATTAATTTCACATGACAATTCAATTTGAAAAATTATGGATAGTTCAATTTGAAAAATTATGGATAGTTCAGCAAAAATAGATAAAATGTGACCATTAATGCGTGAATAATCCGCTGGGCTGTTTGCATATTCCTCTGCTTTTCACTAATACTATGCAACTTTGCAATATCTGACCAAGTCAATCAATATTCCCTACAAACAACTTCAACACTGCTATCACTCTTTATCATAAAGCAAATGAGACAGTGTAAACACGATCCGTTCTGATATAAAGTGAATGCAAAACACTGTTCAATATGACAGCACATCCATCTAATGCTGCACTGCAAGTTAAATCCTACACTAAACCATAAATCTCTGGTCTTTATGGTGTAGGTTTCCACTGCCTAACAACTCGACACTAAGGTGTGATTCAGCCATAATAATGTCAGTTTAATGGGTTTGATTCTCTCTGAGGCCACTCATAAAAAATGAATGCACTAATGGTAAGGTTAGGTGCTTTGGATGAAACCATGTGGGCATTTTTATTATTTAATGTCAGCGGGATGCTTGGAAGAACTTGTTCTGCCTCTTGTTCAACATGGGCAAATTCATGTTCTCAGTCCAAACCTGCAGAATGCCTTAGTTGGTGAATTAGGTTAAGCATGCATTTCAGCTATTCTCTCAGTGAGCTAGTGAGTTGTTACATAGTCAGTCAGGCTGTGACAACCTGCCGGCTGGAGTCTGGCTTGGCGCCATGCCTCTGTCAGCAGTTTGGTAGTGGAGTGAGGCAGAGGAAGAGGAAGAGGAAGGGGAGGAGAGGGATGAAGGAGGAATGAAATGAGGAGCAGGACAGGGAATTGTGACGGGAGGGGCTGTGACAGGGAAGATGGGCAGCTCAGTAGCAACCTCTCTGCATATATTAAGTCTATAATATAATGGTAAGAACAGCAACTGGATGAGGTGTTGGTAGGGTTTTCACTATGTGACCACTACACGCTAGGGATTGACTGATATAGTTCTGTTCATGACCAATAATGATACCAATTATTAGTCATTTGGAACACATGGGTGGGGCAGTGGAATACTGTGGGGCATGGCGACACTGTGTTCCCGCCTCACAGCTTCTGGGTTTGATCCCCTATGAAATCAGAGCTTTTCTGTGTTGAATTTGCCTGTTCGCTTCATGCCACATGGATTTTCTCAAGGTTCTCTAGTTTTCCCCACAATTAAAAACAGGTACACAGTACAGATGAATTCTCCTCTGGCATGGTGGAGTGGCAGTTAGCACAGTTGTCTCTCAGTGTAGGATCCTCCCATCATCCGAAAGCATGCACTTATTAGGCTAATTGGTCAATCTAAATCACCAAATGTGAATGTGAGAGATGTTCTACCCGTGTCTGCGTGGGTTCTCTCTTGGTACTCTGGCTTCCTCCTGTCATCCAAAGACATGCACCGATAGGTTAATTGGTTAATCTAAATTTCCCACAGGAGTGAACGTGAGAGTGATTGGTTGTGTCTATAGGTTAGCCCTGTGATGAACTGGCGACATGTCCAGGGAGTACCGTGACTTCGCCCATAAGTAGCTGGGATAGGCTCCAGCGATGTCCCTAGTGAGGATCAAGCAGGCTCAGATAATGAATGAATGAATGCGAGTCACACACATCCAGGGTGTACCCCACCTTTGTCTGTTGGTGGCCAGGATAGGATCCAGCACCCCCCATGGCCCTCTTGAGAACTAAGCAGTTTGGAAAATTAATCAATGAATTCTCTTGTCCATGACCTTGACCAAGGTACTGATGAAGATCTGGAGTTGGTCCCTGAGCACCTTCAAAGGCAGCTCACTGCTCCTATAGGCTTCATGCTAAATGCTCACACTAGGTAATACACGTGTATTAAGAGGGTAAAATGTAGAGACCGTATTTCTCCACAGGGATAATAAGGTGAGTTGACCATTAGACCTTTTTTCTACATTTGCAATCAAATAGATAATGTTGATGTCAAAGTTCTGACTATCCCCATCACAAAACAAAACTATTTAAATGTGTTTAAGCTGAAACTATGGCAATCTTTACAGAAGAGAGGTGGCTGCATCACAGGCAAAGCAGCAGATTTTCAAATATTTTTTTCAGCAAATACCAATGATCATAAACATGCTGAATATTGGAACTAATAATTGGAAATGCTGACAGGTCTATCTCTACTTCACACTCACACATGCATGAATGCAAAGGCAATGAATGAAAGCACAAAACTGAAAAAAGAAAACCCACTCCTGCATCTGTCGATAGCTCATAAGGCTTAACCTCAGTAAGTCAGTTGACTGTTTTTGGCTTGCTGTGCTCGATACTTAGCTGAAGCTTGAAGGGACTAGAGGATGCACTGTAGCACAGTGCCAGTAAACAACTGTGGAGGCCTCAGTCCCAGATCAACCACCGAACTCAATAACCAGCAACAAGCGCGCAGTGTATCGGGGACCCATCTGGACACTGGTAGACTGAAAGCTGCACTTGTTTTTTATGCCATGAATTCCACCTTTGTTTCTGAGCCAATTTTGAATAATTACAAAAGCAAGGGATTTAATCAGGGACCAGCTGTCTGAAGCAACGTGTGCGTGTGTTTTTTTATGTTTATGTACACTGATGGGGGCCCTGCATCAAAGTGAATCAGAATATCACAGAAAGGCGGTGATGGCAACATCTAAAGATTGGGTTCCCTGTTAATATGGCACACACCAGGACACACTACTGCATTCCCAGCACTTGCACAATTATACATGCGCACACCCATTCACAGACACAATGTTTATGTGTAAAGAGAAACAATGTCAGCATGCGGAGATAAGAGCAGAACCATCTGTCTCTCTATTACACATAGCCTGAAAGTGTGAATCGTACTGCACGGTTAATGGGCTCATACAATGTGCTATTATCTGCCAAAATAACACAATAAAATCTGGTGAGGTGTGTGGCAGTCCATCCATCTGTCTATCACACATGGTGTCTTCTACACCAGTGATCAGCTATTGATGAAACTTTGCAGCAGCATTTGTTGAACTATGCAGCCCACACAAGACGCTAACTTAATCAGAGGCTGATTAGATTTCCTTAAAAACCAAAGAAACAATCATCTCATTTCTACATTCTCGCATTTATAAAATTACACTAATTACAGAACCAGAGGGTTAAGGGCTGTTTTAAATTGCAGGACTTTCCCAAAACTTTGAAATTATGCATTGCAGTGTAACAACTTTTTACTGCACATTGATTAGAAAAAATGGGCTTAAATTCCTTTTTCTTATTCTCATCAGACCTTCTGATTTAATCATGACTAAACTGACAAAACAAATGATTTATTTTACCCATATATCCCCAGGATTATGCATAGATTTGCACAAGCAGGAACAAAACTGAATGTAACTCTGTTCTACATAGTTAGGCTACTTTCAGAAAGGACATTTATTAAATGGCTAATAAACTATCCATTTATATTTTAGCTTTGAGTTTTGCGCTTATGAGGGAATGTGGAAACATGTTCACTTCAGGAAAAAAAAAAAAAAAATTACTGGACACATTTTATATTTAGTGGTTAAATTTCAGAAACAATCCATGTTGGAAACACATCAAGAAGTTAACGGTATTAAATAAAGAAAACAAAAGTGTTTTAAATTAGCAAAATTCTATATAAAAGCACTTCTCATCTCCATGAGTCTGGTGTTAGAGATGGACTGAGTATGAAATCATAATGTAACTGTAGCATATAAAAACTGTATGCTATCTAGGCTATGTTCAAGCTAATGATCTGTAGCAATGAAAATATTTTTTGTCATGTCATCTGGCTAAAAAGAAATGCATAACAATGTTAATTACAGAAGCTGCACAGGGATTTTGACTTAACTGAAATGTAAATAATTAATAACAAAGAAATTAGAAGTGGCAGAAAGGCCTTGTTAAATTTTACCAGGAAAAAATCAGTAATTACTGTATAATGTAAAAACATTTGTGGACACAATACTGGTACGAAGTTGCATACAAATGCCCATATTTCAATAAAATACACTAAGTGTTGTTATACATTATAAAAGTGGAGGGTTATTGTTACCTGAGCGATTCGGCCATGCGTCGCAGGTCTTCATTCTGCTGCTTGAGCCGCTCTAGCTTGGCCAGGATCTTGGAGAGCTCCCGGCTGGACCGCTCTGGGTGCTCGCTGTCCCTCACTAAGTGACCACCTATGTAGAAGAGCAGTGTACCCCAGGCCAGCAGCACCAGGGTAATCCAACGCCATGAACCCGCCCAGGGCCGCATGGCTCAACCACGCCCACCCGAAAATGCCTCTTGGTGTGCCTGTACACCCACCAACCCACCGGCCTGCCTGCCGGATGTTTGCACACACTCTGTGCCCCGTCACCACAAGTGACACAGTGCCAACCTTGGCATCGGCATCTTTGCAGGGATGATACACAGTAGACGACAGATGAGGTGGAGATGCGGCTGTTTGAGCTCAGGAGTGAGTAAGACAGGGCGGGGAATCGTCCTCCAGTGATCAAGCAGCCTTCCTGTGTGTGCTAAAGCATGGCCAGCATGCTGAGAAGAATGTTGTGGTGGCCTGATTGATGGGGTTTCCTTTTCCACCTGGCTCTGTGTTGACCAGTTTATTCCAGATGACCTTGCTGGTCTCTTCCAGTCCCACCAGATACTTTCAGTTTTGTTGCATTCTATGAAAACAAACAAAAAAATACATATGAGTAAGATCAGTTAAAAATTTGATGGTGTTTTGGTCAAACAGTGAAATAGTGAAACTTTTTAAGAGGTGAGAGCAAGTGAAGCTGACAGACAGATAAGAGCAAATCAGACATGATACACAGAGTGCCACACTACAGATAGAGAGCAGAAAGAACACAGCAGACAGACTGACAGACACGGCCTAGATGCTGCTGACTGGTCCCGACATAACCCTGTCTCAGCAGCCCACAGGATTGATCAGCATGACACTGCAATTTGCATTTACATAGTGATGTGCAGTCCCTGAGCTATGCTGCATTGCTGTCGAGGTAGGACTGGGATGTTCTACTTTCCACGTCCTGCCTGCTTTCACGTTACACACACTAGTAGTCATGAACACTCTGGTCTCCTGATGTCTCTTCCTTGCAGACACATGAGCCATCACATGCCAACAAGCATACATCTTTTATTTCCTAAACATACTCTCAAACACAGCATACCACAACCCACTTCCAACAGTTTCTCTCCTACTCTTAGTTAATGCACGACTTAACATGTCAGTTAATGGATTTGTTTGCAGAATCCCAGCTAAAGTTTTTGACTGTTTCCTTCCCAAGCATCCGCTGCCATCCCTGTAGCCTTTGTGACAGCACGCAACATTGTCAAGGTGATACAGTGAGCTCAATGGAGCGGTGGAAGCAAAAAATCCCTGGATCATCACATCCCTTCATCCCCAAAGCAGCGGGGGAGATAGAGATGGGCACGTGCCGGGTTTCTGAAGCAACCTTCACTGTCAACTCTCCAACAAAGCCCTGCCATGCAACTGAAACTAGTCGTGTGATAGGATGAAGACTGGCAGGTGTGTGTGTGCGTGTGTGTGCGTGTGTGAACGTATTATCATCTTTGGGTGCATACCACAGTGCACTGGAATGACGCCAAGCATCTTAGACTTCATTCAAGTTGTAGCGGGGTGGGGTTGATTGACACTTTGCAGTGTCTATGGTATTTCTGTGTGAGTGGAGACAGAGGAAAGTGCTCAGGACTGCTGGGGTTCGCCTGGCAGCACAGAAGTAGGTTAATGGTATCCCATCATGTTTACCATGGAATGATAGTGATATATAGGACATAAATGGTGCTATGCTGCAATACCATAGAGACTATTCATGTTTCACTGGTGCAAACTGCCCAGGATGCACCTGCTGAGGTCAGAGAAACAATGCAGAGCCAACAATCCTCTGTTTCTCATCGAATGATACAGGAATACTGAACTCTGTGCAAACGTTCCTTCTTCATTGGTGCTCCTGTTGTGACTAACCTAGGCCGACACCAGGGTGGCTCCTCTTTATGCATGCAGAGCAAGGATGTGCTGAGCTGTGTTTTATTATGGAAAATAAGAGCTGTGAGAGGGTAGCACTCCACCAGCTAATGCGCGACTGGGACTTTACTAAAAGGCAGGCTGCAAAAACCCTTGTCACTGTGTTTGAGGAGCTGTAATGAGGTTTGTGTTCACCAGACTAAAACTGATAAATATAAAAGTGTTGGATGAGGCAGGCAACTGCTGCCAAATAGGATATGAAAATTTTTTTAGATAACACTTCGGGCTAGCTGTTGGACTTCAAACTAACCTTGTAATAATATATTATTGGTTGACTGATAGAGCTTTGAGGAAATTAATATGAATGACCCACCCAGAACAATTAAGACTTAATGATATAAGGACAATAAGGTAAAAGCACAATAAAATGAAAACAAATGCTTATGATTAAAAAAATAGTAATAATTAAAAAACAGAACAGAACAAAAAAAACACAGGTGTTAAGTATTTAATGGCCTTTAAATTTCACAGTATGAAAAAAGTCCTTAGCGGAGTTAATCATATAAAAAAAAGATGAAGCACATTTTAAAAAGCATGAACAAATACATCTGTCACAGTGCAAGTCATTAATACGTGATTTCAATCGCAATTTGCAGAAATACAAATAAATACTGAAGCCAGTTCTTTTAATTAAACAATCTCTTATGTCTCTCCGTTTGAAGTGAAGCTGAGTCAATCTCGGCCTATTACTGAGGGAGCACACAATGTGTAAAGGTTAGGAAACAGAATAAGGGATCAACTACTTGCAATTAAAAAGCTGAAGTACTCAAATAATCTTTATTAAAGGATGTACTCTACCTCAGAGAATGCAGAACCTGCAGTATGATTGGTTCATTTTGTCTTTAAATGAAAGCCATCTTTACCAAGTATGATGAATGGCTTCAGAAAACAAGCGAGGACAGTTTTATAGTTCCTTATACGTGTGCCTTTCAGTGTGGCCTTGGCTGTGTTGAAGCAACAAAAAGAGAAGAAAACATTTACGGTTCCTCTTTTCATAGTTCAACATTGTGATATTTCTTAAGAATAAAGGAGGCATCAATTGAATCCTGTGTCAGCAGAATGTGGTCTGATTAAAGACAAAATGACACCACGCTATAATTTATTCGACTGATGAAGATCTGGCAGCGTAATATTCCGCCACATATATATCGCCTGGCACTGACGATTTTTGCATTTTCTTAAACCTCTCACGTAGTGCCCTGGAGTCACCAGCGACAGAGGCTACATAAATAATGGAAATTATAATAATGTCGGTTAAATAAATAAATAAATGTTCTCTCTGTGGCACAATCATTTTGAAGTTGGACTGTGAGACAGATATGCTGACAGCAGGGTTTTAAATAAGTTAGCCATATAGTGCCCCTTTTCCTTTTCTTTCTTTCCACCAAACCCCCTCCCTCCCTCTCTCCTCTAAATACAGTGGAAACATGATGGCAAGATTTGAGCCGCTCTGAACAAAAAGAAAGGTGTGTCTTTCTTTTTGAATAAAGAGGAAATGCGTAAGTGAAAGGCAGTACGCACTTACTTGTAAGGGTGAAATTACATTAGGGAAGAGGAGAAAAAAAGGAATCTATTACAGGCAGTGAGAAAAAATAAAGGGGTTACACCTGATTCTGAACAAAACGGTGATACTAAACACTAAGACTTGATTTTTAAACTGCAACTGAATTATGCTGTAGGGCTTAATTGTGATGAAACACACCAACACTGGTGATGATACAATTCCTGATTTATAATTAATCACTCCTCACCTTGATGCTGATGTAGAGTCAAAACCACTTGTCCTTCAGTTAGACTCTGCTGAATCTCTTTTTTTTTTCAGACAGAAAACTGAAGTAATTTCACTCTATTCACAACCTCCCGATTAGTTTGATAACACCTGCTGTTGAATTTTTGTAAAACTGCTTCGATCAGTTAGTTTGTCAGTTTGGATCTGAACTCTTGTTTTAAAACACCAGAGTTTTAGTGGATGGAGGGGCTGGATGATTGAGTTTGCTGAACAATCGCTGTTATTGTCAGGTGAGTCTGGTTGATTTGGTGAGCAATTCCAAGGTAGGACATCTTACAATGAGCTGTCTATGTCTAGACGGGCTCCTTTCATTTGGCCGTAATTTGTGAGGGCTGTTTTGATTGGATCTCCTTTTTAAGTTTGCACCTCTCCTATCTGCAAATATAATCAAGTGCATTGCTCTAAGCACTTTGAGTCTGCTATGGCTGGCAGCAAAAAAGACAAAAATGTCTCTCAGGTCTACAAGTTCAAAAGCATTTTCCTTCTGAAAACAGACGAGGCAACTAAATTAATTGCGGATTGCAAAGTTTGTTCACTAGTGATGAAATTTCTGTCAACAAGTTAATGTCACCACAATTAATCACGTGGAAATGTCACTAAATAGTAATCAAAAGCTACATTAACTTGCTGAAGTAATTAGAAGTTATATGCTTATATTTATTTCATATTTAACAGGGTACCTCCTAAAATGTAATGGCACATTAACTTTGGTTAAATGGTTGTGCTGCAAATAAAACCCACCTTTATGCACAACTGGCTGTAGCATTTCTCCAAAACTTAAACCTTAACATTATTCCACAATGCCCTTCACCTTGCTGTCATTGCTACAGAGGGGTCCTGCATGACCGGTAAGGCTGGCGCAGTACATGTGCAACCGCGGGGCCAACTGTCACTGGTGTCACAAAACGCCTCGGTGCTGCAGCAACTTGCAGGAGCCTCAGGGGTCAAGCTGGATCTGACCTGTTTTCAGTCCTGCTGGTGAATCTTCAACGTGACTCAGGCTACAGCAGAGGTCATCTATCAGTGGGCTTTGGTCTCCAGGCAATAAGCACCGCAATGAAGTCCACTGCTGAATTATGCATGGAGCTCGGCTGAGGACGGCTTCTGTTACACCAACACCACCAATCCAGTTTAGGGACTGGAAGTGAGCATTATCTACAGTATATATATTCCTGTCATTTCCTATCTACGGTGATGCAGTAGGATACTGTGTGTTGCTAGGGGCAACCCTAAGGGGGATATGTAGCAAGATCTGGTACATGTTATGGCATGTAGCATGGTGGCAGAGATATGGTACATCACATACAGTGTATCTTAAAAAAGGAGATCAGTAACAGATGTTGAGCAGTACTGAAAGACAACACTGGATGTGACTTATGATCGGACACCATCTGTATTTATGCAACTATCATTTACAGTTCTTCTTTGCATTGTGGTATACGATATGTTTGATTTGAGTCCTCTATCTTTAATTTTTGCATAAGCAAGCTGAAATGCATTTTGGTTAAACAAAGAAGCAGCAAGAGAAACATCAACTCCAACTCTGGCAGCAATTTTTTAACCATTATTTATCCAGAGATAGTTTGCTGAGCAAGCTGTTGTTCAGAAACAGCAGACTTTATAGCCATAAAGCTGCTATCATTTTCATGTGATAGCTGCCTGGTGCAGCCACAGTTTCCCACAAACAGCCACAGAGCAGCTTTTCTGGCTATTTTCACAGCTGGTCTTGAGGTTCAATCCAGTGACCTTCCAGCCTCTATCCTACTTCCCAGGAGATGGATGACAGTAGAATCAGGGAAACAGGCCTGACACATCACAGATAGAACCTAAGAGACACTGCCCTTGGACAAATGAAGCACTTAAAATGGCATATAATGTAGTTATTGGAAAAAGTAGCACTAGCAATGAAAACCAACCCACATGTATCAGTAGGAAGAGATGTGAGGTGTTTGCTCCCAAGCTTATGCCTTTTTGCAACAAAAGCATTACATTTTAAGAGTCCCAGATTTTTTCTTTCTTTTTTGCATCAATATGAATATCAGCAAATGTCTGACTCATTCAGCAGCAGAGTGCTCCCACTCCCAGTGATCCTTCTCGCTTTTGCTGTTGGCATAGAGCCGAGATGCAGAGACACCCTTAGGTTTTTCTTTTTTTTTGGGGGGGTACCCCAGTATGTGTTACTGAATGTGTGGGAGTCACCACACTAGGTCAGGAATGACTGACTGCACACGCACACACACACACACACACACAAACACACATAAACCCTCAAACTCATACAGTAGCGTGGTGAATATTTCATGAGCTGCTGTTTACTTCACAACATTTCTAAGCTGAATGCAGGAGTCCATTAACTTGGGCTAAATGGCAGAGAGAGAAAGCCTGGCGTGGGGACAAGTGCAGGGAAAAGAAGAAAACAGATAAAAGGCAAGCCAGGAGAGTAAAGGGCATGACGCCTAAAGTAATTGCACTAGATTTGAATACATACAAACTGCCAGGAGCTGAGACTGAATACAATGAGGTCATGTCCCTAGTGTTGTGTCTGAAAGTTTGGGGCTTTTACACATCCTCAAACTGGAGGCAATTTTTTAAGGAAGCTCACTGTTACAATTTTAATAGTCTATACCTTAACTTAGGCACTTAGCCACCAAATTATTTATTGAGCATATTTAAAAAAAAAAAAAAAATCACTATAGTAAAACTGTATTTTAATTGAGAAGAGTGGTGAATGTCCTGCCTAATAAGCAGAGAAAATGCAGACTACCGAGATGGGATTTAGCAGGAAAACAGCTGATGATTACACAGCACTTTCTGAAGCGGCTACAGTCCATCGACACTGGATAAACAGAATGTATAGCTCGATGTTCTAAAACTAGTTGGTTTGAGTCCCACAAATTTTGACTTTACAGAGAAAAAGAAAACAGATTAATCGGATTAGTCAGTTAATCAACAGAGATGGGCTTTACAAGGTACTGGTATAGAATTCGGTTCTGATAGAGGCCGGTAAATATCAGGCTGATAGAATTATAGATAATAGAATTTGATGTTCCGTGATTCAGATTTCTTACAGTATTTATCACTCTGACATAGATCAACATTCAGTTTCTAATTAAAGTGAGCTGCTTCCTTATTAATCGGCATCCAAACTGTTATTATAAACTTTTAGAAATCTGCTCTTTACTGTGTCGACTGCTAAATGAAAATGGAGTAACTTTGTTTTAAAGATGTAATTTAGAGGCATAATTTCTCTAATTACATTCATTTCTGCATTAAAATATCTAAACGAATCTAACAAGAAATCAAAATTATATGCAATCTAACAGCTTGTTTTACTCAGTCATTTGTTGTTACTAAGATTACTTGTGGCCTATTCATTAGTATTAATTACATGACATAACAAGAATATACACTATTAAACATGTGAATAAAAGCGCCTGAGTCAGATTTTCATCGGCAGTGCCAGTGAAAAGAGCTCCTATGATCCCACGGCATCATCAAACTACACCTTTTATAGTTGAATGGAGCCTTGGCTATAGAAATTACACTGTGCGTTTATATCAGATGTTAGAGTGATATTTTGCTTTTTTTTTTTTAAATGGAATTACACATTTTAAAACATTTCCCTGTGGTCTACATAAACTGTAAATGCTCTGCTTGGGTCTGAATT
>JAPQRP010000018.1:6671461-6701245 GCA_037367295.1 Apogon hyalosoma
ACAGATGTTGGTGGGGGGTGGGGGTGATATCCAAATCACAAGAGATCCATGGGTTATAGTCCCATGCGAATAGGGCTCTAAGCAGAATTCCCATGTTAAAATACACTTTTTACACCTTTTCACCTCTGGATATTACCCCTCTATACTTTGCTTAAAGTGACTTTTTCCTGTCCTCCTAACACAACAGCCTGTATGCATCGCAACACAAGCCATATTGACAGAACTCCTCGTGCCCGTCAGGTTGTGTTTTCTGCTTCGGGTCCACACTCGTTTGTTCGCTTGACTTCCCTCTCCCCATTCACTCCAGCTCTATGTCTGGCACTGTGTCTGCTCAGCCCATCTATTTCCGCTTGGATGGACCTTCCAGCCGATGTGATTTGATCGAAAGTCTTTTGTAGTTAATGTATAGATTGTGCAACATTTCCACGCGCAGACTTTCACGTGGACAAGCCCTCGATGTCTGAAATGTAGCACAGTGTAAAGTGTTAGTGCGGTTTTACTCTGCTGTTCTTCACAAACAGTCACGTCAGTACAGTGAAAGGATATGCTTTACTGGAGACACTAATCACATTCAATACACTGAACTCTGACTTCCTTGACTCGATATGCTATTGGTTGTTAGTGTAATGAAACTGACAATTACAGGCTAGAGTGCAAACATTCCCTCTGTGGCTTTTTATAACCTGAAGCTTTTTTAGTGTAGGCATTCAGGCTTGGTCTTAAACGGCTCAACTCTGCATTCCTCTGGAGGACAATAAAGAAGACACAACACTAACTGGAAAAAAAAAATGGAAAAGCCTGCCTCAACACTAGGGGATGAAGTTTCCTAAATGTGATTAAAGAAAAACACTGGCATGCTGTCTTTCTTGACCCCTATTAACAACGCCTGACAAAAGTGTTGCCACATCCCTGCTCTCCGTACACTGCCACAAAGCAGGACCTGTTGTTCAAATCACATTAACTGATAAAAAAAACTCAATACAGCCCATCTCAATATACAGCGTGCTGGGCAGCGCTAACACAGAGCTGATGCAATCACACCTACAAACACAATCTTACCTTCTAGAGCTCAACCTCTTGGATGGGAAAATGGAGAAGCAAAATCCTGAGCTCGTGCCAATGGGAGTATTTCCAGTCTCGTTTTCTGTGGGGCTCAGCAGAGCTATTATAGTTTTGAAGTCTTCATTAGTTTATAGTTTTTTGATTACAGTTAAGTTTTATGAGCACATACCATAAGCAGCTACTTTCATTTAGATGTTATGTTGAGTAAATATTAGAAAGCTGAAAATAGTAGGATTGTAAAAGGCTTGGTATCAGATATGATTTACCATTAACTATTAAGACTGGAAGACAACAAAGAATAACCAGTTTAGTTGTTAGCTTTTTAGTCTCCTATTTCGTTATCTATAATAACATGCCGTGTAGACACTGTTGCCTTATTAGTACCATTAGTATCTAAAGCAACGTGACTTTGAGAAAGCTGAAAGCGAAGGGACAGACTAAACACTTCAACTGCTGACGGAACATTGTGATCCAACTGGGAGCAGCTGCATCCTTGTTTCAATAACACACCAACAACACAACGCATCCAGCCCCCCCCCCCCAATTTGTAAGGATCACTCGAGAGACAACCCACAGGGAAACTCTGTCACTCTCATTCCCCACAATGTAGGACGGTAAATGTCATCTATATTGCACATACAACATGACAACATTATTACATATATTAAATCTTACATGTGTATATGATTGTCTTAAACAATGCTGTAGTGACTGCAGTCGAGACTGAACAAGGAAGTCTATCAGCCTTCCTCTGAGGAGGGCCCTCATTTGTTGCTTATTCATTTCCTTTGTGTAATGAGTGGGCTTTTTACCCCCTCACTTGCTTGGAGCTCCCATCTTCCAAGTGTGTAACCAACCACTGCACACAGCTGTCATGTGTCTAGCGAAAGTGGGGTGACTGACGCTCATTGTTGAAAATTGAATATGCATTTCTCCCTCCAGGACTGACGCATGCCAAATGAAGGACATTCCCTTGATTGATAGCATCTATTTATAATAGAGCTCTCGCTTTTGCTCTCTTATAGACATTTTCTCTTTCTCTTTTATTGTAAAAGTCTGACCTCTGGCAGGCCTTAAACTAGAATCCTCCAGCGGGTAAACACAGGGAGCTGAACTTGATTGTCAGTGTTATTGGAAATCTCTTAGAGTTTGCCCAACCTTCTATTAGGGGTGAAGAAAATTCACATTTTTGTTGCAGAACTTATGCATGGGCAACAGGGAGGAGGGGGAGGTTTACTCCTGAGCACCAAGGTAAGATCACAAACATAATCAATATTGCACTGCCTATTGTGTTTCAGTACTGCAGTCAGTTCTATTCAAGTGAACCCACAGTGCTGGACCAGCTTTGGCCTGTGCTAAGTCAACAGTCTAGATGAAAGATGCGTCTCCTCGAAGGGAGCGACAGAGGAAACAGCAAGGAAGGGAAGAAGGGATGATGGCCTGAGCAGATGAGAGAGAACGTGGGCGGACTTGGCAGGAGAATGAGGCTCAGAGGGAGTGCCTGGTTGCCACTGCTGCAGATGTTGTTTATGAATCTTTACACAACGTTGCACTTGATCCACAATCCGCCAAAAGGCATGGGGACTGTGGCCCAGGGCTGAGAAACCAGAGAGTGAGATAATAATAATAATAATAAAGATTAAAAAGCACTGGCGTCATCTGTTGTACACTCACAGCCGGGACACGCACTTCATTTGATGCATCTAATGAGCTGAAATCTACTAAAATAAGCCTCTGTCTACTTTGTGCTCTTTTCATTGCTTTCAAATACTTCTCAGCAGCGACATATCAATACAAGTCAAGCTGACCCAGAAAACACTTTCTCAACAATTTCACCACACCTCAGGCAGCTTGGAAAGGTTCATCCTCGCCTCCAGAAAAATTACTTGTAAAATTTCCTCATTTGCATATTTCTTTCATGTACAAGAACATAATACAGCTTGTTTTTATTTAATTTGACATTTTGAGATAAAGGTAAAAGTTGTATTTGATTGTTTTGGATGATCTTAAGTCAAAACACTGCCCATGACTATTAAAGTTCTCCAATTCAAACAATTGCTTGATTTAGAAATTCTAATCAGATCCCTGTGAATACATGATCTTGAAGGCACATTTTGTACAAAGTACGCATTGATCTTACTGCTACTCAGTTAACATTGATCTAATGCCAGCTCTGTGAACAGACAGGGTGGTAGTTGGACTTAAGTGTGTTGTGTGTGTGTAGGTAACGGCCTAGTCTGGCCTCAGTCTGTCCGGAGGTACAAATCTCCTCCCCCCATGCTCCCTTCTTGCCTCCTCAGGCTGTCGGATCTGATCCTCCCAGTGTGTCCTCTGTGGTGTCTGCTTCTGTTCCCCTTCCTGTCGGTGAGCTGAAGGCCAGCAGAGGGGAACGGGCTGCCAGCGCCTTGGCCTGGTTGCCTGGCTCCCCACAGCCTAGTCATTACTGCTGGCTAACAAGCAGAGAGCGAGAGCCGTCTGCGGCTGCTCTTCCCCTTAACTAACAAAGAGAGAGACCTCACGGGTAACTGTGGAAGCAGCAACAGCAGTAGCAGAACACAGGCACAGGCTCCTGCTGGACCCATAATGGTGCTTTCTCATTATAGGCCATCCCCTGGGAAAAAAAAAAAAAGATGTACATGCTGGGCTACAGGTCTTTTCAACTAGGCATTGTGGGACTACAGGGGTAGAGAGGAAGGAACATTACATGCACAACCTGTCACATGCCACTCCTTTGAATTAGGTTTATGTTCTTATGAATTTGAGCACCCATGCACTGTATGTGTTGGTTTCACATATGCCCAGTGATGAGCTTAAATGCTTATTTAATGATGTCTTATATATTTCTTGGTGTAAGACATGTCAGAATAATTCCTTGGAGGGAGGGACATGAATTGAGTGTGATTTGATTTGATTCTGGTGCTCTATCAAAGCCGTAGGCAACACAGAGGAGACACGACTCACAGACACCATGCAGAGCTACGTGGTTCAAACCAGCGCACATGCTCTGGAAAGCATGCAACCAAAAACACAGGGACCCACTCCACTATGTTAAAGACCCATAAACCTCCACCATAAGCATCGGTTCTAAACAGCTGGCACTCAGTGTTGGTGACAGGGAATGGAGGCGTGGAGTGGGTTTATTAATGATTTGTAAAACGCTCTTAAGTCGTCCGCCCACTGCTTGTTTGACAGTTGTTTTCATCAATTTTAGGTTGTGTGTTTATATTGAAGTGGGCTGCATTTTGGCAGCATTTTTGTTGACATTTCATTTAGCAAGCTCAATATCTCATCGTTGTTCAAGCACAAAAGTATCTCCTATTACAAGCTAATGACACTGGCTAAATTGCTCATGTACATTTGCAGGAATATTATACTTCATACGACTACTTTCACCAGTAAAAAAATGTGCCATGCATCTTAAAAGAGCTATGGTGCAAATTTTGTTAGGTGTGGTACATATGTAACCTAAGCAGCTGGTATGTGACCTGTGATTTGTAATACAATGTAACAGCCCTGAAATACATGTATTAAATATTTTGTATTTTTAAATAACACTGTATGGGCTGTAGTTTACAATGGTGCTGTACTATGTTAAAGTATGCTTGCAGTGTTAATATTTACAACACAAAATAAGAGAAACGCCTTATATTACTGTGACCTCAAGGGCTAAGTTATATATAACTAAACAAACAAAAACACTTGCTTAAAGTCAAAGTCATATGTTCGAAGCAGAGCTGGGTGAACAATTTTAATTAACTGTTTTCTTCCTTTATGGACTGAAGCCAAATTGTTTCAATATTTTCTTTACCAAAACTATGTACCATATATAATGATGATAATAATAATAATAATAATAATGAAAATAATAATACATTTTATTTATAGGCGCCTTTCTTGGCACTCAAGGACACCGTATAATAAACAGAAAATAAATACATAACTGGAGAAGCACAATTATTATATTATAAACCAACAGGATGCAAACTGAATTTTTATTAAGTAACTAAGGTATTTAAATGATACATCTCAATTTTGCAATTTAGGCCTTTCTTCATTCTTCTCCAAAAGCAAAACTTCAATTAATCTCATTCATTTAATATATTTCATATATTTCCTGAGCCAAGTTCAAAGTTCACAAATGGTGTTTGTTAGATTAAACAATATGTACTGAATAGATAACAATTTACATCATCGCAGCGGTAGTCAGTCAGTCTTCCATTCATTTGTTTGGGACCATAAGTCCAATTTAAGTACAAGTTAAGAGCACACTGCATTGGTGAACACCCATTGGTCATCCTTCATCTTGATCTAGTAGCAAGTGATACAAAATAGACATCAGCTACCTCCTCTACTAATCCAGGCATTCTCCTCATGTGTTCTCCGCTCAAACACCTGATCCCAAACAGGTTGCACAAAGACAGCTATATAGTGCAGTTGTCCAAATACCAGAGCTCTGACCCCAGGTAATGGGTCTCTGGAGGTGGGGGGAGAGGGGTGAACCTGTGTTGCTCTGTACAACTGTAAACTGGCTCCTCCTTTGGGACTCACTCCTCCATGTTCTAACTTCCCATCACCTTCCCTCCTCTCTCCACTGCAATGAAGCAGAGTGACGTTGTTTCCAAGGTTACCTGGGAGGTTTAGGTAGGACAGATAAGGTGGTTTGTTATCTACCCAAATGTGTGACGGAATTATTGTGTTCTTGCATTGTTGTTTGTTGTTTTGACTGAGATATAGAACATAACATTTTCAGGGAACCTATAGTATATAAGTATATAAGTATATATATGTGTGTGTGTGTGTGTGTGTGTGTCACTGTGTGCATGTCTAAGCAGAGCACCGAGCAGAGGTTGTTGAAGCTTAGCCGAGTCTGTGGAATGTAAACTAGCCGCTGCAGCACTGCCTAGCCTCAGTCAGATGCTGGCCCATTGGGGATCCAGCTTGTTGTTCGATGCCCCCCCACCCTTCCTCATCACACAGCCCAACATCCCTGTTAATTTGCCAGCCCAGCACCCACCTTGCATACCAGTTGCTACGGTGATTTGCTCACCTTGTCTCTATTTTCAAGCGTCGTGCAGATAAGTTTGAACAAAAGCGAGCAGTCACTTACCATGCATTATCATTTCACAGCTATTTGATACCTGGGCCTTGCACAGCCACAGCTATCTCCCTAGATGATTGCCCAAGGGAAGGTTCAGTGTTTTAATCTAATCTGATGACAAATGATTTGATTAGCCTGGCCACTGATTAACCTCTTCCACAATGTTTTGTGCACCTATAGCTGAGCAAGCCTCATTACCCCCACCCCCCACCTCATCCCCTTCACTGGATGTGGTGGCTCTACAAATGTCAGTGCTATCCCCATGTGTCATTGACTTGATGTATTGTGTTGTGCAGTGTGTGTAACGGTGGTTCTGCTCCACCCATGGCTCACCAGCCATCTGTAGCCTACTGAGGGACACATGATGATGACGGCTGAGTCACCCATTAGCCCAAATTAGAGCCATCCTTCCACCATTCAGGGCCGCTGGCAATGCCACGCAGTCAAAGCCATTACAGAAAACATGCACTAAACTGATTTTACTCTGCAAATACCATTAGCTGGTGCCCCAAGATTATAAATATCCGAACTCCCAATCTGACGAAGGAAATGGGTTTGGATGGGGAACCATGTTAAGAAAATTCTGCATCAATGTCACGGACTTCTTCACTAGTTGCCAGAGGGCAGAGAGAGGCACAGGAAATGGCTACAACAAGCCACAGAAGATGAAGGAACAAAGAAAAACAGAGGTGGTGAGAGAGGCTGGACATGGACAGCTACAGTTGCTGCTGAGGAAGTTTTATAAGGACACAATGTTCAGGACAACTGGGATTACAATAACAAAAAAAGAATAATAATAATGAAAACAATTTGCATTTACTAGAGTTCCCTTCATTTTAGCAATCAGAGTAATCAAATGAACAGCAGCTTTAAATCACTTTAAAACTCATTATTGTCGCTGTTAGACATGTAAGAAAAAAGTAAGTTTACAGCTAGAAATGGCTGCTCTCTAAAATGTCTGCCATAATGGTGGGCCGCTCTGTTCAAACGGCCTTGGATTGGTAAACAACTGTCCTGCATGTGGGCCAATTTGTCAAAACAGAGCCACTTCAGGCCTGGGGAAATTGCCATTTTGTCCATACAACCTATTTCACTCCACTCATGTTTCCGTTTTGCCACAAAGGCACCCCAACCCTCCCGCCTCATTCACGATCTCTTACTTGAGGGTTCCTGTCGAATGCCAACAACTGTTGCCTAGCAACTAAATATTCACCCTGCAGAAATCCGCTATATTATTATTTCTCTCCAAGTTTCACATTTCTGAGGGGGAAAAGGGATATCTTTGTGATTTCAAGTTTACAAATCCCACTGGTGTAAAAGAAATGGTATGCTCTTCAGATGTGAAATACAGAACCCCCAGACATATCTACAGAGGGAGACAGCTGCACAGACACTACGAGTATTTCAGGGCAGCTGTACAAGTCAAAGTAGTCTTAATAACAACTGTAATTAACTGTTGTGCATGTGATTAATTTGATACAAATGAGAAAGGACTCCAGTCTTTTCTCATTTGTATCAACTCAATAGTCTTTTTATTGACCCATGAGATACACCCACTGCCATGTGACCAAGCACACTTTACTCAGTTATTTTCCTGATTTTGAGCCAACGTAGGCCGCTTAAAATCTCTTGTAATTACAATATATTGCATTATGTTTAACAGTAACTTTAGAGCATATTTTCCTCTTATTTTGTCAAGCAACAGCTAAGAGAACATGACTTTCATACTATTTTGTCCTAAAGCAGTTATCTTTATTCATATATCACAGTCTGAAAATTGTTTTCTCCATTTGCAATTCTTTCACAATAACAATAAACAGCCAAGACATGATTTTTTTCCAGAATCCCTTTCATGTTTCAACTATCTGAATTTCTGAGCACTTTAACAAAACTTGCATTGCAACTAAAGTGGTATTCCCATCCAAATCGTCAAGAAAAGAATATATTTTTCTCTCAAAGATGTGTGCGCCTGTGACAAGCTGGCATTGTGGGCTGAAATCTGGACTTCCTGTAATATGTCTATTTATTCAAGACAACAAAGACCCAGTGTGATAAATACCATTGGGTGGGGACTCACAATGCACACTGTCAATATTGTGGTAATGTATCATTTCCAGTCTGAATTAATATCTGACTGCTACTGAATCTGTCTTATTCCATAGGAAGCAGCATTACTAATTTATTTGTGAAAATACATTTTATGCAGATTGTTAAATCAAAGGTTTTTATGAGGCAGCTCAGATTTGATCCTTCTAAACAGTATTTTTAAGCTATACAAGTTATCCATTCATAACAGCTGTGAGGATGGGTTTTACTATAATTACAGGTGCAGCAAAAATAGGGCGTTATACAAGGCTGATGCAAACTATTATACCTGCAACACAATGTTACAAAGCATAATGATAGTTCTTCTGTACTCAAGCCTCATTCAGTCTAAAATGTGGTCTTCCAAGTAATACAAATGCATAATGTAACAAAAGAATAAACAACAATATTACAAACCTGAGGATACAAATCAGTATTCACTTAGTTACCAATTCCTCATTCCTGCTCACAACTTAATTTAGATTCTTGTGAAGAAAGTCATAAAATTCACCTAATAAATCTCAGTGAGTTGTTGACCTTCACGAGTGTTACTTGATGACCCCAAAGAAGGTAAAATGTGTCAGTTTTAGCAATTAAGTTGTTGTCAACGTATAAATTTTGCTGGAAAAAGGCTGTAAATCACTGAAATTACAGTTGGGATCTGCTTACATCCATCTTTTCAATGAAATTGATTGGACAACCTTTTTAAAATGATTTATTGGAGCAAAGGAGAGTTTTTACACTTGCACATTCACAATAGTGAGTGTGCGCTCAGGGAACTCAGGGAATAAGTGTACCAACGCAGACAACTAGAGGGGCCTGTTCTTTTTTATAATTAATGACGTTCTTCTGAGACCTAAATGAGTCTGCTTATCTGATGTAGGCTCTATGCATGGCTGCTTATTAGGATCATGCCATATTTAATCTAAAGGCAAAATATAAAAAAAATGACAGAAAAGAACCAACAGAAGAGATGGTTGGAAGAGCACACGTGGACACTAAGGTTGCACCGATCCGATATTAGGATTGGATATTGGCCCCGATATCAACATTTTAGCTGGATCGGGGATCTGTAAAAGCAACCAATCCTTCCCCTTAAAAGTTTTGCGACATGGGCTATGTCGTATGCCAAGAGTTGACTAGAGTTGTTGCAAACACAGACAAGCAACATGGAACGAACTAAGGGGTCAGTGATTTGGAGGTCCTAGTGTAGTTGGAGTTTCGGTATTTAATGACCAGATGGGTTTCTTCTCAAACTGAATGTTTATTATAAAACATACTACAGCTTACAGAACACAAACAGGTAGCTGGCACTCGACATCTTTAAAGTGTAATGTGTTTTCTTTTGTCAACACAATCTAAAAGGTGCTTCCTGTTTTAACAGACTTCAAAGTAAAAGCACTTCCTGAAATTACTTAATCAGGTATTGACTGATACGCAAGGCCCCAGCATCAGTATTGGCATCAGAAATGTAAAAGTTGGATCAATGCGTCCCTAGTGGACGATGAAGATATCAGTCTGTTAAACGCACATATGCTGTATATCTGGATATTAGGGGTGTAATGGTACAGAAAAATTTTGGTTCGGTACGTTTTCGGTACAGGGGTCTTTGGTTCAATACATTTTCGGTACAGTGAAGCAGGCCAGCAGGGTGGGGGGTGAGGAGGGGCACTCATAACTACCTGTGGGACACAGGACATTTCTACAAAATACTATTCAGTCATTTCTGCATAAACAGACACCCCACATCATGCATTTTTGAATGCTCAATGTTTGTTTATTGCAAACACTGTAATTTACTGAGTGTTTTTGAAAGCCTCACAGTATTCCCTGAGGTGCTGTGAACATGACCTCACAGTAACACCACAGTAGAGGCATGGTGAAGGAGAAGAGGAGCAGGTTAACTTGATTTTGTCACCTTGAGTTTAAAAAATATAAACCTTTTTGCTATTAAGGCACCCATGGAAACGGAAAGTGAAACTTATCATGCTTTGAACGTCCGACCTGGCTTCTGTGCCTCTGTTATACTCTCTGTTGTCATGTTTTGAGGTTTTTTTGCAGTGGTGCTGAGAATTTGCCACTGCTGAAAGTATATATAGAGGAACCCTTGCACATAGGTTCTGCTTGTGTCCACCCTGCTTTCAGAGTGTTTGCATTCTTAACATTGGCTACATGTACTCATTCGGTACACCTCTGTTCTGTATTGCATTGAAAGCACCGTACCAAAACGATGCACCGTTACACCCCTACTGGACATATAACTGAAGCTGTGGCAGGTTAATTTAAAATAAATAAATAAAGTTACAAAAAAATTTAAAAAGTGGCTACAACAGTCTTTGGCTGTCATGAAGATCCAAATTGTGCATTTGTAACTACACAAATATTTATCTGAATTCACACTCGGCTTAATTTGACAAGAGCAACCTGGTCTTGAATGGCTTTGGATGCAAAATGGTAATTACTCCTAAACCAAGCTGGAATAATGAACTCGTTAGCATGCTCAGCCTCCTGGAATTCATTACCCCCGCTGTACGGCGCACTCCTGACAGAGCAAAACCTGATCTGTTTTCATTCTCAGCCACTCAAAGGAACACTCTCAGAGCTGCTCTGATTCAAGCAGCCATATTGGTTGTGACATGTCCAGCAGCCACTTGAAACTACTCACACACATACAGAAGACACACGTGTCAGCTCATCTAATAAGACTGATTGGTCTCGTCCATGCTTTCAACTGTCTCATGTGATCACACAGAGTCACCACAGAAAACCATCATGCATGAAAATCTGCGGAAGGAAGAGTAGGAGCATCTCGACTGGGACATTATACTCAGCCTTTTCAAAGACTCAAACCAACAAATGTGGCTTGATGAGGGCTGTTAATATCAATGTCACCAATTAGACAACATAAACTACTTTTTTTTTTCCATCAAACAGTTTGACGACAGCACTCTGGCTGGTGCAAAAACTATTTTTGGTACCCGTAAGTGCAGCTCCAGCTTAATTTAAGAGCCTACTCATTTTTTCTTTTTACATTTTTTTTTTTGCTAATTTAAAATCTTTTTCATGCATCGTCATTAAAGATATTTTCAGATCAGATTTTCCAAACCTCTTAGGGTCTTTCAGCGCAATTCAGTTCAGGATGTCATGAAAACAACGCTAGCGACTTTGAATATTTGTAATCCCTTTGTGAGTATCAGCCAGTCTACTTGAACAGTTTGATAGCTCTCTCCAGGTTTATGTGAGCAAAAACCAGAGCTGACATAAGCGTGACTCCCTTCCCCTTTCTCTCTCTCTTTCAAAAACAAATACTTCCTGTTAAAAGGCACCAGACAAAACAAAACCTACATACAGTACTTTCAACTCCAGCCAACAAAAGTAAAGCAGAATTCTACATGGTGATACTTTTAAAACAGCCTGTTTTAAGCACAGAAAATTCACCTAAAACCATATAACTAGAAAACATCTAATTTAAGAGTTTTATTTTCTCTGTTACTTGCGTCACCTGTGTCCAGCAGCCTGGTCTGCAAAGCACTGCGGGCAGTCATCGTCTGCTTTACCCAGTCTTGTTTTCTCACCATCCACCCTACCAGCTGGGTCAAAGACAGAGCAGGGTCGACATGCCTCTAGTCAGCATTTGTCCTTTTTTTTTTTTTATCTAAGGAAAACACTAGCAGGCAGTAGCAGGCCTGTTTGTCCAGCATTTGAGTCAATCACACCCCCAAACAGGCTAACAATCAATGCACACATTGCTGATTACATTTCAGATGGGTATTTGGGAGGTAAACATTTGAATGACAGTACAAACAGACAGCACTGTGACAGACAGTGACAGAGACAGACTGTGTGCCTTGCCAAGTCTGTCACACAGCAGCATTTGCAGATTGATGATCATATTCTGCCACCAGCAGCAATGGCAGTTCTGGTATTTATACAGTATTAGTTCCATCTAATGTTTGTAATTCAGGTTTATATACTAAATCTACAGTTGCCCTTAGTGTGACTCATTCAGCGTTGGATAAATGCCTAATATGTGTAAAATGTAACAGCTTTTTATCTGTGTAATTCAGCACCTGGAAGTGTGGAAGCTTTATTAGGTCTGTAGTGTATCTGGTGACAGCTAAAGAGATTTTCAGGACTGAAGCATTTAATGGAAACAGCTGGGCAGCATGTGGGTTAATGTAATGGCGTTGCATGTTGAGCAGAAGTGGTGCTAAGCTCAGGCTATCAGAGAGTCATCGACACAGCAGACCCGCCGCTCCATCTCGCACACACTCAGTCTCGCTGGTCCCGTATCTCCAGCTCTCCTTTTTCACTCCCCTCTAAGCACCCATCAATTGAGGCAGTGAAGCCATCAGTGCCCACGCTTAGCCCGCCTGTCTCATTGCTTGGATAGCTGTGTGTGTGCGAGAGAGCTTTAGTGTTTGAGGGTGCTTGTGTGTGGATCCCCTTGATTGGACTCTACAGCAGAGGCTGGAGCATTAATGAACAGCGCCTGTCACAGTCCCAGTCCTCTTTGCAGATCTCTCACCCATCACTCTGGGCGATGGATCAGTGTGGTCTGATATAAATGGGCTCTCTTTTACTTTCTCTCCCCACGGTCTGCTCTGCTGATGGGGATCACCAAGATCAGCGGAGGCATCTAATCCTGGCCTCTAACTGGCCTTCTTTGCCCACCTCTGTAAAGTTTCTGTTACAAACTATCCTGGTAACATTTGAGGAAAAGTTCAAACCAAACTAAACTGAGTCAAAAACTTGGAAGAGCTTGTGCATCAGTGTCAGATAAGATATCGCTGAAAGGATGTCCGATGCTTAGTCCCAATTAAACTCTACAGGCTTAATCTCTAGTCATGTGACAAACTTCTTAGTGAGACAGAGGCAGGTGGCAGTGTTTTGTTATTAGAGGGATTTAAGTCCTTATAGAGCCGAAATTAGTAGGGCTGCCCCAAATCACCCACCAAACAGTCTACGAGAACAGTCTCAGTCGTAGTAAGTTTTGATTGGCTGGATGGTCACAGGTATAAACAAATAAAATAAAACAAGGCAACAATCACTTTGTCAGTCACGTTAACACACTGGTTTCAGGAAATCCACGGTGTACAATCATTTTGAGAGTGTAAGAAACAACCCCAAATGATGCAAACTTGGCAAAAATGTTCATATCCTTTTCATCAACATCAAACACAGTCAGAAATATTGTTGTAGTCTGACATAGTCACTTAGCACTGCTGTTGTTTCAAATGTTTGACAATACAGATACACGTTATTATGAGCAAATACTTGTCAACTAATTGCTAGAGTGACTGCTGGCCAATTAGGAGGATATCTGTTTGTGAGACAACCTAAAAATGAGTTTCAGCCCAGCAAAGTTTTTGCATCCTCAAATTATTATACCCTCCTCAAACTGTTTCGAGACCGAGCAGAACAACAGCACACACCCCAGAAGCACCCAGCCACATAATGTCAACCTGCGTAACATCGCTCTGCTCTGCATTAGGCAAGAGCACTCATTATGAATATGCAAGGTTACAGTAGAAGCAGGCTTTTGTCTTTACTTCCATGTTTTATTTAACGAGCCTGGGGTTGGTTTGACTCGATTTGCATGTGCTTGTTATAGAATCACACAGTGCCACTGCTCATGCCCACACACTCCCCCAATATAGGGACATTTTGATTCTATTTTTCGCTTGGCTTGTCTGTCAGTTTACACAAGCAGAAGGACCATGACTCAATTTTCCACCAAGGAGGATGCCGTAGCTTTCATTCGGGTGCAGTTTTTGCATCAAGGATAGAGGTTCCTGGTATTCGAAGCGTATGTCGAAGAGTATGTGCGCATGTTAGCATATGTGCGTGTGTGATCTGAGGTGTGTCGTTTGAAGCCAAGTGCGTGGGGAAGCAGAGGCTCCCTTGTGAGGGAAAAGCTCTGAAGAGAATGGTGCTGATGTGGTCCCTTTCTCCGACAACACCCCGAGAATACAAAGTGAGCAGACAGCAGGAGAAGAACTAAATGAAAAGGCCTACAAAATCCGCAGCCAGCTAGAATACTGTATATCTTTGATAATCCCAAAAAAAGAAACGAAAAAGATATGCAGCTCCCTCGTCTCCTTCCTCTTTAATCTGGAAATGGCATGGACGAAACTGTGGCTCATACCATACTTGGCAATTAATAGCCCCCGGGGCAGAAATGTGTCCCACTTTGATGATGTCAGTGCTTTGAGGAGTGAGGGACAGGTCAGTGTTGGCGTCACGGACATCAGAGGCCTTCAGCACTGTGGCGAGATGTCAGCACAGCTCGCGCCATCGCCGTGTGATGAGGCCTGGATAGACATGCACGGGGGCCAAACGTGACAAGGCAAGCAGAAACGGGGATGATTCAACCCTGCAGTAAGGATGGAGGCAGGCGGGGACAGACAGAAATGTAAGGAGAGAGGGAAGTTGGTGGGGGTGGGGGTGGGGGCTGATACAGAGTGCACATGTCAAAGGCATGAAAGATTGAAAGGGAGGGAAACAGAAAGAAGAGGAGGAGACGGCTGCAGGAGAGATGATCATGATAGGGACAACAAATGAGGAGTTTATATATACAGCACAGATGAACTCATTTGGGGGGAGTGGGGGTGGAGGTGCAAGGAAGAATGTATTAATAGAGAACAGCACAGCATGAATGAGGCATGTTAATAAAAAGGGGTGCTGCTGAGCACAGACAGAAAACAGGAATGCAGCTTTTGAATAGCTGAACCTCGCCGCAATAATGACTGAAAGGCATGATGACGGGAAGAGAATTAAAAGAGGAACAAGTGGACTGAATCCAAGTAGAAAAATGGAAATATGCAACAAGTCAGAGAGACGATACTGTGGCCAGAAGAAATAACACCTTCCCCTCACCCTCTCTCAACACACACAAGCCAAGCACATGCTGTCCTGTCCAGTCCAGTTTAGGTGCTCTGCAGCAGCAGCTGAGCAGCATGAGAAGAAAACAAACGTGTAAGTTTCCAGCAGAACTCCCCAAGCAAATCTGAGTTGCTGTATGAATGTGAAACAAGGCACTGCAGAGTAAAAATGCACATCACTTAAGAACCTTCACTCAATTATTTAATGATTTGTTATTTTAAAACAATAAGTCTTTTTTTTACTATTTCATGTTGCTGTCTGTTCCAACATTAATGTTATTAAGTTCATAATCAATTCATTCAATATTACACAGCTGAATTTTATTTGCTATTATAAATGAAAACCCTAACCCATTTTAAAGAGAGCCTTCACAAATAAATCCTCCAGCACACAGAATATGCTAATATCATCCTGTTGTTTTCATGGTCCACTTAAAAATGGATCTTGGATCAAATCCATTCCTACTTGCACTGCCCAGCCCAAAAAAAAAAATATGCAAAGCTTTGTTGGGCCACCTTTGGGTATGATTACAGGATATATTCACTGTGTTCTTTATGCCATGCAGTCCTTTTGAAGTCACAATAAAGGACATTTTTTTACATCCATAGTTGCATCAATTTTTGGCCCAGATCTTGTATTGATGAGGGGCGAGTCAGACCGCTGCATCAAGTCCTCTATAGCACACTCCAAAGATTCTCAATAAGGTTCAGGTCTGGACTCTGTGGTAGCCAATCCATGTGTGAAAATGATGTCTCATGGTCCCTGAACCACTCTTTCTCAAGGCCAATGAGCCCAATGATTCCTAGCATTGTCCAAACATTATGCCCCCCAGCAAAAGAGAATCTACTCACTACATCAGTTAGGGTTAAGCACCGTGTTACAGCTGAAACATAATAATCACTCTAGTGATTATCCGAAAGAAGGCGGTTACCTGTTTGTTTAGTTAAATCCAGGTGAGGACTGTTTTTAGCTAGGCTGCATGCTACACACCTAAACAACTGTGAATCACAAAATCAGACAGTGAAATTTCACTCTGGACTAAATAGTGTAAATAGAAAGATTAGCACTAATTGGGGGATGCACAAAATGGTCAAAATCCTATGCAAGTATATTTTCATTACACTGAGACATTGCTGTATCAGCAAAATGGTTGAGACTTCTATTTGTCCATAGTCAGTGTTTACTTCCCCCTATACTGACTGTTCTACTTTTTAGTGGTTGTCGAGTATGAACAGACTAACCTTAATTGCCATCTTTAATCTTTATGTGAAACTCTAAACAGTCAGGACTGGTATCCTGATGTATTTATTCTGCTACTGATATATGCTGTATTATTTACTGAAATAGGACACATTACAAATATGTTGTGTGTGTTTGTTCTCTATCTGCAAACTGCACTGTATTTGTTAGATAATTGTATAGGCTAGCATTTCTGAAACATGTTTTAGTTGTTTCTCACATTTTGATGGGGAATTAGATTCCTATAGCTTGCCTGCAACATTGTAGTGTCTATTTGCCACTGCTATGAACACATTCAATATTTCAGCTCATGCTCTGACCATTTTCCTCTGAATTTATGATTATCGGGTTAACACTGGGTTTCGACACACATCCATACTCAATAGAGATTGAAAAGAAGCCATTTTCATCATTGGATCCAGAAAAAAAAAAAAAACATCTTTACCTCTGCACTGATGAGGCAGGTTAATTTCTACATGTAGCAGCCTGATTTGGCATTTTATTTTGTCATTATTCTTCAACTCAGGAATATCTCATTTTTTATTTTTTTACAAACTGGATAAAAATCTCAAAATCTCTGAGCATCCATCACTGCCATCCAAGATACACAAAGCAGCTGTACAGTATCTAAAAGAAAGTACTTAATCTTGGGCTATTAGGTGATATCCATACTAATATGTTTTTAACTTTGCAACATTTACACCTACTATCCACACCACTCTGGTGTCTCAGATCCTTAAAATGGTGTTGGGTAAATTTGATATATTACCCACTCGAGAACATATATGGTGGATAAGTTTCTGTACAGTAAATCTTTCCACTTTTAATTGCATATTTTGTAGCAGGCAGCAGGGAGTTGGGTGAAGGCTGGAAGGATGCAGGGAGCGTCATGTGGGCAAAAGGTGTGGTGCCGACACCATAGCCATCTGGAAAGCTGGTGGGAGTTGAGGACCTAACAGAGAGTGCAGTCTGCCACCTCATACACACACCTGATCTCATACCACAGTCTGTCTAAGTGTATGATACTGTATGAGTGTAGAAAGATGAATACAGAGCAAAAAATTTTACAATATATCAAGAGGAGGTGTTTATATGGTCACTTGATACATATTTGTCATCTGCCAGTATTTATACAATAGGCCAGGCGAAAACAAAACATGGCAACGAATAGAAAGAAGAAAATGGAGGGACAGATGGAGAGGAAAAAAGAGATATCACAAGGTTGTCCATAGAAAACGGCTGTTCTTTTGATGTTAATCACATGACCTGAGCTATTTGTCCCGCAAAAAATGGATGACAAATGCGATTACAATCTAGGCTACTGAAATGTAGCAGGGAAGTGTGAAAGCTTCAGGGATGACGAAACAAACACATGAAAAAGAAATACCTCAAAAGATTTATTTTTTTTTTAACTTTACTGATAGAGAAAGATGAGGGAATGCGATTAAAACTTCACCAAGAGTAGGAAAGAGATCTCAGAACAAATGACAAAGTTCAGAGCAACTAAATCCAAAGGGCAAATTCATTTCAGCAAATTCTTGCAGGCAGAAGGAGGCTTTTGGTCAGGGTTAGTCAAGGAAAACAAAGCCCTGTATTGGCTGTGGACTCCACAGTGTGGACAGGCAGGCAGAGTAGCCCAGTCTAATCCTTTGTAAACAGGCCCACGCTGCATGCCAGAGTGTAAGTGGACTAAAACATCCGAGACACACAAGCCTATCTGTAACATCCATACAGGTGCAGATGAGGTTTCTTAATACTGCAGATTAACTTCCCAGCTTCAGACAACACAATCAATAGCTTTTGTGGCGTGTCATTTTTCCTCCTCCGTTTTGACTACTATGAGGACAAAATGATTTTAAAAGTTTGCCATTTGACTGCATAATACATAATCTGGGCCTGTGTCTTTATAATATTACCTATGGGTTTTTTTCCCTGAGTATTTTATTTCAGTTTTTCCCAATGAGAAGAAATAAATGAATACACAGCGTTTTTTACTTTACACAGATGCTCCAATAAACTCAATTTGAAAATGTCTGAACTTTTCAGAAAGACACTGTTGTTACAAGCGTTCCTTTTCAGGGAACAAATCAGATGGAATAGGACAGAAAACGTAGGATAAGCTCGTTCTGGTTGTAGTCATTTACAGCCAGGTCCATATATAGTATATCTGTGCAGTAACACAAATGCTGTAATGTTGCCTCTGTCCACCACCATGAAACAATCACAATGATTGAGGTGTAGAGTTTCAACTTTAATTAAAGGGGCTTAAACATACTGCAAAAACAACCAAAGAGCTTTTGAAGGTAAAGAAATGGGATGTTCATCAGTCGCCAGCTCACTCACCTGGTCTCAACCTAATGGAGCAGCTTTTCAGTTACCGAAGACTAAACTGAGGGCAGAAACACCCATCAACTCACAGCAGCTGAAAGTCCGGGTAAAGTATTTCCAGGGAGGAAACTCAGCATTGAGTGATGTCCATGGATTCCAGACTTGAGGTGGTTATTGACTGGAAATGGTTTTCATGCAAGTATTAAAAACAATCCTCATATGTACAGTCTTAGTTTGTCCAAATAGAGGAACATTATTTAAAATGGTTGCAATTTCTAGCCTGTTGATGCAGAATTTTAATTAAACCTCTTGAATTAAAGCTGTAAGAACACACTACAATTACATCTTGACTGATTCAAGTTCACTGTGGTCGTGTACAAAGGTAAAACTACAAAATTTGTGTCAATACTTATGAACTTGACTGAATATGGAGCTTTATGATATGTGACACATACATTATCACAGCTTTCATCACCTTACACCTAGAAAGCGAGTCCATCAGACAATGGCATTTTCTGCGTGAGTACATTCAACTCACACTTTGACTTATAAGTAAAGGATCCACTTGATGAAATACTTGCATTATTTGTACAGTATTGACGCACCTCTACTAAATATTTTAAAAACATTACCTTGCTTAGCATAGAGGCATTTTTCCCTCTGCTTTCCAGGTTCAATACGTCTTTTTCCATCTCTTTGCCAAAAACCTGCAGTCAGCTTTTTATAAATTAAATTTTTTTTGGCATTATTTGCTTGGCTTTTTAAAATCTTTATGACCTTCTCATACAGGTATTCTCTAAATTGCTTACGTTGCTGTTTCACCATAGCTGCTTTTAAGGTTTGTGCCTCGCTGTGTGGCCATTAGAAAAAAGGAAACTAAACAAAAATTTCACAATAATTCATCTCCCATCCACTTTGTGGATAAATGTAGGTCTTCAATATGTAAATTAATGTATAAATAAATATTTGGTATTGTACTTTCCCTTCAAAATCTCACAGGGTTTCCTGTATATTAAGCGAGCACAAACCACCGTCACATGTAAAAACTCTTCACCAGTTAATTTTCAGTCAAGACAATAATGCTGTAGCTTTATATTCCATTTTCTAGGGATTATGGTTTCTTCTATAGTCCTCTTGAACTACCACTATAATGCATGTATGTACACATGATTTAATTCTACTTGAGACAACATTGGTGCTGCTGTTATTACACATCTACCTTGAATCTGGGTAAAACAGGTATGATACAGTCTGGGTCCATTATTTATTACAGCCCACACACTAGGTTAGTGTGCACACCAACAAAGCCATGTATAAAGACACTTAAGTATGCATGTAAACGCGCACACAGAAAGCCCCTTGGCTATAGAGCCACTCTTGCCTCCAAAATAATATATGTTGTTTGTTTGCTGGATCTGTGCTTGCCAGCAGCATTACCCTGATGCAGCCAAGCGTAGCCTGCACTGGACACACACTCTGTCAACAGCAGTAAGCAAGCAGAGTACTACACTGCCAAAGATACGGGGCAACAAATCTATACCTCTCACAGAATAGGAAGGTGTGAAAGGAAGGGGGCATCGAGCTACAGTATATGATAGAATTTGATAAACAGCGGGGGTCAGGAGGCAGGGTCAGTGCACCATTAAGTTATTCTGACAATTTTGATCCATTGCACACAATACTGGGACGAGAAACTGGGCGTCATAGAAGCTGAGCAGAAAAAAAGTCGGCAAAGGAAAAACTGGCAGGAAGCATAAAACAAACAGAGACGGCCTTTACTGCAGGAGATGAGAAGAGATAAGAGACATCAGAGGGAGAGTCTGCTTTATCAGAATGCAACGAGAAACCAGGAGGAGAAATGCACTCCCTCCAGGGAGAGGGGAGGAGATGGGATGGGCAATATGGAGCAGCGGAGCTGATGTAAAATTGTATTGTAAATCACGCAGAGCTGTACTAATAGAAAATTAAACTGTAATATCTTCTGACATATTGTAAGATTGTAATATTGCTCATGACAAAAACCTGTGTATCACCTTTTCTGAAAAGACATGTCACACAATACTAGGTAATAATGAAAAGGATGGGAATGGATGTACAGTTAATATGCTCCTCTTATATAACAGACTTTAATATAATGGGGTAGTTTGGGATTTACAAGGGGAAACTGAGGCCTTTGTTTTAATTAATAGTTTAATTATCAGGCAGCTAATGGCTTTGTAAATATAACTGGTTAATAACTTGCAAGTGAGATCAATCATCTGATTTAGTTTTTGAAGCTAGAGAAACTTCCAGTTCAGGCATTCACATGCATGTCTTGATGTACAGTACGCACTCCGTGTATGTGTGTGTGAGTTTATAGGGATACAGGACAGGCATACAACAGACAATTTCCATCAGATTTCTCTATGAAATAGAAAACTGACCTGGTATCAGTTCTTTGCTGTGCACACAGAGTTCATTTTCTGTAATCCGATGATCCTGATGTTTTCCAGACTGTGATGCTCACAAAGTAGCTGTTACAGGCTTGTAGAGTGTAGGTCAACAGTCCAGAATCAAAGCACAACCACACAAAAGCTCTCCACTCCCTGTAAACATGCAAAACAGATTATGTAGGGACAAATATTTTTTTGGCCTTTGTGTGCAAAAGGTAGGTCAAATCTCTATGGTTACGCATTCACTCAGACAAAGCAAAATTAAAACGTGTGTTAATGGACGTGCATGTGGGCATGAGCCCAATGAGGCAGAAAGGGTGCCAGTGGCCTTTGAGGACGGAGCATGTGTCCGGCATACACTACTGCTGTGCTGGGTCACAGATGTCACCTGCTCCAGCAGCCTGCCTCACACCACTCCCCCCCTCCCCAGTACTTGTAAACAGCCCCTCATTGGGATGAAATGCCAGTTGCCTTCAGTGTTTTATGTTCTTTGTTTATTTCTATAATGTTGATATCAAATATATAAGTGAGATTCAAACATAGGTCACAGAGTGGTCATTAGAGTTCAGTACAATCCGTCACGTTTAATAAGAGAAATGTTATCTACAGCTACTGGCTATGTGATGTTGCTATGGTCTTGCCAAGCACTGACAGTGCAAGTTAAACTGAATTAAACACTGCTGGCTGGTGGGTTGGTAGCCTTAAACACAGCAAATTAGCCAGGAAAAAGCCTGGCAAAGAGAGCACACTGAGATAATGTCAGCCGCAAGAACAAGTGTGAAACCGCCATCCCACAAAATAAATCAACTACATGACAAAGAGGTGTGTGTTTGTGCGTGCGTATGAATGTGTGTGGGTAAAGCAAGTCTTTTAAAAGGAGCTTGCTTGCAATGGTGTGGTCATCTTTTTGAGAGAGCCTGAAATTCCTTTTGCACGCCTCACCACTTGTTTGCTTGAGCAGCCGAGAATGCTTTACCACAGGAATCCTCCATGGAGATTGTTGATGTGTGCTCCTCTCTCTGTTACACACCCACACACAAAATTGTGCCCACCCACACATCACTGACATTTCTTTTCAGAGCATCTTTAAATTACCACGCATATTAGTGAAGCACTGCCAAGACCCCTTTTTATTATTCTTCTTAATCTTGTGCACGACGGGGTCAGCAGCTGCCCCTGCACCCCCCTATGCCTTTCCTCTCTCCTTCACTCTTCTGCCTCTGTCCTCTTCTGCTCCCCTCTTCTCTCTGCCAGCAGATACAGAAAAGTGGTTACACCCAGTGCCCCATGGGAGACCCTACTGCTCAGCCTCAACAGCTCAGGCTGGCTAGGATGGCATGGCAGTCCTGCTACACGCCTGCTTCCTCTACCTACAGTTGCCGCCAACCCAGCCCACTTGCTACCAACTGTGACTTGCTTCACATAAAACCAGCCAAGACTATTGAACTGGCAGTTCTGCATGACTGTTAAATAGTACTAAAACACGTTCATGATTTTAATTAGCAATCTGGAATATATTCAGTTTTTTTTTTTTTTTTTTTTTTTTTTTTATTATTATTTAAAATTGCTGTACCAGTTTATATTTTGGGATAAATCATGCTCTGTGCTTTTGTCCTTTATTTATAAAAGATGCAATTTCTACAGCTAGGGGTCTCTTGATCAAAACAGCAACAAAGTACACATTTTAATAATGTCTTGAAGTAGTGTGGGATTATGGGAGCTGTGGTTTTCACTGCCAGTGCTGATGAGAATGATTATCTCATATCTGTCATTTAATGGACTAAATGACTGAAATAGCTGCATGTAGTGGTAGTAATGACATGACAGAAGTGACAAATGGAAAAAAACTGGCAGTTCACAGAAAAAAAATAATGGATGTTACTAAATTTAAATGTAAATGAATATTACTGAAACATTTGATTTAATAAAAGCACTATTAGACCTTACAGATCTTTGAGAATAGTCACGCTCAGATCTTGGGAGTCACTCACACTGAGCTGGATTTCAGTTAATGGGTATAAGCGGCAAGAGTAAAATACTTTTAAGTGCTTGAGTTTATTATTAAAGTAAAATTGATAACTTTTTAAACGGTGAGGTGAAAGGATTTTTCAATGTAAATGTAGTCTTGTCAAACATTGGACATGTAATGTTTCTGGCTTCATTAAACCATCTGAAGGACAGCTTTCTCCTTTTCAGGCCGTTTTCAAACTGGGTATCCAAGTCTGTATCAGAGTCCACAGGACCCCAAAGTCTACTTAAATTTTATCAATGTGAATGCAAATGTTCCATGGGTGACTACCGTATTCAAGTCCAGCAGAGAAGGTAGTCCTGGATATGGACTGCATAGATTCCAGTGCAGAACGTTGCGGTGTGAAAGCAATCTGTACCCGAGACTGGAAGTAACCTAATCACTAGACCAGCTTTGGACTCGCGCAGCACGGGCTCGCCTTAACGACTGAACCGCTCGGTGATATATCAGAGACAACAAAGGTCGCTCTTCTTCTCTTTACCTCAAACACGCTAACAGATAGAAAAGTGTTGCCTGTCTTGCCATCACTGAAGACAAATGAACAGAACAGTCGCTCGGTTGATGACATAAGGGTTTGTCACTTCCGCATTTGTCGGATAGCTATAGAATTCCTCCCACACCGTCATTTACTGTTTCGGCCCTGTAACACCCACTCTTTCTCGGCCACGGGCTGTGGTACGTGCTTAGCAACATCTGCGGGAAAGGTGTGATCATATCCAGGTACAGCACAGATCCGGATACCCAGTCTGAAAACACCCTCAGACATAGGTCACTTGGAGTGCATTTCTGAAGGCAGTTTGAGAAATATCTAAGGGTGCAAAATGGTTCACTCAAGTGGGAGAGCAGGGGTATGAGCGCAATGTGGAGGTCTTGTGGACACTAACAGCCCATACTTCTAATCCCAGTTAAGACAAGCCCGGCAGGCGAGCCGACACAAAGGAGCTTGGTCCAGTGTTAGTGGAATTAAAGCAAAGCCTCTCCTCTGTTGTTATGCTAATCCACAAGACAATGATTATCTGCAGGGCAACGTTGCCACGGTGATAAACATGGCTCAAGAGTGCCTCAATTAGGGCGCCAATTGCCAGAGGAGAGCAAAGACCGAGTGAAGCGCATGATGCCGATATGAACGGAAAAGAGACAGAGCGCTGAAACTGTTTTGTTATTTCAACCGAACAGAAGGGTCAGCTTTCAAATAGAGGGGTAAGCTACAGATAAAGTTTGACCCATAAAGCCTGACCTCTGCCAGACCTGACCCTCTTCAGTCTGCAAAGACTTTACCCACTCCCTGGGACAAGTGCCTAAATAGTGAACATGTAATTAGCTCTCAAATGCAAACGGAGTATATTATTCAGTAGGAAGTATGGGGTACCATTATGACTCTCAATGACATGTTCCCTGCTATGCATGTGGAATGATGATGAGTTAGCCTGCTGTATGGGGTTGCGGCTTGCCTCATTCATCCTCTAATGTGACAGCACAGAGCAGCAGTTCAGGTAGTTGCACTGCTCTAGTTTTTGTTTAAACATCACGAGTTGGAGGACAACCATAACACTGGATTCATCTATAATAATCCTTCATTTACTCCACAAATCAAAGTGAGGAAGCAAAGCCCTCGCCGGGTGTTTAAAGCTCCTCACTGAGTTGATGTGCCAACTTCGATTCTTTGCTGTTGTCACAAGATCAAAGAAAAGTAAAAACCAGGCTAGGGGAGGCTGTTTTCTGTTTCTAGAGCAGCTTGTCACACAGCTATTTTACAGATGCATATTTGAAAACCTGGTAGTGTGGCTGGCATCACACAAGTGTCTCCTCAATCCTTGTCAAAACTAGCTCTGGGCCACCGACATAGACAGACGGACTACATCCCTCTGGTTCGGTCTACCTTCATCCTGTCTCTCCAGTCCCATCAGACCTTCCTGTTGTTTCCACAGGGAGTGTTTTAGCACTTTTCCTTGTGTGGTCAGTCAGCTGCTCTTGCTCTCTCCTTCGCTTCTCCCCTCACCCTCTGTCTGTCTTATATCTCCACCAGCATAATGGGTCTTGGGACTGCTGTGTCATCTCATTGAGCCTTATTAGGGGCTCTTAAATCTGACTGGCATGTTGTTATTGCTCTACCACACCACCGCTAACAGTGAGGAATGGGTCTGCCAAGTGAGCCCTTTAAAGTCCCTCATGCACTGGCGGCGCTGGCAGTGTGGAGTGGGTGGCAATGGGGGGTGGTACTACAACAACATAAAAAGAGAGGGAGGTGAGGAGGTGACACAGTGTGATGCAACACCCCTGGGGTTTCATGACAGGTATGTTAGATGGCGGTATGGTCTCATGCTGGTTTGCCAAGGGCTTTGCCACAGGTGAATGCCAGTGCTGCCAGTCTCAGCTCACAAATATGGAAGTGGGACATGCTACTCTCATGTTTCCACGCCTAACTAATGACTCTGGTGGGACGTGAGGGAAATCCACAAGAACACGGAAGCCGCAGTAAATGTTCTACAAAACTTATAAAATGACAGAACAAATAGGAGGAATAAATCTGATTTGGAGCAAAAAACAGAGATCAGGCTTGGAGGAGAGGTCCTGTGAATTTCAAAGCTTTGCCATCCCGAACTAAGAGAGATCTTAGAGATAACAGACTTGTACAACTACTGCATACAAGATGGAAGACATCAGACAAGGAGGGACAAGAGGGAAAAATACAATGAAAGCATGACACCTTCAGCATTAGAGGTCTTTCTACTTTTTTTGACTATCAGGGGATTTGGAAGCCTAAAGAACAATCATCAAAGAGGAACGGCAACTTAATGTCCTGTAAACCAAACTGAAAAAAGCCCCTAAGTCTTGCCAAGCTCTAGTCTCTGTAGCTGAAATCCTATTCCTGCCCACATGAAGTCAGCAAAGCTATACCTATTAGAGTGAACCCTTTATCTTCCACTGTATCTGTGCTGAGAGCAGTTTATGTGTTCTATAAGGTAAAATATATATTTTGACTTGCTTCAGTGAAATGTATACTGGTACCACACTTTTCATTGTCACACTAGACTGATACACAGGATGTGGTTTGTTTGATATGATTTGTTAAAGAATTTATATGTGATGAAAAAAATAAATGAGACAAAAGTAACAAAAACCTTACAGAGAAATGCACATTATTTTTATGAAGTGCATCTGCAGACACCTGCAATCTGCACTGCATAGTGGCTGAACATTTGTATTGACATTGCAGTATCAAAGGATGCAATATCTTTAATGCAACGCCTGCAACATGGCCATTGTAAATTCATTTTATAACTCAATCAATAATTGAAATGTTGGGAATGAGACTTTTCTGGCACAGAGAACTCCGTAATACCCAGAGATGCCATTAAGTAACGAGAGAATGGACATCTCAGAAATCCAATGGGAGATATTCCCACAGACTTCCAAAGAGATGCTGGAAATGTTTCAAGACACATCTATTCATTTAACAGACCCTTAACTTTTTTCTTGAAAAGCAGTGCAACTGCAGTGTATGTCAAAATAATGCTGATGTGATGCGTTGTCCACATTTTGCAGACCTATAGCTCTGTGCTTCTCCCTTCTGTCTTTGGTGAGCAAATTGCACAGGTAAGATGTGATTAATGTCAACTTATTGCTGGATCACACAGTAATCCACTCCTTAACACCACTGTGATCCCTCAGTTTGTACAATGAACATGCGGATATTTCTGCCTCTCTGGGATGTGAGCTCTGAACAAAAACTTCATAACTGTCCTTCCAAATACCCCTGTTAAATGTCTGGGGAAAGTTAAAATTTCATCCTAGTGAAACTGAAGTAAACCTAAAATATTAAGAAATCACATATATAGTATAGCTATTTAAAATTCCAGTCATGTGTTCCAGAAAACTACCATCACACTTAGTAGATGTCCTCACTTAAATCCACCTCAGCCTGAACAAGAGCTTTGATAAAAGAGCTTAAAAGAAACACCCACCCTCAGATACTATTACACTATCAATATGTGATGAACAATACATTCCAGGACTTATTTTGTGATTGCTACAATTACGATTTTGTTGTACCCACTTTCCCTCAACTTTCCGCATCTAATTCAACTTCAGTTAGTGATTTCCTATATTTCCCAGAGTGCTTTTCAGCAACCTCAAGAGAGAGGGCCTGACAAGCTCAATGAAACAAGCTATTCTATTCAGATTTGAGTATAGACCTACATACAGAATGAAAGCAATAGCAAACAAGTCATGTTGTGTAATGTGGTTAGAACGTGCAGTGTAAAGCAACACTGTACTCTGGCTTTTTCACCACAATGACACGAGGCCTCGTCTGACATGAAAATTATGTGTAGAAACATGGTTACTTATGAAAGCTGTTACCATACTATGTTTAGTATGTTATTCTTCATGATGTCCTAAAAGAATAATAGCAAGTAACATTAACTGATAAAATTATTATTATTATTAATAATACATAGAATAACATTATAAAGTTCTCTGAATATGAACATTTGGAAACATTTGATAAAATGCAAATATATATTTAGAAATTAATGTGGGAACATTACAGCTTTTTTACTGCAGCTTTAAAAGTTTGCACTTGGTATGAGGCAGCTTGTACTTTAATTCGGTACCACAGATGTTTGTGTCTGCAGTGTATGAATGGAGATGCTGTATATTCACAGTGTGACTGCTGCCTGATTGCTACCCTGCTGTCTTCTAGAGAACCATGCTGGGCCAGGTGACAGGATTCCTGCAATGGAAATCCAATCAGACCAATCCTCTACGATCCCCCACAATCTTTTCAGCCCCCACCCTACACCACCAGCTATTGGTAACACAGACTGCCTATGCCACACACACTTACAATGGACTCTTTGATAGATATGGTGGAGGACACATGCACATTAACCACCTCACCTCCTATGAACTTGGCACACACACTGGAGGAAGCTCAGTGCTAAGCGAAACCATGCTTGCTATGAGAGCTCCACACTGTGCCTGGCCTTGCATTCTGACCTCTCCATGGAGGGCGCAGAGATTAATTTACCCTTTAGGGATCAATAGTGTAACAGCAAAAATCCACAAATGCTCCCCCAGCATGGAAAACAAACCCTCCAGGAAGCACAACTGGCACCAGTGACATAAATAGCCCCCTGCCTGACAGGAAGATAATCAGGCCTTTCATCACGGTCCAGGTCCTACTTTCTAGGGGCCCGGGGCTGAACCCTCTCTGGACCTGTGTGGAGGTCACACGCAGGTCACCCAATATTGGTCTATGCTGAATCAGATACCGTGGGTTAAATGGAGGCCATTCGATAGTCCTCATGTGTGGTGGTCGAGGTGGAGCGGCTTCTGGGAATTTGGGCTTCCTGTTGAAAATAGAATAATATCCACAAACCCCAAAGCAGAGGCAGGCCTGTCACACAACCGCTCTAACCAAGTGTGGGAAATGCACCCATTCTGTCAGATGAGTTCATACTCTGGTTCTTTTCTGTTCCTATATGTGTGTCTTTGCGGGCATGTGCATTATATGTTCTGGCCAAAGACTGAATTTGGGCTATTGTCACTGTGATCCTAATGGCCAGCATCTGGCTCTCTGGCTCTCCTTTTATTTTACTGGGATGGGCAGAGAAGGGGGTGGAGGGCTGGGAGTGAGGTGGGTGATCTGACTACTTGTGCCTCAAGCAGCACAGCTGTCCCAATTACTACCTCTCTCTTCTCTCCTAATTTCCCCTCCGTACCCATCTGCCTCTTCTGCACTCTGAATCTCTGTCCTATCCATCTGTAGATGCCACGACTGTGGATCTCTACTTTCAGAAATCCCCTGTGCGAAACATGACAGTCCAGAGACCAAAATAAAAAGTAGGTCTCAATCCTTACACACAGTAGGGGGCATAAGACCCCAAACAGTGCAGTATGTTGTCAAACAGCTGAGCATTTTTAGTAACATCCCAGAATTCCTCCAGCCCTGCATGCCTACTCTGATCCTGGCCTGAGCTGTGGACTCAGAGGGGCTGACAAGGCTGTTTGATAGGCCATGGGCATTGAGCATCAGGGGATTTGGTGGGTAGGTGGGGGCGGCTGGTTGGCAGAGGTGGGGATGTGGAGGAATGTTTGTGTCCCACAGTGAGTTCCTCAGCAACTTCTGATGAGCTAAAAATTCTCAGTGTGTCATACCCTTGTGAATTCACTTCCTCATGCAGAGGAACTATTCACACAATGTTTCAGAGAGACACTGTTAAAAACTAAAATCAACACAGACAGATAGACAGATATACAAAATAGGCTCAAATTAATGCAAAGGCACACAGCAGGCTGTGCAACAAGGGACAGTTAAGTGCTTTTCTATTGAAAAGAAGAAAAAGGGGGAAGCAGAGAAGTGAAATGCTGCATGTGGATGGGTACATGCCTATTTCTGGACAGCTCCAATGAGCTGAGAAGAAATGTCGTAAGACCCACTTCCCAGCTCAGGCTGCTGCAGCAATAACTCCAAGATTCAGCAAAAGCAAGCCCACACAAGTGCAGTGTTTCCCCTACATTAACAGGACTTTCTCCCCGGAAACAAAGATTAAAAAGAGACTCATTAAAAAAAAAATAAATAAATTTAAAAAAAAAAAAAATAAAAAAAATAAAAAAAAGAC
>JAPQRP010000018.1:6701834-6715070 GCA_037367295.1 Apogon hyalosoma
TATATATACACGGTACATATACACACAAATATAAAATTATTATATTATATTACATTATATAATATACACATATTTTAAATACACACATTGTGAATCTGACAATGGTGGCTAGAATGCTAGCAGTTTTACTACTGATGGCAGAAACAGTAGTCTTGGCCAGAGAAACAGGAACAAATATGAGACTTCACTTTGGAATTTCTAAAAATGTATGTCCTGTAAATGCTTGATTTATATAGTCACAGCTGGCCTGAACTCAAATCAATAATTCCTTGTAACATACTATGGAACAATGTGATACTAGCACCTCAAATTTCATTAATGAAGCCATTTCAAAGTATAAATGTGGTATTCCAATTTCAGGGATTGCTATTTTGATCACAGCATCAGTTCGGCAATCCCAGTCCTACTTTTAACTAATTTGACTGGAGTCAGTGGGCGATTCATTCAAGATACACTGGCTGCTCTCTTCTGATGTTCTGTTTTCAGTCAGTGATGGCAGTTAAGATAAATGGCATGTTTGACACCCTTGAAAACAGTCAGACTCTCGGCAGTGATTGACAGCCAAAATGCGCTGTATATGATCAGCATCTGATTCAGCTGAACTAACTCAAAGGGTGGTTCAAAAATATGTTTTTTTTTTTAAGAACTGTTTTTGTCTGGTTTGAAAACAGTGACATGGTTATTAACCCGGATGCTTAAATATTTAAATATAATCAGGAACTGCAAAATAAGCTGAGTTTTAAAAATACAAAGTCTTCACTCCCGCTTGCTGAATAAGCTCAGGCTATACACAAAACATCCTCTCTGATACAAGTGCACTGCAGGCTGGGCAGCCCTCTTGTAGGGCCAAACAGAGCTGGGTCAACAGCCCCTTTGAGGTACCCACTCAGTCCAGGGCAAGGTCTCTGACTGGTCAAATCAACACTAACAGGAACAAGGCACACTCGGAGCTAACCCTCTTTCTGGACCCGAAACACAAAAATCCTCTAAACCCACCTCAGACAGCTGTGGTGAGACACAATGTGATCTAGATCTAGCCCTACACAAATCCAATCTGATGCCACATAGCTATTGGGTCTAGCTTTTATTGTGGCTGTCTAGCTGCATCCCTATTCAGAACTCCTCCATACACCCTGTCTTTACACATTCAGCCGAGTAAGACAGGTGGACAAGCAGCGAGACATTTAGACTGGCAGACAGCAGGGCAGACCTGCTGGGGCCTCTCTTTTTCTGCAGCCACAGAATGCTATCAGCACGGATCAGGCTAACCTGCTCAAGCTGAGCTTCACTAGCCTCACGCCCCAGCCCCGCTTTTCTCCATGGAAACCTGCCCCATACTCGCCCTGTGATTGGCTCATACAATCACTAGACAGACACTCTGTCTTACAACACAGATAATAATGGCCCTCCGGCAGGATGAGAGCAGGAGAAGAGTGATGGCAAAGAGGCTTTTTCCTACAGTTTTTGCCCTTTAGAAAGACTGCACTTTACAAAGATACCTGTGATGAGAGAGCACATGTATGTTGCTGCATAAAGCATGAGGTCACCTAGCTATACAGTCCCTACACTAATGAACATGAGTCAATGAACCAAGCCACAAATATCAGTGAGCTCAACAATTATCTCCTCATCTCCTCACTGATATCTTCAAAAGCCTAGAGGTTAGAGGAACAGAAAAGGAACATGATCACCAGCCTTACAAGCAAAATGCCAGCCAAATGCCAAGACTGTCCATACAGAAATTGCCTGCTAAAGCTCATGCATAAAGCCAGCTATTCTTAATCTGTCATGCCTTGACAGACCAAACTCAATTCTAGATTTCAGAAATGGGTGTGTGTCAATGCAGTCAAATTATTGTCTTTCCAGTCATCAAAACAAGAACTAACAAAAGCAAAAGCTTCTTTGCTGCAGCTTTTGCTCTATTTACAGTATTTGAATGAAATTGGTGAACAGAAATACCCTGCTTAGAGATTAACAATTCAATAAAACAATGGTACTGGATGAGCCTTCCTCTTTTGGTAGCATTGTTACTGGAGTTTCTTACAAGCATTACTACATCTTGCATAGCCTCTTCACTTTAGTTTTCTTTGTGTTCATAGCATGAGGCCCCCAAACTGCAAACATGTCTTCAAAATGTTTTGCTTGTTTCCTCTATAGCTCTATTCAGGCTTCCCTTCTCATCTGTCAAACGTTTCCAGGGGAAAAAAGGATATATCTGGGACAACAAGGGTGAAAAAAGCGGATGTATACACAGCACACTGAAGCCAATATCAAACATTATACACACACTGTACACTGAGCCAAAACACTGTGATGCTTGAAATTAGAATGGCTTTTCATGCAAACAGGGGTGCTTGCTGTGCAGGTGACAGGCTGGTATTGCAGACAGAACTGAAATGAAAAACAAATCCAACTGCTATTTTAAATAAAACTCCATTTGGCAGTGGTTTGCTGCAGAAAACCAAACAAAAATGATGCTTGCTATATGACATTTGTGCAGCATTAACTACAGATGAAACTATGAAATGAGTCACCGCCCATTTTTACTCACTGCACCGCATCTAACCTCTTTGGCAGAGCAACACTAATATGTTTAATGAACTCATTAGTCAAAAATGAAGACAGACAGTGGCATGAGGCATGGAGGGTGCAAGCACAAAGGGCACAGAGGAGAAGGAAATGAAGAGAACAGGAAAGGCAGAAAATGAACCTACCTCTCTAGAAAGCACATCCTCCTGTATTATAGATGCAGTATCATGTGCTACAGTTGCAACCTTGTCCAATAAAATCAGCTCAACAAGCACAAACAACTTAGTCAGGGAGTTACTCTGCAAAAAACGTCAAATGTGCCAAGTCCACGTTTGAGAGCTAAGTGCTATCACTACTTTTTGATTCAACTGCTTCATCAAAAATTACACACCCTGGCGTGAACTGATCTAATGTAATTATTTGCACATGGCTGACATTAATGGGTCCACCCATGCCTGTGCCTATAGAATGTGAAAATGGCAAGGCCTAGATCAAAGTAAACTGATGCCAAAGGATGGGCTACTGCACTTCATGTAAAATATGAACCGACAGTTTAGAACAGTTCATATTCAGAAGTGCATCTATCTGAACCCCCCCCCCGCCCCACTGCAATCCAAGAAAGCGTTTCCTGCCACCGCATTCACTCGACTGCTGTCACTGCAATATATATGGCTGTTTACTTATTCATGAATGGATTAAGGCTACTAACTCAATCAATCTGCTTCCAGTTACCAAGGCTGACTTTATTAGATAACATTAATGATGCATTGGTTGTCCATAGGTGTTGAGTTTCTCTGTTGTCAGCAACTACAATTCAAATGAGAACACAATGGATATTGGCTCAAATGGATCGAAACTTGGGAATAATTGTGGCACTATACATCACTACAAACTAATAATTTATCGTAGAATGCGCACTGTCAAAGAAAGAAAAATCACTGGGGTGTAAGTGAGAAGTGAAATATGCCTTGTAATATCAGCTGCGCACGTTAAGTAATATGAAATACAGCAGCAAAATGTGGAAAATACAACTCGGTGACCACAAATCATCGCAGAGAAAACACAGCACTGGACTTGTTTTCCACAAAAGCTGTCATATCAATAAAGATTCCCAATAACTTTGCTGCTGTATTAAAACCATCCATACTCCAATCATAAGTGGATCTACACATGGATGCTGGGAATCAGACCTAAAGCATTAGCAGCAAAAACACAGATCCACAAACATACACTGTGGATGTGGCTGCTGTGGGTATAATTATCAGCTCTGCAAAGTAAGAAAGGGGATGGAGGAAGCAAAAAAAAAAAAAAAAACTACACTCCTACTGGCTTGATGTGATGAAAATGAAGGAGAAAGCGAACAGAGAAGCTCCTTTAATGTTATAATCACATATAAAAGCCCTTATTTACACGTTAACCACACCTCCAGGTAGTGAAAACAAACGCACGCCGGGGCTGTGGTGATTATTACAAAGCAATTTCTGATACTAGCAGCAGTGCACTGAGGCTGAAACACAGGCAGCTGCTTTGTCTGCTCGCCACACATACAACACAAGGCAAGGAAAGACACTCAAGGATACACACACTTGTCAAACACCCCCTTGTCATGAGTCTTTATTTTGTCGTCGTGGAGGTCAAATGGATTTCACTCTTAATTTCACGGCCAAAACTCACGTAAACCCACGACAAATACAAGACAGCTAGCTTGAAGGCTACTCGGAATTTTTTAGCACTGTTGATGCATTTACTGTAGCTCGGAAAAATGCAACATTAAACACTTGTAAAGCCCACTCGTGGTAATAGATAACGCCACGGGTCTATATACATATATATTTTTATATATACACACACACACACACACACACACACACACACACTGTGGACTGTTGTAGACATCCCTGCTTTGGTTTTATTCAGTGCGAATAAGCAACAAAGAAAGGCGCGGGTAAGTTTACGGTGATGTAACGTAGGGAAGTAATAACTGTGCATCTGTAAAATAACGGAAATATATACGTTTAACGGTGCTGAAATAACAGGACTAGACATCCCTACCTACCGTGACCGCTATTTGGTCACCGACGCAGTCAACAGGCCGGGATGTAGCGGGGGGAATCTATGGGCAGAGCACTGCCTCAGAGAGCGTATACATTTCCGCCATGCAGAGCAGTTTTTATCCCCTTACCTTGACATGTTCCACCGGCTTCCAGCGGCATCCGACCGGGAGGCTGCGGAGGCTCCGTCTGACGCAGCCGCAGCCGAGATTTTGACGTTCCTGGAAATGAAGGAGATATGTTGCGGCGGAAACAGGAACTAATGGAGCTGAGATGTCTGAATACGGCAGTCGAGGCTGCTCTGTGGGGATCTGCTGTGGATGGCCGGTGTCAACAACAACCGAGGAGGGGAACGGCTCCGCTTCCGGTCACAGTACGTTTCAACATAAGACGCTATCGCTAGCAATCAAACCATAAAACGAGATAAAACGGTATTTAGTAGTATTAAATTGTAGTTAAAAACAACATTGCTTGATTATTATTTTTTTGTTTGGTAATATGCACAAATCCTGTAAGCTAATATAAAAATGTAGGTTTTATTTTAAAGTGGGAACATGATTTTTTTTTTTTTTGTATTTTACTATTTTTATTGTATTTTTTCCTGCCATATCATTTAAATCTCAAGTGTTAATGAGGCTTTTAATCGCCTGCATCATGTTCAAATAAAGGTGTTTTGGCTTTTGAAAGTCGTTCCAACAGTAATAATCACACTAAATAAATCCCTGATTTTCATTTTCAATGGTTGAGTTTGTGGGTGTCTTATTTTGAAGGAAGGCTGTTCACACTTCCTGTCTTTCCCAGCCTCTTACACTCTGGCTTGACTGTGGCTGATGCAGATCCTAATAGATGTCGGGATGAGTGGAAGTTGCAGTGCGCACACCAGCGTCAGTTTGTTGCATTGCAGTCGTGCTGAGAGAGGCACGGTGCGTTTTGCATGCACCTTAACAAATAGGTTACCCTGAGAATCCACGTCACGCTGGGAGTGGGAGAGGGGGTCACACGCACATGTAGTTGAACCTGAGTAACCCCCAGATGCTGACACTGTGCCAGACCCTCAGAGTGGCACAGCAGGCTGATGGTGTTTATCCAAAGTGATCCTGCCAGAACAGCTGAGTCTCACTTGCCTCTCATCCCAGGTTACCCTTGTGAAATGTTCCTCAATATATACAACACAGTTAATTCTCATAAGACTGATAAGAAAAACCAAATTGCTTTCACATCCAACGATTTTATCATGCTTGAAAAATAGCCAGAGGGAAAATGTCCGGACTGAGAGAGAGCAAACTTTCCTGTAGTTTTTTTCAGCTGGCTGAGAAAATCAAAGCTGTACCTCTTTTTTTAAATGGTGACAATTTTCCCTAACTGATGAGAACATTTAACAGCTGTCACACAGAAAGGTCTTTATCATTTGTAAAGCTGGCACAAAGTTGGCATCAAGGGGGAACTTATTGCCTGTGGAGGAAAAACTGGTGCTGATAAACTAACTGCAGTGAGTGTATTTTCACTTGTGATAAGCACAGGGGTATTTTTGGCCGTGCAATATCATTAAAGATATGTTACACATCAGTCAGTGTAATACAATGACCACAAAGATTAAAAAAAAAAAAAAAAAAAAAAAAGACAAAGATACCAAGTCAGAGCCTTTTCCTCATATCTGTTGCATTTGCAAAAGTAAAGAAAACGGTTTACAGTGATGTCTGCAGGCTATTCTGATTTAACATATTATTTCTTCAAAGGCCTGCTGTTTCCAATGCTTTCAAGTACCAGAAACAAATATTGACTAATCCTCATTGTGTCTGAGATGGAAATGAATCAGAACCCAACTCTGCCCATCAGCTTTCTGGCATGTAGACTGCTTTCTATCGCCAAAATGATGTCATTCAAGTGCTAATCTCATTAATTTTCATTTGCAAATAGTACATATTTATGTAAGCATGTTGGACAGTCTATAATATATTAAACTGCAGCTGGAAATCTGCATTTTATCAAGCTTTCTGTTTGTACAGATATGCTTGTTTACTCATCCAGTTTTGTTTCATATTTCATGACATTACTCTCTGTTCAGCAAGGAATTTGAAAGAGAATCAACAAAGAAGTATTTTCCATTGCTTTTCATGTTGGATTTCTTACGTGCCATGAAAAGGGGTATAGGTGCTATTTAGTGTGCTTAAGTTGTAACTGATGTGGACCAGAGGCTGTGTGTGTGTGTGTGTGTGTGTGCGTGCGTGTGTGTATGGTTGCTGTGAAATAGTAAACAGGCTTCAGGTTGTAATTTGCTGCCCTTGAACATGTAATTTACTGCAACACTCTGTGTGAACTCCAGTATGCGGATGCTTTTTTTTCTATCCCTCTTTTCAGTCTCAGTTGAGAATTAAATTGCTAAATCAAATTCATAATACCCATAGGCTTTTCAGTTGTTGCTTCTCTGTCTATCTTTGAAAAATATCCAGCATGCCTTCCTCAGAGAGGTCTCACTCCTGTGGTGAAAAGCTGAATCACAATAACAACCCCCACCATCAGTTCATGCATATTTTCCATTTTACTAAGTCACTCTGACACTAAGACTGATGCAGTAGCACCACCATGTGGCTTAAATGTTACATTACACCCTTTGGTTGGGAAACCAGTCTGAGGTATGTTCCTGGTAAGGGAGGCATTTGTTCAAAGGGAGAATATGACTCAGAAGACCTTTCAGTTTCATTTCATCAACCAGCCTTGTATCATACCCACCAAAGTGACTCATGTTTATAGTTCAAAGGGTCACATCTATTTGTCAGAGGAACAGATGTATGCAAAACGGTGACTGTACAGGCAGTGATGCAGAGAAATACACGCTCCCTGACCACCACCCCCCACCTCACTCAACCCAAACTCACTTCCATCACCCTCCCAACCACACAGAAAATGAAATACTGTCAGTCGGCCACAGTATTATCATCAGTTCTCAGCGGGCGGAGGCAGGTCGATCACTCCTGACCTTTTTGTCTGTCCTGACCTTTTCAGATTGAGTGACTGAGGTAGAGTTTCTGAAGGAGAAGGTGTGACATCTGTTCACCGGAAGGAAAACCTAGTTGAAATTAAGTGGAGGATATGGAACACCAGGTGTCATGTTACCTTATGTATGCCGGTGTAGCCTCGAAATGAATAGCAGTGTCATTGTTGGGGTAAGGAAGCGAGACATTCAGAGGCGTGTAACCAGGCCAACACAGATAAATATGAGGTTTTACTTTGAATACCATGACATTCATCTCAGATAATCCATCTTTTTTTAGAATGCTGTTGCTTTATTCATTTGTAACACTGAAAAATGCACAAACACTTGAAAACTGCAAGGACACCAAGAGCACACGCCAAGGGACTCCTCATTCATTTTGCACCGTTATTAAACAGCTAACAAATGACTGTGATTTGTCAGTTCTTACTTTTGCTTAGGAGAACCAGCTATCATTATGGTAACAAAGGTCTAGGTCTTATTTTTCTTATTTGTTTAACTGTTATCACTGTAAGTTAACCTGAGACACTACAGCAGAAAGAAAAAGAATCAGCCTCTTAGCATTTTTATGAATGTGCTTTGAAATGAAAGGGGTTCGTCCTTGGCCCATGTCTTTCCCCTCCACCAGCTTTTGACAGTTAGATGGACAAACAGAGCCGATGGACAAACACAAGCGATAACATAACCTTGGTGGAGGTAATTATGAGGAATGATTATGAGTAATGAAGGAGACAAGACAACACTGTAAATATAATACATGGATTATGGGTTTTCATCTCTGCTAAGGAGGGTATGAGTTCCAATTTGTCTATCTGTCAACAGGATTATTTAAAACTACAGTACACATTTTCTGGGCATGAAATGCGATGCAAAATATAATTTCTGAAACTCCATTCTTCTATATTTGATAAATTGTCATAAAAAGAACATATTGTCACCTTCCTAAAATAATTGCCTGCATCATTTTTTAACAAATGCTTCTTTTTTTTTTTTTTTTTTTTTTTTGCCAAAATCATCAAATATACACAATTTCTGTTTTTTTTCTTTCCTGAAAAATCTGAAAAAATCTGATTCAGGCAGTTATAGGAAGGTGATGTTATAGCTTTTGAGAGAAATGAGTTTTGGATGGTGTTGTTATGTGCTTCATTTTCTTATGTTGCTTATAGGACCAGGGCTCACAGGAAGAAGAGATCTCGTATCACAATGGAAGGATAAAAATAATTTCTTTTGGCAGTGTATGGACCAAGGACAAATCACTTCAGTGTTGAATTACCCATAAAAAAGCAGCATTTAACAGTGGAAAGCAATGAGCACCCGGGTTAACTAAGTGCTAAGACCTTACCAGTTTTCATAACAACAAACCGGTGAGGAAACAGCCAGTGATTTGTAATTTGTTTGTAGTTTGATCAAATGTGAAACGAGAATAAGACTGGACTGCTGGCCTTGGTGGAGGTCTGCGCTCTCTGGGTGAACCTCTGCTTTTGGAACATTTGGGTGATTATGGACAGTAAGAACTTTTAAGACAGAGCCATTTGCATAAATCACATAGACTAGATTAGGGGGATTAGTCTAAGGTTGAATACCCAGAAGAGTGGAGTGTCAGTGGTTTGGAATATTAAACATAACCAAACTGTACACTTGTAGTATTGGCAGTTGGCATTTAGATGAACTTTTACATCAGGGATAGCAGTATTACTCATCCAGCCAGTACATTTTATTCACATCTTATTAAAGTGAAGCTGAGTTCTAAGACTTTTAGCTTTTTTCACCAATAATGAATTAAAGCTTTCTAATTTCATAAATTCTGTTTGTTGTTGTTTTGTTTTTTTTTTTTTTCTGACACTGACACCTGGCTGCATAAATCACCACTGCATTCTGTATGATTTAATAGGTTGGACATCATTAATTATTCGTAGACAAAAACACTGGTTTATGTTCATCTATAAAACTCTGCTGGGTAAACTCCCAGAATACCTCAGTGCTCTTCTGTCTGTTAGCTCTAGTAGCTATCATCTACATGCCTCCAAGTGGTTGCTTTTGACTGTTCCCTGAGTTCTAACAGACTCTGGAAAAACTGCATTTACCTACCATGCACCAAGGTCATGGAATAATCTTGAAAAAAACTCTTAAACTACAAACATTCATCTCTGTTAATGATTTTAAAAGTGTCATGGAGAATGCTGTGAAGGAGGAATGTCACTGTTTTTCTTGGGGCCAATATGGTTGAATAATTGTTATTCTGTTTTATTGTTCATTGTGTATCATATATGTATTTTATATACTTTTGACTTTGTATGACTGCCACCTTGACCAGGTCTCCCTTGCAAAAGAGATTTCGAATCTTAATGGGACCTCCAGGTTAAATAAAGGTAAATGCATAAATAAATGTGCAATAACATCAGTAGCATTAGTAGAAGGCCTTTCTAAAAACTATACTAAACTGAGCTACTCAGCAAGTTGACAGGTGATCAGTTATTTGTGAGACTTTTGTGCATTATGTGCTGGGATTAAAAGACATGAAAACACAAGGACTGATTGGCTTGTAACAAAGTTCCAAATCAATAAAGTAACTTATAATGGATTTTTGAATGAGGTCAGAACCAGTAAAACCTCCAAAGCTGATGATGTGAGCGGCACAGAATAAATTGCTCATCTATGGCTGAAACATTAGTCTGATTTGTTTAATTGTGTGCATAGCAAGACGTCAGGCCCTCGCCACTCTAAATATGCGAGGTCTGATGATGTGTCAGAAGCTCAGAACAAATATGTCTCATCAGTAAATCAGTACCCCATTTTAACCTTAGCCCCACCTCTATTGTTTGTGTGAAACTGAATCGAAAAGTTTGAGCCATCTCGAGACACAAAGCAACTCGGTAATTTCTCTTTTAACTGAACTCTTTGAACTGAATTAAATAAATCAAACTTCCAAAGAGTTTCAATTAATAACTTGCCAACAGCAGCCATCGAGGCCTTGGTACCCACAAGATGAATTATATTATAATGATATGCAAATCTGCTATTTTATTTGCAACACCCACAACTAAAGATATAAATTTAAATAAACCATTCCAGTTATTCCAAAAATCAATTACCTTTTATTTAATGAGGCTTTTTTCACATCTCCATGTTGTACAAGATTTGTTGTGTTGCAGTCATTCGGGAATCACTGGTATCGCATGAATTAATTGCTGTGAATTGCTGTGAAATTGCTTATGAAGGTCATGTCAGACCATGATGAATCACGACCTTATTGAAGGTTTTGTTTCCTTGATGGAAAATAAAACACATTTGCTTTGAGATTAAAAAAAACATTCTGTCTACACTTCAGGTTGAAATACTTTTGATAAATACGTGCAATCTCAGTTTTACCACAAATTCAGTGTAATACATATTCCCTCTGTTACATCAGCTAGCCCTCATATTCTGGGTTGATGATGTAAAATTTCAGTATTTTAGTTCTTCTTCTCAAATGGTCAAAAGCTTACATTGAAGTTGACGACGCTTCCAAATAATATGAAAGATTCCACAAATAGATCCTAATCATGTCTTTTGATAAAATATTTTGACTGGCAGCTAACATGTATCTGCATTTCAGATCCGCCTTCAGATCCAGTGTGCTTTAGCTCATCATCATGGGAAAAGTAAAAGAAAACAGCCAACAGACCCTAGGGAAAAAAAACAAAAAAAAACAGGTCTAGTTTCACCTTTGGAGAAATTTCTAAACGTCTGAAGCCCCAAGGTCTACACAAACAAGAGTAAACAAATATAAACCTCAAAGGCCCTCACGGCTCTCGAATCACTCAGGAAACTGACATGCGCTGACTTCTGATGAATAGAATTTGGTGTGGCAGGTTCAAAGCATCTTGGGACAACTGTCAAACATATGAGGTATCTGGAGCAAAGATATCTATATCCTCAGTAAAGATAGTGCTTTGTCATCCTAACCTGAAAGGCTTTTCCCAAGGAGCAGTAATGAAAGAAGTACAAGAAGAAATACAGTTGGGTTGAACCATTTGGTGAAAAAAATCTAACTGTAATTATTGCGGTACTGTCCATAATAACATGATTGTGATTTGTAGTTGTAATTTGAGTCCATTTACTTGGTTATCAAAGAAAATGCAGCGATTACTCATCATTTTGACCCAGTTAACTTTGCCTGGATTGTCAGATAAAAAAAACAAAGCAATTTGATTTCTGTAAGCCACTGTGTGTTTTAATAGTTTTTAAAACAAATTAAATAATTATTATATTTCTGAAAGCAATCACAGTCAAAAATAAATGCTGCTATTAATACTTCTAATATTCTTATCTGTTGGATACATCAGTGTTTATTAAAAGAGTCGGTGCACCCAGCCAACCAAAAATAATGTTAGAAGCAGTTTAACTTCGGGCGCAAGAAATGTTTTAATCCCTGTCATGTTCCAGGGTCACCGTCTAGCTTTAGGCTCCCTGAATCACTTCCCCTAAATTCAAGCAAAGGAGATTATAATGTCTGCCATCGCTGCTCCCATTTACTGCCATTACAAGCTGTCACATAACATATCAGGATCTTATCAGTGAACTCTCAACTTCTAGATTTTTGCTTCAGTAGCTTGGTTGTTTTTAACATAATTCTGTTAAAGAGCAAATGCTCAGTTAAGTAAATCGCAAGCAGATTTTTCAACACAAGATGGCAGTGTAATATCACATCTGCAAACTGCTGGTACTAAACCCTGAAAGTACCCCTGCAGCATCCATATATGAGTCTGTATATTAGAATCACACTGAATTCTGCGCTGTGTTTATGGATTATACTCTAATGTGTACTGGTACTTACATTAAATTAATAAATAGATTATGAAGTCCTTGGTATAAAGTAGGTAAACCTGAACTGGAGCACAAGGGTTGAGCGTCAGTTAGGTATTTGAGCATATACTAGGAACAGAAATCACCTTTAGTGAATCTCAAGGTAAAAAATTGCAGAAGCAAAAAGCTGTAGGTGCATAGGAAAGAAGGCCACAACAACAAATGCTATCAATTCGTTTATTTGGGCACCAGCTCCTAGCTCAGCAGTGCTGCCTCCAGGGATATGCAAATGTCCCTGGTGGTTAAACTGATCGAGGAAAGAAAGTTACACCCATCTGGTCTATTTTAAAATAAACGTTTTAATTAAAGAAGGTTCTGTCATGCTTGTGACTCTCCCAGCAGGTGTCACTGCAGCCTCCACCCTATGCCGAGAACTGAGAGTCGAAACACTCCTGCTCCCAATGCAGTTACCCATCATTCCTCCATGATCAGCCGCTCAGCGATGCCTGGGGAAACTATGGTCACTGTCGACGTCGTCATCATCATCATCATCAAAATCATCATCATCATCATCATCGTGCAATCAACACAAACACCTTTTTTAGCACTGATGTCATAGTGTTGCAATGAGTTCAAGGATTCCCCAACTATGGAATGATATATATTCATAGAATCAAAAAGTAAATAATCATAGATAAGTCAGATAAATAAACAAACAGCAGCGCATAAAATTCACAGTAACATGATACAATAGGGTATTTTATTTGAAACAATGCAAAAAAAATGATAAAAAAAAACACTACAGTTAAGCAAAGTTGTTCATATACAGTCACTGGAAAAATCATTAGACCATCAAAAGTCCTCAAAAACAATGGTTAT
>JAPQRP010000018.1:6718086-6733850 GCA_037367295.1 Apogon hyalosoma
TAAATCAAATATAGCTGTAGTTTTTACAGGAAGAGTATGTGAACAAAAGCAGATTTTTATGTAGAAATTATGTATTTTTATTGTTTGACAAAATAAAATTGTAAATTGAAAAACAATTTGGTGCTGTTTAAATTACAAGACCACAATGTTCAAATAACAGCCTATTCACTTTTTTTTTTTAGAAAATTAAAAAGTAATAAAAAGTAAACAGTTCACAATTTAACATTTCAAACATGTGTGATGGGTGGCTACGGTTCAGTTGGTAGAGCAGGTCGTCCAAAGACTGAAGGGTTGGTGGTTCAAATCTGGGCTCTGACATGTCACACATGTTGAATTGTTCTTACAAGACACTGAACCCCAATTTGCTCCCAGTAGGACCTGGTGGCTTTGTAAAGCACTTTGGGCACCGTGACGGTGTATAAACTACATTGTATAAGTAGAGTCTATTTCCCATTTAAATCTAGTGTTAAATATACATGTTTAAAATGTTAAATCTACATGTTACTCCATAGATATGGTTATGGTTTGTTGGGTTTCTTACAGTATTACTCTGGTAACCACAGCTGCCAGTTTTTTCAGTAAAAACAACAGGATTTTTTTTTTTTACAGTGAACAGAGACCTGACCCAGTAACATGGTCCACAGTGGGCCACGGACTTCTTTCATGAGCATTTATGTTGGAATGTAACACTCTAGTGATGCATCAATACATGATGTTGCCCATGAAGTTGGAATAATTTTGTTTTCAGACACATTCCTCTTTATAAACGTCAGTAATCACCTTTAACCAGGTGCAATGACTATACACCAAGTCCCAGTTACTATCATTTCCATATTATATGTTTTTTAGTGCTGTCAAACGATAACATTTTTTAATCAGATTAATCACATGGTTTCTGTGGATTAATTTTGATGAATCATGATTAAATATCATTCATTTTTAATCTGTATTAGTCACGTTTCATTTTGCATGAACAAACAGACTCAAGAAAGAAGGGAATAAATGTGCACTTTACATGTTCATTAAACATCTTCAACAGTTTCAACAAAAACAACTTGAGACAAAACAACTTTAAACAACTGTTCCCTCTTGGGTTTTTTGTCCTCATATTTCCATCCAGAGGGCCAACGTGCTGTTCAGCATCTTTCATCTTTATGGGTTGGTTCTGCTGCCTGTCACTACCGGATCAACTGCCCATTTGTTCGTGCACGACAGTAACTCTACTTGGACGAACTGCCCCAAAGGCGTTGGCAGAGACGTTCAGAGTCATTATGTGCTGCAGATGGGTTAATTGCATGAAAATTTTTAATCAGATTAATCATGATGGTGGATTAATCCGCATTAACATGTTAATTCTGACAGCCCTAATGTTTTTATATTAATATGGAAAATCTCAGTAAAAATATTGCAAGTTATAAGCTTTGGATCATGCAAACAGTCACATGAACCTTGTCGACAACCTGGTGTGCTCTTTCCGACTCAAAAAAAAAAGAAAAACCACCATAAGTGTAGGCGTTTAAAGTGTAAAACAGCTACAGAATCCATTTCTTTGTGTTGTGTTTGTAGAGACGTGATGTAAGTGCTGCAGACAACAACAATGATGATGATAATAGTAATGTAAACATGAGCATCTGATTTTACTGTGGTCATATTATTAAAGTTGTTTTTCACCCCCCCCCCCACACACACACACACAGTCAGGACTTACTATATCTCATTATATCTCTAGTATTTTTTTACTTTACTTCTTTGGATTTAAGAGCCCAAACTACAAATGTATATAGCACATACTCAGTAAATCCTACAGAGATAAGGTTTAAACTCACTAAAAAATAAAAACGTAGAGGCTCTTAAAACAAACCTATCTCATATTTGCTGTCTTGTAATTACTGACCCTGTGTGAGTCCTAGTCTTTCCATAATCTACTATGTAAATGTGGTACTTTCTAGTATTCTGGTTTATGCTAGGTATGCGGCTTCCAGGTTTTCAGAGAGGACTTGACTGTAATATTATTTATGCGAACTAGGATAGAACAGGTGTAATATAGCAGAATGTAAAGTCAGTTGACATGCAGTGCTTTCCAGATGTTATTTCTTTTGACTAAAGCTGTTCAGCAGTGGAGCTTATGCAATCCTGCTGTAATGCCCACCTGTCCAGCAGTAAGAAGGCACATTAGGTCATGCCATACCACCTAGTAACTTGTTGGCATTGGAGTAAATCCTCCCATAATCTGGTGGTCACATATTACATGTACACTTTAAAATGTTTTATCTGGTTTTCAGAGATTTGATGTGACCAAAACTATGGCAATAACTCTGATAATTTAGACAGCATAGTCATTTCAATCATATTCTTGTTGCCAGAAAATTGTGCAGTTATTCTCAAGTGTGAACTTTACCTGTGATGTAAATGATTAAATAGTTCTTATATTTTAAATATCCTAAGCAAGGTTATTATCGTTAACGAATACTAACAAAATTACGAAAACTAGAATTGAAAAAACATTTTCAAAATAAATAAGAACTATAATTAAAAGAAAAAAATGATAACTGAAACTGTACTGTGTGCTAACAAAACTAAGTAAAATATAAAATTCTGGATAAAAGTCCCTTCGTTTTCATCTTTGTCAATTTCGGATTGATATAAAATCGATTTTTTTATTGCTCAAGCAATTTTAGCTAGCGGCACCATGCGGCACTTCATGGTCCGTCACTTGTCGCTTTGAGTTGTCTTCTCGTCTCCACTCTACCTGGCAACATAGAGTCTAAAGTTGGGAAAAAGCAGCAGAGTCCTGCATGGGATTTATGTGAATATGACGAAACTAAAACTAATACTAAAACTAAGCCTTTAAAAAAAAAATAACAATAATAAAAACTAGCAAACCTGCTCTAAAGACTAATTAAAACTAACTGAATTAGAGAAAAAAAAAGTCACAACTGAATAGAACTAAACTACAATGAAAAATCCAAAACTATTCTAACCTTGGTTCTAAGGAGGGTAAAGAGTGTTTTATATAGTTAAGAGGAAAAACATTTCTGCACGTGACTTAACACTTCAGAAATTACCTTGATGGCTATCTCAGAGATTAATATAAAAAAAAAAAAAAAAAACAAGCTGTCCAAATAAAGCAAGGTGACTTCCTCTCCAGAGTTTCTTATTATAGTAGTTATTCTGGAGTTTCAACAAAAAGGTGAGGGATTCAAAGACTTTTGTGAAGTGCAGTGGACACAGTGAACAGCTTTGCCTGAAGGCGAAGTAATCTGAGGTCATGTGTTAGAACAATGCTCACACAGGCATATCCAGGTTACAAACTTCTCATTGAAACAAAGTTTTTCTAGTGTATATTTGTTTTTATTTTATATTGAGCTAGTGGTCAAGTGAAATTTCCCTGAGGGGGTGCATAAAGCTTATCTTGTGTTATCTTTCTTGGATCAGCCCATTCCATGAGGCTGATCTCTGCATCCACTGATATGACCACAGGCTATAGTATTTTAAACAGACTGGAAATGTGAAACAGCATTGGATAGAAAACTGAACTGACTGGTCAATTAATCAGCTAGCTGGCAAAATAAATTAATCTGAAAAAAATATTAAGAATCATGTAACTCTATGTGATGTATTTTATTGCATAGTTATAATCAGGATTTCATCCTTTTGTCAGTTTTCAGCTTCTGTAAAAACAGTTTTTCCCAATAAACAGCTTTGACATTTTTCACTATGTGTTGGCTAAACAGTGAATCAACATCATTCAACAGAAACCACTCAGTAGTATATGCTTTTTGTCAATAAAAATAATTGCCACTTTTAACCCTAATTGGAAACAACTGAAATTCTACCACTCATCTGTATTATGTAAATGAAAGGCAACTCCATAAACTTGCTTTGTAGCCTGTCAGACATTACACCAGTCATAAGAGAGGCGTCATTAATTCTACTGATGTGATGACTTCCCAGCATTTGTTCATTTTTTAATATACACTTCTCAGCACTTCTAATTCCCTCACTGTTGTTGTGATTCACACCTTCATTTCTCATAAAGAAGCATGGCTTTTGCTTCACAGAGTGGATGCGGTGAATGACTACACTTTCTCAAAATACTCAAGGTCAATAAGTTTAACTATTTTAAATTATGCTGGGGAATTTCAAGGTTTATGACATGTGATTTAAAGTGCTCTCATCTGGCAGTGAAACTGACATCTGCTCTTAGATGGTTCTACATGTACCACTTCATGGTCGGTGGTGGTAGTACCTGTGTTTACTGTTTCAAGCAACGTTAAACGACTTGAGCTCCCCCATCTGTGGCAACGCCTGACATTTAGACTTAATGAGGAAGTAAAGCTGTGCAACCCTGAAACTCATCAGTAGCTACACTTAGGTTGAAAATGTCAACCATTTGACTACACTGTAAAACAAGCTTGCAAGGTCAACCTCTGTACATAAAGGCACTCCCAAATCACGTACTGTACTGTGCAAGAGAGATTGTGCTAAAGCACCGTCACATACTCAGCGTGTCAAGTGGAGATTTAAATTGAATCTTGGTGGTTGAGACTGTCACAAATCTGCAGCCGTTAAAGAATGTGCTGAAGAAGAGCTGGCTGAGTGACTATTCTAATTTGTGAGATAGTGGGTTATCTGGGAGATCTCTTGCTGTAAATGGGAGGTGCAGCTGCAGTGAATAGTTGGAGAGATACCATTTATATTGTGTGCAAGTGCATGTGTGGTAGGTATCTACATGCCTGTGCAGAGTATGTGTTTATTTCCATGAGGTGAAACTGGACTATATTTAGTAAAGTGAGTGTAGAAGAGTTACACAGAGGGACAGATTAATAGACTTGTTTACTTTAAGGCAGTCCATAATGCCCAATTTGACCTCAAGTGAGCTGGGCCACTAAAATAATAGCATAATAGCCAACAAATAATGACAACTCCAATTTTTTTCTTTTTCTCTTAGTGAAAAAAAGTAAAATTAAATTATGAAAATATTTCCATTTACAAACTATCTTTCACAAAAAATGTATATAATGTGAAAATTCCCAAGAAAAATAAGTACAATTTAACAATATTTTGCCTCAGCTAATTCTCCATACGTGGGTGCTTCTATGAAACTGGGTTCATTTTTTTGTATCCGACACTTTGCCAGTTTTTTAGACCCAATAATACAAGAGAAATTTAGACGTTTTTCCCCAGGATGTACCTAATGATGACCTCAGATAAATACAAAAAAAAAAAAATTACACTCTTGCTCTGAGCCATCCCAAAATTGATGAATTTTAATAAAATACCTGGGGCAAAAATAGGACCAAAATTAGACCATGAAAAGCTACCTAGGTGTCAGTGCATTTGATCTGGAAAACATTGCTTGAAATGGTTTTATATAGTGCTATAAATAAAGACACTGCTAAATTTGATGATCCTATCTATTTTTCTAATCCAGACATGCAGGTTTTTCATGATTCATTCCAGGATTTGTATGTAACCCATCATGTCCACTCGCATTACATGCAGAACCTGCTTATTGAAACACAAATAAATCACGAATGATTTTTCAACAGCGATCATTTTTGTAAAACACTCTGCCTTGCATGATTAGTTTGATTCCAAAAATGTACCTGTTAAGACAATCAAAAGATATCAGATAGTATCAATACATTCAATTCAATTCAATTCAAGTCAATTCAACTACATCTAATGTTTCCAAAAATGCATGTGACTATATTCACTGGAACATCCTGTTTCATTTCATCACCTGTCGCTGGTGCTGGTATTATTAAAATTACTTTAGGTTATTTCATTAGAATTGAACAGTTTTAGATGAATATACACGGCTTTCATATAGTATTTTATATATTTGTCTTGAAACATGCTACTTGAGTAAAGTCAAATAGCTTTGCATTGATAATAGCAGTGAAAATAACGGCTCCATGATCCTGCTCTCCTTCAAGATGTCATCAGACCAACCTGTCTTCTCAATTCTCAGGTTGTAGCTCTTCGATTACTCGCCTCACGTCTAAGTTCCTCCCACCAGAAATCCGAGCAGAGGAGACGAGGTGAGGACCCGAGGAATTTAATAAAATGAGACATCCTTGCCTCAGAGCTGTCATTTTAAATAGATGTCAGTTAAGTATGACATGTGTAACAGCTGCATCACCTTATTTGATACCATGTACTGCTGTATGTTATGATTTCTGTCAAATGAGTGGTTACATAAACTTGTGATTAACTTTTAATTTAGTATGGGGACGAGGTGGGGAAAAATGAGCGCTGAACTTCCCTTCCTCCCACTAATTTTCCAAAATGTAAATGGAGGCATCTCATGATTTCTTTTCCACAGAATTTAGAATATTGTATTTTTTTTTCTCTTATATTTCCACTTGTCTGTTTTTCCTCTTCTTTCCTCTTAACATAAATTTCAGTTTCATAGTTTAGCATTATGTGTCAATAGGTGATGCATAGATGGTCACGTCGTGTCCAGTTTAATTGCGCATTTGATCATTTTAATTAACTAAAACAACACATTCACTTTTAAAATCCCACATATTCAATATGTGTGAAACGCCTCTTTCACATCGTGGGTTCAGTCGTGGTTTCTCTGACCAGTGTCCTTGCTCCTCCACATGCATTTTAGGGAACTGAGATATCCTTCAAGGTGACACGCTGATATCAATTTCCTGGCCTCAGTTGAGGACCGAGAAGTCAAAGACGTGAAGAGAACAGCCTTTTGCATTTTGTTATTGGTTTGGCCCCTTGAGGCAGACATGACATATTTTGCAAATAACACAGAAAGATGCAACTACCAAAATTAAAATGAGATCATCCTACACATGTGACAGAGAAACAAATGTAATATTAGACAATATGAGGAACACTATGAATCTGTTGGGATTATTGAGAAACACACTATTGAAATTTTACTACTGATATATTTATGACCCAGCAAATCAGATACACTGATGTACTGTATATTGTGTTTATTTTTATACAAATAAGTAGATGAGTAAATGAACTGAGTAACAGTGTTGTGCAAAAGTAAGTCCTTGGTCATCATTAGGTTTGTAGGTTTAGTAAAGTTCTAATGACCACACATATGCATTTTTCAGTCTCTGTATTAAGATCCAATCTGGATAAATGTGAAGTATGTTCAGCAGTGGAAACAAACAGCTGCTTTAAACCAGAGTGGTGGTATTTAGTGTGAACTTCCTTTGCATTTTACCCTACAACGGCAAACATATCATATTTGATACACGAGAAGCCCTCTACATGATCAGTGTGACATTTTTTTTTTCTTGAAAAACCTGATGTATACAATTAGATACATCCACTGCACAGATAATCCACCAATGGGGAGGAATTTGCTCATCAGAGGCCTTTCCAGTGACACAAAAAGATTGTCAGGAGGCAGAACTTCGCCAGTTTTGAAAAGGAATTACCATTCACACATGTATGTGTTATATTATGTTTTTTGTGTTCAGAAATAATAATATTTGAACATTGAGGTCTGATGTATCAAATGTGATACAAAATTGAAGATCATGGAAATTGATATTTGAAAAAATGGTTTTTGGTTGTTCAGAAGGACCAATAAAGGTTTTGATTTCAAAGAAATGGAATTTTCTGTCAATGATTTAATGGTTCAAGCTTTCCAGGGTTAACGTGTCTTTAGTTCAAACAACATAACATGTATTGCATTAATTTTCTGATGTTTTTTTTACCAGGCTTCATTCAGCATGTCAGAAGTTTCTAATTGTTTTTTGCTGCTTCTTGTCATGGGGTCAAGGGTCATACTAAATAGTGACTTTAACCTTTAGAACCCATTTAGTCTAATTTTTGTGTCTCTTAAAGGCTGTGCATATATTTCCTCTATTTTTTTGTTGCATCTGAAGAAAAGAGAATGAGAAATTAACACGTATGTTAATTTCTACCCTGTTAAACCAACAAAACTAAAGCTGGCTTAAGAGTTTTTGCACAGTACGGTATAATGAGTAAAGGGAAGAAAGGGGACATTCATTTAAAAATGTAAACATGTTTAGAAAAGATACTTGAATATTCCAGAAATTCTTTCCTCAAAAGTTTTAAATTTAACAGAATATAATCATGGTTTGTTTAAGAAAAAACTCCATGGGGTACATTTAAAGGCAATACTGAAACAATATTAAAAGTCCATGCTTTTACAAAATGCCTACTTTAATCTAGACAGCCAGACACAATTCATTTGGACAACACCATTCATTGTACCAGACCTCCTCACCTTATTTGTGCAGCTTGGCCAAATGACCAGCTGAGCCTGAACTGAAAGAAAATTAACTAAAACAGCAATTGATTTTCTTCTAGTCGAGTACACAGACCAGTGGATAAAGCTACCTACCAATAAACCTTCCCCAGCTTATCACACAGACCATTCAACAACGTTAAAACACACTCAAACGGTTAAGAAAAACACACCTTACAGGTTTAGAGAAGAGGAGACAGCTGCTAAATCAACGGCCTGGTGACCACGTATTTCGTTATTCCTTGCTATCTGCCTTCTATTAATGATAACACACCCAGAGTGACAAGCATGGATGCAACCGTGACCATGCTGGCTTCAGTCTGTTTACCAGCAGGATGGGAGACAGGGCTTCTCCCCCACTGATACTTGTGGATACAAAATACAAATAATGACAAACCGCCCACAGAAATGCAGCATTTTAAAAATAGATTAGCACAATTTAGACATTTATATGTGATATGATTTAAGCAAAAAACAGAAGCGAAAGAAGCAAATGCATTACTTCTACTGATAATGGTCAAACTGTGATAAACACACACATTTGTAGACACACACACACTCCCCTCCCCCATGAAAAACAAATTCCTGGTTCCAAATCACAGTGACTCAGCAGAATGTGAGAGTATGTGCTGTAAGCGTATGCAAAGTCAGTGGAGGATGAAGCTGTAAAGATGTCGATGGCGGCCGTCATTGCACCAGCCTCGTTTGGCAAGGGCGTCTCCTCCCTCTGACTGTCGAGAGAGACTACTCAATAAAGCTGGATGGCAATCTGGAGCCTAAATTGAGCCACGTCCCAGTCCTTGACAAGACGAATTCACTTAATAATGAGAGCATTTGGAATTTATGGGTGATGGTGAGGTGAGCACCATCCTTCAATGGGCACCGGCTCTTAACTATGGCCAAATCCATGGTTTGGGGCCTTTTCTGTGGATGTTCGCAGTCACACATACAGTACATTTTCACTTTTCTATGTACTGCTCAATGATTACTATTCCTCCAATGACGCCTGTCCTGTTCTATATTTGCAGATCACAGCAGGAAGTCTCTGTTGCCAACAATATGAGGCTGTAGAAGTATGTAAATGGTTTTGGCAGAAGAGTAACTCCTCTGTGCTCTCTCACATAACATTCTATTAGAAAAGTGGAATAGGCAGAGTATGCAGCTATTTCTTTGCTAAATTTATTCAAATACTGATTTTACCCTAAGGAAATGCTTTTGGCATGGAAAATTCTGTGTTCACACCCTTCAAAAAAACGTTTTCCACCTCTGGGAGTGGTTTCTAACCATGGCAGAATGGTTAAAGGACAGATGTCTGGCAGATGCATGTTCACAGCTTCATGCAGTCGTATCCATAAGGGGTTTTGTAAAGGGGCTGGGGCTTTCAGAGAGTTGTGCAATAAATCCGAAGGGTCCTGAGATAAAAAGCAAGACAGGATTCTTGGAAAACAGCTATTTCTTAGCAAAAAAATTGTGTATTTTTCCACCAGCTCTAGTGTAAAACTGTCGACCTTGACCTTTACGAAGGCATTTAAGTCCAAAGTTTTTGATGGCTGCGCTATGACTGTGGCTGTATTTTGCCAAAAAATTGTTAAAGCACACACAAAGTAAAATTTCCACAACATGAACATCTACCAGAAACTAGCTCAATGCAGAAACCGTGGTCTAAATTAAATTTTATGGACTTCATTTTATCCGCAAAAAGCCCCTGCTGGAATGAGTGGTACTTTTTGACAGTTCAGGAACTTCAGGGGTTGTGCTTACAGCGCAGTCTGTTGTTTCTAATTAAGTTTCTGGCTGCTCAGTGCTTACAGCATTTTATCTTAGACACATTATAAAAAGCCGTATATGTTTATTATTATTATAACAAATCATGAGACAGATGGACAGACAACAAAGTCTAGGCCTTGTTGAACTTTTATGGTATTGATGGAATCCAGAGGGATGTGCTGTGTACAAAAATAATGAGTAAAAAAAAAAAACTTTTGTCTTTTCTCATGTCGGGGAACTGTCTTTGACCAGAAATGAACAACCAAAGATCTATGGGAACATTTTAATTCATTGGAATAGCGTTACAGGACTAAAAGTTTTGGGTGCTTTAGGTGTACATCTAACCTAAAAGGCTTTCAGTACAGTTTCAACAAACAACACAGAACATCTTGGTATGTCAGATTTAGAGTAGCTGGTGGGCATATTTTCCTCAAGAGAGCCAGCTAACTTTTGAAAGGAAAGGGCTAGCTGCTTCCTCCCATCTTCAGGCTCTTTACGAAACCACTGAGAACATGTTCTCACTGAAACTTATTTACTTTCCCCCTCCTTCTCTCACAAAGAAAGTAAATAAGCAGATATCACAGAATATTAAAGCATAACTTCAAGATTTCATCAGCCATGAATAGTTTGAACTTGGGCTTGGAGGCAATACATTTCAAAGTTGAGGGAAAACATTTCACAACCCGATGCTTTTTTTATTGCGTTATTTTGATTAAATATTTTAATATTGAGGTGAGAGGAGGAAGAAGGGATGCCACAGCAGGATTCTTCAGTCATTACAGCAGCCTGGTCAGACAGAATTCATGTTCACAGTGAGAGGAGCATCTTCTTAGTCATCATTGCCCTGCAGGCTCATTTCCTACAACTTCACCCTAGAAAAAAGTTAAAGTTAAGGCCTTGAATTGCATACTGTATGACTAATGCATGAAAGTAGTGAAATAAACAGGGAAAACAACACCAAAAGCATGCATATATATTAATATGATATGCAAATGTTGAATAATTCTGTTGTGAATACACAGTTTCATTATAACACATTATAGATTGGAGTCCTGTTTAAGACTGCAGTTGGAAGCTGCAGCTCTGTTTTGGCCCAGCTCACCCTGCCTTAACCATTGTAAATGAGTTCTCGCTCACAAAGGAAGGCTGCCCTGTCGCTTGGCCTCGCCGGGCCCCTCCTCGCTCCACTGGCCCCTGGACTCGCCACTCAAAGCCTCCTTTTTCCATTTTCCAATGCGGCCACAAGCCAGCTGGCTTTATTGGAGTTTTTAAAAGCTCTAGCCTCAAACATTCATCCTGTGTCTCAACACGTTGGAGACAGTTTCCCTTTTTCTCTCTGCCTCACTTCATCTTCATTTCTCGCCCACCTCCCACTCTGTTTGCTGTGGACTCTCTCCTTCATTCAGAACTTCTTTCCTTTTCCCCTTGTTCTCCCTTTTTCCCTTAATCCTTCAAACTTATCCCCAGAGCTCACTCCGGTGGTTCAGTTTGGCCTAGCTTTTTCTAAACCCCTCTAATACAGACAATCAACACTGCCAGCACAAATGCTAGATTCAGCCATATTAAATTCTCCTCCTTCTTCCTTTTTTGCACAGGAGCAAAGTCCTCTGAGTACTGAGGGCCTGCTCTCATCTACTAAGATTTAATTTAGGTCTCGTAAAATGACACAAACACACACTGTTGTCGGATTTGTGTTGAATGAAAACCTCAACCTAGGGACACTGGCCTCAATGTACTTCCTGTTCTTTATTATTATTCTTTTAGCAGTATGTCCCGGGGCAAAATTGTGGTCAGTGACTCTGTGCACTACTCCAACAAAATAATTACAACGGACAATTGGAGAAGCCACCATCAGCGGCAGATGAGGTGCATTAGACACAGTTATTCTTTCAATTTGACTCAGTTCTGTGCTTTTATTAGTATGTGTGCTCATATTTTCACATTCATTAACTCCCTTGAGAGTTAACTCTATGGATCACACAGACGGGGAGTTTTTCTTCTGATTTCGACCTAATTACCGCTGGAACTTGAAAGTGACATAAGGACACAGTTTGAGTCATAGAACCGTATACGTACAAACAAAACTCTCTCCAAATGAGACAGGATATGTCCCCAGTAGAATTGCTTAGCGGTGTATTTCTATATCATTAGTGGGGAATATGTCCAAATTCTGCACAGAGGCATGTCATTTTCCCCTTGCCTAGGGAAATGAGCACATCTGTGGGGGGTTCGAGGCTCTCGGCGAGGCAAACAACGCGGCATCTGTGTTCTTGGAGATGCATATCCGCAACAAATAGGGCCCGCTTCAAAACCCCACTGAATCCCATAAAAAGAGAGACAAATTGGAATGCCATTTGTAAGATAAATTGGAGTGATAATTCAGCGGGAAATTATCAAAATGCAAGTATGAATCAGAGCTTTGTAACTAATTTGGACCCTTACGCTATCAGTGATATTAAACTGAGATAAATGGTTGCTATGGTTGCTTTTCAGCTCACCATATTGTTTCTTTCCTTGTGAGTGAACAGTCTTTTAGTACCCTGACACTGTAGTGAACTTATCCTTAGTGGGAGTTGATTGTTTGCACAAAATGCCCTCTATTCATTTTTGCATGTCACTGTTTCACTTGGGTTTGATAATCGTTAGAATCTTTTCATTATTCCATCTTTCAAGTCACTTTCATCATTAGCAAAATCACATTTCCTATTACACCATTTATCTCTATTGATGAACTTTCTCCTGTTTATCATCACGGACCAATTTATCCTTATCACACTGCAAAAGCTTGGATGATAACAATACTTTTCTTTGCATACTACACATATCAACTTAATAATAGGAAAAATGATGAGTTTACCTCATTAAGATATCAGCTTACATTGCAGGCTGGCTAATATATGTACTGTTTAATCACTGTGTAATGTGTCGTCATCTTAGTCCCACACATCACGTAGTCTCGTATAACAATATAGTACAACAGCACAGACTAAATGCCTTACAAATTGCAAAGGAGAGAACACCTGCTCTCACTTCTCTGCTGAAATGCTTGGTGTCAAATCCCCAAAATACCAAAGCGGTACACTGCAGTTAAATAAATAATAAAACCTCCATGAGCCAGACAAACATGAATTCTTAAAATATCCTCATCTGGGTTTCTAGTATCAAAAACCATATTGAAAACCTTCTTCATTATCTTTCCCCACTTCGTCAAACTCATAATGATCATCAGCCCCTGAGCGATCATCATCATCATCATCACTAACGCTGGTGTTACATTAGTATTATCACATCGTCATCATCCTCCGCCTCATCATCATCAGTGTATTTGTCGTAGACATCAGTACCGCCTCCGTCAATGTCATCTTCAACATAAGCATCCACAGTTACTTAGTTAACCTCTTCCCTTCATTGCTTCGTCGTCATCATCATAAAACACTCCAATTCAATTAAACCAAACTGCTGACATGAGTAAGAGAATATCATTTAAAGCTGACTAAAGGGCAAATGCTTACTTACCTTTAGTAATGTTAATGTCTAACCATTGGGATGCTCATCCAGAGTTTCTGTGACACTAAAGATGGCAATCGAGAACCACTCCGGTTGAAACCAAGTTTCAAATGATCTGATCTGTTGCAATTGTATGCCTTCAAGCGTATCATTTCATTTCATCACCTTTTTGCGGACACTTTTTTTTTTTTTTACACTGCATCGAAAATCACTAGCATCTTCTATGCATGCTCTGCTGGAAACTTGCAATAAGGAGACACTGTAGAGAAGAAGAAAAGGTGTAAAGAAAGATATTCATGTAATAAATGATAAACTAAAAGGTTTCATGCAAACCAAAAGTACATTGGAGGACATGGTTGTCACATGATTTTATAGATATATACATACATAATCATTGCATAATTATATTAAACTATCACTACATCAGCTTTTGCAGCTCAAAAAGCAAGCCTTTAGGTCAAAGTAAATACTGCATATTGATCAGAATAAGAGATTTTCTTATTGAAAATGAAAAAGATATGAGACATAGTTATTATTATTATTATTATTATTATTATTATTATTATAGATGTTGATTTTATGTGCACAGATATTTTATCTGGAGTGGACAGTCTATTTATTTATTTATTATGTTTCATTGTGTTTTATCTTAGTATTTTGGTTTTTTTTTTTATTTTGTTTTCACTGCATATATTTTACTGTACAGCAGTTTTGTGTTTATTTAAATTTGTGCTTTATAAATAAAAATGAATTGGATTATTATCATTATCATTAGTAATAGTACTATAATTATTAACATAACAATAATAATTATTATTACTAGCGCATTCTAGATCCTTTGATCCAGTTCATTCTTTACTTCCTTTACTTTCTTGTAAATTGCACTGGCATTTTCAGTTGAATAACCTCTCAGCTGACATGTCTGTTTTTGCACATGAAGTCTGACACCATGGCAACGTGGCCCTATTGTTTATCTGTTAATAGGTAACCCACTTCGATGATGATTCTATAATTCTGGCCATAGCAACGTGATTGTAAGGCTATTGTATTCCAAAATTACTAATGTCTCCCAAAATATTGGTCCTATCAACTTTTTCGCTAGTCTCTTCCTTGATCAAAAATACATAAGGATGCCAAACTGCAGCAGTCAGCTCTTGTTGGATTTTGTGTGATGTCAGACACACACACACACACGCACGCACGCACACACACACAGAGTCCACTTCCTTTTATAATATAGATTATTATTATTACTTTATTGGTCTAAAATGATCATATATGCATACATATCCATAATGAAAAATATGTCTCGAGAAATTTCCTCTAAAATATGACCCTGACTATAAATAGGACCAGGGGTAGATGTTCTACATCTTGCCTTGCTGATATCACACTAAATTTAATATTTTGCTAACTGGTGGAAACACCAGTAAAGTGATAAAACATCTCTCTACATAATTTGACCTTAAAAGCCAGAAATGGCATTTATTTATTTACCTTTCTGCTTCCCAGCATGTTATACTGTATTTTCAAACCACAGTACCACACAGGCAGGTTACACAGATTTTTTTTTTACTCTTTCACTAAGAAAATCTAAACCAAAACAAGTGCTGTGCAAATATTCTCACATTTCATCCATTTTTGATGATGGCAGACAGATTGTTGCTACAATGAGCTCTCAGGCCACAACCTTATTTTTTTCCACATAGAAACTGATCAGTAATCAAGAGGAGGCATCAATAAAGAATTGGACCACTAAGCAGTGTAGCTCATCCCATTTATTTATATATAATCTTATCAATTCCCATTCCCATGTGTCATTTTTTGAAGCCCTATTTTGACATGTCGCTGTTGAATTTTTAAATGCCATTTTCAATGCTGCTGCACCACAAACTGAATTACCTTCACCTCCCTTGTGTCGAGGTGAAGGTATATATCTCAGAGATGGATGTTCCAAAACATGAGCAAAATAAAATACAATAAAACAAAAAGCTATCTGCCCAGCTAGATAACATAAAAGTAAGAGAGACAGTATGATTTTCTGGGTACACAGTCCCACTTAACATTAAAAACAAAGTACTGAGTTCTACACGAACACTGTCAGCATATTTGTTACTGTTTTATTAACATCATTGCGATAGTCATTTCAGAGTCATCAAAACCCTCATAGTATTTCATTGCCCCCAGGCTCTTCATCACCATCATCATCATCATCATCATCATC
>JAPQRP010000018.1:6760351-6787963 GCA_037367295.1 Apogon hyalosoma
GACAGGTCGACTTGGCCTTATGTTTTGGGTCATTGTCATGTTGGAACATCCAAGACCGTCCCATGCGCATTCAGTCAGGGTATGTAAACTTATGAGCACAACTGTATGCATGCTGTATATAGTTCTGATAAATTGTTACTGAGAAGAAAAAAATTAAAAATAAAAAAACTGAATTGTCAGTGACACTGGAAAAACTCAGTTCACGTAACCTTTTAATCTCCTTCCAACACAAACTTAAAAAAAACAAAAAATAAAAGCAAACATAAAACAACATTTAAGCTAATCAAAATAACCTACTGGTTGAGAAAGGCATGATGTGTTTTCAAGACTCTGTGCATGTTTTTCAAGCAGTCATCAGGCTAAATAAAACTTAAGGCTAGAAAGTATTCCATGTGATAATGACTGAGCCTCTTTTGTAATTTATTTAAAGACCATACTGCATACAAGCAGTCTAAACGTCAACGATTTCCACCTGCTTCCTTCAGAGAAAATCTCTGTGGCATTATGAACTTTTATGTTTGTTTACTGTAAATATTTCTGCAATGGCAAAAAGTAATAGCATTACTGTTTTACACAGTTGGTGTTATTTGTAGAGGCAGTAGAAGCCTTAAATGTAAAAATGTCAATATGTCATAAATACTGTGGCCTTGGAAGCAAGAACTTTCTGCAGGATCAAGTACCGTTGGTGTAAATAATTCTTATAATTAAAGGAAAATGATGCAACGTTAGCTTGTACAGTAATCAAATGTAAGTACATCATTTTCTTTCACTTCATTATTAACCTCACATTGACTTTCTGTGTTAGATTATACAGAAATAAAACTGAACGCAGTGTGCCAACCACCAGAATCCAGGTCATGATCATGACCTCTATAGTTGTTGATACTGTGCACTCAAAGTAAAGTTTGCCAAAAAAATAAAATAATAAAGTTTTCTAAACTCCATAAGAAATGGAATCTAGTACCAAATGTATCATTCAGCTGAAGAAATTACCTGCAACAAAATGAAATTACTTCAAATGCAAATGGCCAAAATCTTTTGCATGAAATTAATAATATGATTCACATCAACATAATAATTTTTCCCATTAAAACTAAATTTCCAAATATTTCTTAAAGACTTTTTCTGCATAATAATTGGCACAATTTGGCATCTGAAAGTAATCTTCCTGACATGTATTATCACTGATTCTAAGTCTCCTGTGTACTTTTAAAATGACATAAAAGTCTCATAGTGGTTAATTCACCTGATGGGAGTAACTTGTCTGTATTTGTTTCTTGTGCAAGGACACACAGACAAAACATGGATGATGGATTCACTGAGTCACAGTTAATCCAACCTGGCAGTGACCTTAACCAGAAATTGAAGCTCTGGGGTATGAGTTAGAGAGAAGAGAGAGAATAAGAGAGAGAGAGAGAGAGACATCAAGAAGTAATGCAGACAATTAGAAATAGGACAGGTATTGTGGAACGAGGGAAAGTGGATGAAGAAAAGACCAAAGAGGGGACAGAGCAAGGAAGGAACTGGAGAAAACAGGTTTCATTTTGGGAAGCTTAAAGAGCAAGCTTAGATTTTTATTTTTGTGTAATATGTAAACTGATACTTTAAAATACAAAATCACAAAAAAACACAAACTAAATGAACCCAATGTAGACAAGGAATTTATATATTCTCCAACTAAAATTCTGGTGGCTTTGAAATTGGTGCTCCTTCACAGCATTAAACTGGTGAAAATATTCTCAATGTACCATAAACTCTGTCCAAGATTGTGGTTTTAACACCCTGTCCAAAGCATGACATCATTATAAAAATGAAACATTCAGCAGATGTAAAGTTGTAAAAAATTTATCAAATGCATTTTTTAAAAGTTTAATCAAATACACTTAATGCAACCTAAATATTTAATCTAACCCAATTGATTTAATAAATACAGTTACTGAAATGTTAAATATTTTATACAGATTATATTTACTATATCTTTCACAAAATAGAATACATTATTATAGTTAGCTTAAAATAAATTATAATAAGTGGCAGGAATGTGTATCTGTAAACTTTATGCATAAATGAAATATTATTTTGGAAGTTTTGGAGGAAATAAGAAAACATGATTGGAAAAACTAGTAAAATAAAACAAATTTCTTTACCCTTTCAGTCTTAAGGTCTATTAAGTACTATATAGATAGATTTTTTTCTATGAAAATTTAATGGAGTGTAACCAGTAAATGATTTGAAATGTTTAATTCACGTTAATAGCTGTTAAAACTGCTTGTTGCATATTTTATTAACAGTTGCATTTATTTATTAACCTAAGTACATATTCTTTGACTCACTTTATAACACCAGCAACTGGTAAATACCTTATCCTTTCTCTTGTGTTAGGGTTGGCACCGACCCATTTTAGGTTTCAATTGCATAAATGAACCACATAAAACTTGTGCATTGCATCAAGGCTTTTTTTTTTGACTTTGTCAGGAGCCACCATTTCAACAACATACTACAAAAACTTTTTTTTTCACTACATTATGAAATGCTCTGGTTGAAATCATGACCTTTGTGTTGTTAGGGTTGGATTTGACCCAGTTATAAAAATAAGATTACAGAGCAAAAATTAGAGCCAAAACTGAAATCATAATCACTGTCAGCCAACACACTGACAGCCAGCTCCTCTCCCAGTCGTGAGCTTTCGGGGATTCTCATTTTGCTTTGTTATCCCGTTTGCCTGCACAAAAACAAAACAAGCAAAGACATCCAGACATGTGAGGGAAATTCAGTATAGAGCTGGTGACCTGCAGAGTGCACATCGAAGGTATACTGACAAAAAAAATGCCCAGAGGCTCACACCAAAAATATTAAAACCCATACTGTCATGGATTAGGAAGCCTAACAAGGTAACCAAGAGATGAGAAACAAATTAGATGATAGATAATTGTTTTTAGTGTATTTTACAGATGATTTAAGACATGGGTCAAAACCGACCAGTTAACATAAGAGATGGTAACAGAAAGCGAACACAAGAGGAAGGTTATTCAGCCCCACTTGATAAATCCAAACACTTTAATACTGCAACATTTGATATTAACAGCTTTCGGAAACAGGAAATGCTGTCAAATTGCAACGCTGTACCACACTGCATGGTCCATAATAAAAATGATATGGTGTGCACCAAGTTGGCTGACTTCAACATAGCTCTCACCTCAACCCCACCCAACACCTTTGGGATGAATTAAAATGTCAGCTGAAAGCCAAACCTTATCACCCAGCCTCACTAATGCTCCTGTGGCTGAGTGGAAGCAAATCCCTACAGCCAGAATTTGTGGAAAGCATTGCAAGTTGAGTGGATAGTGGTGTAGTAGCATTTTAATACCCCTGGTTCCTTCTACCAAGGAGGTTATGTGGTTACCATTTGGTTGTTTGTCAGCAGGATTATGTAAAAACTATGAGCAGGAAACTCAAGAGAAAGGTGCAGATCCAACAAAATATGTAGATCCAGGAATTTTTACATTTTCTAGCATTTTTGAGATGAAGTGTTTGATTAAATTACAGGACTGAGGGGCCTTGGCAGACATATATTCTCTATTTTAGTTTCACAATTAAGTTGTCGCCATATTTTAAAGTTGTGCTATCTAATGCATCACCATGCACTTGTATTAACGAGTAATTATTCACATTTACATAAACCTATCTTACAGACTCTATTACTATCCCGCCCCCCGGAGAGGAGACAAGGGGTACTGTTTTTGGTTTGGTTTGTTTGTTTGTTTGTTAATGTCAAAGTTAAAATTTTTAATGAATTTTTAAAATATTTTTTTCTCCCATTTACTTATAATGGGCAAAATTTCAAATGTCTGTACGAGCAAAACTATAGATTGAATTCATACCAAATTGGGTTTGGGCCAGTGACCCAGAATAGATGTCACTATATTTTGGAAAATGTAGGTCAAAGTTAAAATTTTATATGAATTTTTACATTTTTTTTCCCCATTTACTTATAATGGGCAACATTTCACATGTCTGTAGCAGCAAAACTATCGGTTGAATTTATACCAAATTTGATTTGTAGATTGCCATTGATCCAGAATAGATGTGGTTACATTTTGGGAAAACTAGGTCAAAGTTAAATTTTTTTATGAATTTCTTAAATATTTTTTCTTTTCCCATTTACTTATAATGGGTGGAATTTCAAATGTTTATAGAAACATACATTTTGTTTCCATTTACATCAAACTTGGCACATATATAGAGACAACTGATATACTGACATTAGTACACACATAGACATGATGACATCAGCTGGATCGATACCAAAATAAGCTTTAATATGTGCAAGGGGCGGGGCTTGTTGTGCCTGGTACCACTTGTTTTATTTTATTGATTTAATTTGAAAAAATAAACACAATAAACGTCAATCATTTGACTTTGTAAAAATCCTACTCACTTCCACTAGCCTGACAGCAGAGGTAACATTTCCTAGAAAAGAAAGATGGGGAAAAAAAGAAAATAAGTAGAAAAATGTGTCAATAGTTCTTACACATTATTATCATGTCAATAAAAATGTTTAACACAAATTTAGACTAATTATACCTCATTTATTATTTATTCCTATCTCTTTTTTTATGTGATATTTATCTTGTTTTATCTTCTGTATGAACCTTTAGAAGAACAAATGTTACTGTGGTTATAACCAATGGGAATCTAAATAAAGGTTAATGTTTTAAAGTGGTCATACATAGTATTGAACAAACTAAAAAGTAACAAATCTAACCATGAATCAACTCTGTATCACAGACTGTCACTAACTGAATAAAGTATGAAGATCATAGTTTCCACACATCTGTATTATGGTATCATCAAGTTTTCTTCAAAATAAATAAAACTTATAACTACTTATTTTGACAGCCAGTCAAAATAACAGTCTTATAATCTTGTTGTTCTGCATCAGCTGATATTTACATTATATAAAGATCGGATTGGAATCGTCTAAATAGGGTCAGAACTGTCACAGTTTAGTTTGAACAGTGGATCAACAAACTGCGAACATAGCAAAGATAATAACATCACATAATAACTTTATTTCTACACTTGATGATGAGGTTTATGAAGTTCAAATTCACTCTATCCAGAGGGTGCGATTTATCTGGATAGTTTTTTTTTTAAATTATTATTTGAACCATGACAAACCAGAATGAAAACAAGCTGAAATTAAATAGGAGTAACGAGGCTATTTTTAAAATATGAAGAGTAGAATGTACAGATAACTACGTGAAAATGTAAGGAGTAGAAGTAAAAAGTCAGCGGAAAAATAATTACTCCGGCAAAGTATAGATGACTACAATTTCTACTTAACCCATGAAGACCCAAACATCCACTGGTGACCAAAAGTATCTATTGATCTAAAATGTTTAATACCTGTTGAACCACAAATTCTAGAAGTCTATGTAAATAATTGGTGTAAAATTCAGTTTGAACGTCCAAATGGGTCATATCTGATAACCATGAACAGGTGACAAAGGCTCCATAGGGAACTTGGAAACAACGTAATCTTCTACATTAGTTGTTTTTCCATTGACCCTCAAATTGTGCAAATATAACTTGCGCATAAAAATTTACCTAATGGAAAAACAACAATTTTGCCAAAACTCTTGTTTTTTGATAAAAGTTTTTGCGCTGACAAGAGGTGGTTTTTGGGGCATAGCACAAATGGCATATTATGCAAAACTGCAATGGAAAGACCTTTTTTCGCAACTAGAGTCAGATGAATTAAAAAAACACATGTTGATGGACGTTACAACAAGCAAAGAAGAAGAGTTTTAAAAGAAACATGGTGCGGTATATGTGGATGCACCAGGAAACTGAATCATTTTTAAATTTAGTACGGGATAGAGGGGTAATGTGTAATAATAATAATGAATATATCTGTAAATCAACATGATATTTACGTTCATCACCATGTTTATGGAATGACTTCTCGTGTCATCTCGCAATAATAAACAAATCACATTTGTGAGTTAATTGAAAGACCGACATCGTGCACTTCTGTTTTTTTGACATTTAGTAAATGTCGATAAAGTTTTGCGCATATGTCCAATGGAAAAGTGACTTTTGATTCACCAGTAAAACCCATGGAGTTGGATCAATGACAGTGGATTTACACACTAGGTTTATGTTCAGTTAAAGATACATTTTACTGAAAAGGCCACTTTTTAATCAGTTTTGTCTGTTCCAATATAATAACCTCTGAATTTACTCTGAACATTAATGAATATCTAAATTAAATGACTTACAGTGAAAAATGCAAAATACAGAGGATAATATTATAATAAATTATGATAAATCATTTAGGAACATTTAAATATATATAAAAAAAATCATAGAAAAAAGACAAAAATCCAGGCACTCACTTGGTTGGAAAAATTTTAAAATATAAAAAGCCTTTATTTCATGAGGGCCTGTAGATTAATTCTTTGGGGCTGGAGTTAAAAACACACCAACGCGTGTCGGCATCAGCCTTCTTCCTGAAGAAAACCTTTCCATGAGCACTTCTGGTTTGTCTAATACCAATAGCTCCCTGTGAATTATTATTTTTATTATTTCTTTTTTTTTGGATACTTTGAGAAAGAAAAAAATCATTGGGGAACAGTCACAAAAGTAGCACTGGGTCTTTAAGTAAGATAACAAAGTATTTGTACTTTGTTACTCGACACCTCTGTATTTGACAGCAGAGATACTACATATAACCCCTTTAAGAATGGGTGTCTTGAGTTGGAAAAATTGTCATGTAAAATTTATGGCCGCAGGTGGGAGACGTCTTTGGTCCCTTTGACGCTCTTCCACACTGTACTCTGGAATGTTGAATTAATGTCGCTGTACTCCCTAATCTATGTAGTGGAGCTTCATCGAGTAAATGCACACAGAGTCAGGTCAAAGTCAGTGATCGAGCAGAATTCGAGCCGCATAAAGTTTTTATTCATACACAAAATATACACTGAGTTGATATCTGCTGAAACAACTGACTTTTTCGCCTTGGGAGACCATTTTTATTTACCAAAAATAGGTTGGGTTATAACTATAAGCCATTCCCTTTTTACCACATTTAGAACATTATTCTAATGACGTCAAAGCCCACCTTTTCGACTTTGTCTGTGATTGGGTAAATTTTTACTGGTGTCTGTCTAGATTGGACAGCATTTATACACATGCAACAATTTCCCAATATTAACTTATTATATATTAATATGTAACTTTTTCCCAGAACATGTAAATGATTTCCCAGAATGTCCAAAATTTCCACTCACGTGTACTTTTGTCCACCACGTTTTAAAAATCTTTCATGGGCGCACTTGTCTTTTTGTAGCGGTTCTCCCAGGAAAAAAGCCAGCTACTCTGGTACAATCTTCACATTACACTAAGAATAACTTCCGGCATGCAAATGAATACAGGTTAAATACTTTGGAAAACAAGCGGAATAATTTTGATTAAAATACTGGTTTCTGACACTACAGAGTGATATACTTTCGGTGTATCAGAGCGTAAGACAAGAGGCAGAGGTGGTGAAAGGCAATAAGTCAGAAACAGTACAAAGAGGAAGGGAGAGAGGGTTAAAGATAGATATAAACACATGAAGAGGAGAAGGAGGAGGAAGTCTGACAGGCATACCAGATCATTTGTACGGAGAAGTGGGAGAGTAGCAGGGCGATAGCTAAACAGAGGCAGAGATGGATGAAGGGGTGCAGGAAGGAGCTCTGATAAAGACAGGTGAGGGAGATGGATACAGGGATGGATAGTGGAAGGGAGTACTTTCAAGGGCTGAAGGCAGTGTGTGGCCCCGGTTGTGTCACTACAGGGTGTAGAGCTGGGCAGCCGGCCAGCCGCGGGGGGAGAACCAATCCAATCAGCTGTAATGGAGTCAAAGGTCACTGTTCACTCCTGCAAAATTGCTATGGCCAACTGCCTGAGCAAGAGACATGGGCTAAAAAGCACTCACAAGTACACACACAGATCACTCACGATCCCCTCAGCTGTATATCCTGATAACGAGAAGGGTCCATGTGAGCATGAGTGTGTGCGGGTATGTGGATGCCTTTGTCCTTGTGTGTCCTCGTGAAATATAGAAAACAGAGCAGAGAGGCTGAGATGTGTTTTATGCTTTTGCTTTTGTGTGTGTCCACTGCTGTAGAAATTATTGATGATATTGAACTTTCCGCTGCTGTAATGAGTGTCAATAGCCGACCACATGAGGAATAACACTTGTTGGTTATGGGTTCATTTTGTATTTGAAAATTGATATTCTTTATCTTATTCTTAAAGTCAGGGATGATAAAAGTTTTGTTTGCTGTTATTTTTCTGTTTTATTAACCTCTGCTGAAGACATTTTTGGGAGGTCAATACAGTATACACATCTATAGCTAAAAAAAAACAAATGTACTGCTTACTGTGTGTGTTACATTTGCAAAGAGCTGTAGTGGAGAGTTGTTTTGGTGAATTATTCAGTCAATTTCTTAATGAATGTGTAGGGTTGCAGTCATTTTTTTGCATACACCCCTGCAGCAATCTGCCAGTAATTGGACACAAAAGTTGGGAAAGTTAAGGCGATAATAGGCAGAATGCTGCAGAGGCACTGAAGGCGTAATGTATATGTAATAACTAAGAAATTGGACTATTTTGTAAGGCAGGGCACAAATGTTTGATTTTTAGTTCTGTGAGCAGACACTCAGTTTTCAGTTTTAATATTCACGTGTTTGCTTTTTTCATTAGACAGCAGTGCACAATAAAGTATCATCATGCAGATGTCACCACAAAACAATCTTCCTCTCATTCACTTTTGTTAAACAGGAAATAGAAGCTCCTAACACTCATAGCGTCAAAACTCCACTGCTCTGCGTTGTGGGTGATTGGTAATACTGTGGCTGCTGGCTAGGCTGGTGGGTCTCTTTAACCCTTAATAAGGCACTCATAGAAATACTTCAAATTCAACATTTCCACCTTAGTCACTTTTGTGACTACCAGTTAACTTTTGTGAAATTTTCCCCATTTTTTTTCTCAATATGTAGAAAATCAAAGTCAGTGAAGTTTCCATATTTGGTTTCTTACCCGTAAGTGACAAAAAAATTAAAAATCCAAGAAATAAATATGGTATATACAAGAAAAACACATGTAAGGTGAAAGGAATATGTGTTTTAAAACATTAGAACATGACTTTTCTAACATTAGACCAACATGCGTGCTGATCCAGACCCCTGTCCACATCCACATTCTCCCTTTGAACATCATTCCTTACATTAGTACCATTACTTCATGGTACCGAACAAAGCAGGTACACTCACTGTCCATGCATAGGTGGACCTTACAGACCCTGTAGACCACATTGGATCTGAGATTGTTGACTCACTGTCCACACTGGAACTGGTGCTGTCACTGTCTTGTAATGTGTGCAGAAATGACCAAAAATGGTCACTCGCCTGAAAAGGGGTTAAGGCTGCAAAAACTTAAATCAAAACTGGAAAATACACATATTCTTTCTGCAGCTTTCTCCTCTCAGTCCAAATCAAAGGACTGAATATGAATACAGATGATGCTTTCATTCTGTAGAACAGCAGAATCGTATTCAGGTTGTGTCTGACTGATTCTGATTAATGATTGCTAATTACAGCTGTGGTTCATGTATTTACCCCACCTACCTGACAGCAAGTGCTAGTGATTAGCAAAAATCTGTGAATCTTGGCGTGGAATTTCTACAGCCTGAAAACACATGCAAGAAATAGAGTATATGCAGAAGTCGTATACTGTCTCAGATCACTTAAATGCCACAGGTTATTATGGCGATGTTGCATCAGTGATGGTAAAAACTATCAATCATGGCAGCTTTTGTGACGAGCTGAAATATTTATGAGTCACCATAAATAAATAAAGGCATGTTTGTTTTCATGCCATTTTCTGTCTATGTTTAATCTGACATAAAACACACTTATCTGTGATAAACTTATTGAGCCTTGACCGACTGATCTGTGCTTGATTAATAGAGTCTCTGGTTCGGTGCTGTTCTGTTGCAGTTTTTGTGTTGAGCTAACAGTGTAAAGACCGTTCTTTACTTTAGGGATGCAACAATTTAAGTTACTTATTTGTGATTGTTAAGAGTTGGTCAGCTCTAAAAGTGGTTCCCCAGAAAGTCCAGACTTTTTTTTTTTTTAGGTGTGAATACAAACATGTGAACTCTGATTCGAATCAAACAAGCAGACCGAGACTACCTAGAAGAGGTGTTCTCGGTCCGCTTCCAAACGGACTCTGGGCCGGTTCACTTCTGGTGTGAATATAACCAGCCTCGAGCTGAAACAAACCAAGGAACCATGTGCCTTTTTGTGCTTGACGAGCTACCATAGCCGCTGGAAGTGGACAAGCCGCACGGGCAGTCAGAGCTAATAGCAGCAGCCATGAGCCGTGGACAAACATGGAGCAATGAGGAGATTGAATGTCTCATTGACATTTGGTCAGATGACAATATTATTAAACTGGCTCTGAATGAGCTGTTCTTGACAGTTAACATTATTTTCATAAATTTTTGTCTGTAAAAATAGAATACATATTCCGAAAATGATAACTGCAGGAAGGACCTCCACATTTTTTTTCATCAAAACCGGCCATCGCTTATTAACCCCGCCCCCGACTTTTCTGTCCAGCGCAGTTCGTCACATGTGTGCTTCCATTTACAAATTTTGGTCCACTAGCAAAAAGTGCAATGAGAATGTGATTCAACCCAAATGAAAAAAATAAAGTCCGCATTTGATCCGAATCAAATTAGTGGACCAAAGGAGTTTTTTTTTTTTTCACTTTAACATGCACAACTTTGTATAAAATGTTTTGGTGATGAAGTGTGGCTTAAAACATGTTCAGATCACGTTCAGCGGCAGACGACCATGAGTGACCATCTGATCTTATGGTGAGTCTGAACTTGAGTGGAAAGGTTGGCACTATCCCAGTTCATGGACAATAGTGTAACTGTGCTCATTTTGCCACAGTGCTTTGTTCAGTGTTTTTTTTTATTTTTACAATTCACTCTATCATGTTATGTGATCACCGCATGTGAATTTCCTGTGGCAATAAGTTACTTTCCACAGCAGTATTGATGATTTTGTATCAGCTGAGGTCAATCAATCAATCAATCTAATTCTATTTATATAGCACCAATCGTAGCAAACGTTACCTAATGACACTTTATATTTAGAGCTGGTCGAGCCCAGACTCAGTTTCACAGACACCCAACAGAATCCTCCAGGAGGCTTTGTTCATCAAACCTTCTTCAAAACACCACGAGGGAATATCTTTGGATACTAGAGTTCGAAGACTGTAGTTCGCTCATGTGGTGGCTGAGAACCCTACCAAGACATCAGTCTGTATATGTGGATTCTTTGTAGACAATACCCAGGTCTTCAGTCTCAAACTAGCAAAGGCTAGAGTTTCCATTACGGTACTGTTCTTTCTATTGAGTCAAATATATTCATTTCCATAAATTACACCTTTGAGATATCCATTCTTTCTAGTTCACTGTGTCCCCTGATTGCTCTTTGTCTTTCCAAACATTGTCTGAATGAACAAAGCCAATGCCCTCCAGTGAAAAAAGGTCCAAACTTAATTTTCAGCTCATATTGCATTCAAAGGTAAGGATCTGTTAAAGGAGTACAGACGTGTATTTGAGGCTGGAATCAAGCACTTTGTCCCACAGCTGGAATGAAGGATAAGTGAAACTGGAAGATCTTAAATTACTAAAACTGGTAACCTTCTGTCTGCCCTTGATTTGACAAACTTCTGCAAATGTTTTATGATGGAAATCAAGTGTAAAAATCTACCTCTATGTGTTTAGTTGGAGATAAATTCTAGATGTACTTTGACCTGGGCAATAAAATGACATCAAACCACAGTTGTATCACAACCTGACGCAACTACAAATGAGCTTTTAATGAATGTGCTCTGTATACAGGGGTTTTAAACTGCTAATACACTCTGACTTCACAGAAACATCAAATCAAATATTCAGGCTTCAGATACACTTAAAGAACACTAATTGACTATTTTGTATCTGGGGAAATTGGACACTGCACGATCCCCTGCATGTGTAGGGCGGAGGTCAAAATCTAACAGGCTTTTAGAAAAATACATGTGTTATAATCATTACGCCTCCCCTCGAGCCAAACTACACAGTAAAAATAACCCTTGTCGATAGTCCCTGGCCAGGCTACAGTATATGAACTCATTCAGAGTAATGATCACTGAGCTGTAGCACACCAGAAACATTGCTATGTTCAAACACAGAGCCCAGAGGCATCAGGCAGCATGCCTGTGCTCATGCTGCACTCATTCACTTTGCCTCTCAGGGTCCAAGAATCAGACATTGTCAAGTAATTAGATACTGCACACTGGCATGATGTGTGTCCTTTCTGATTATTATCTGGACACCCGTTGACAGGCTGATTAATGTCTGGGCACAGTGCTCCCTTTGTTCCATGCTTTATTTGTTACTTTGTTGACTCTTCCCGCTCTCCATTGCGTCTTTGGTTAATCTCGGAGAGCATTTCATGCTCGAAATATGGCTGGTTTATTGTTTTTAATTAAAAACACATTTTGCTCAATTTCCCCTCATTACCACATACAGCGAGTAAAAGAGGAGAAGCACCGTTTTGTAAGGAAGACCTTTCTGCTCAAGGGTGTCAATTTGTGGTGATTTAAAACTACTTTTGGATTAATGGGCAGAAAACAACATTAGAGGCTTTTTATGAGGTGCTTAAGGGACAAATGGTCTGCTGTTCCTAAACTGTCCAATCATTTAGTGGGGAGATAGTCCTTGAAGTACCTCAGCAGGGAACTAAAAGACCTCACAACAAAACCTTGAAACTGTGTCCGCTGAGGGAGAGCTTCAATGTCAGCTGCTTCTTATGAATTAAAATTCTAGAAATTAAAATCCAATAGACGCTGTAATTGATCATCCCTCACTGACCTAAAAAAACCTCAGTGCTGCTCTCGGCATAAGTGAATGAGACAGTCAGATACCCAGTGAGGAGTAGTCAGGATGAAAATCGATAGGTCTCAGCATCTATTACCAGCAAAGGAGATGGAGTGAGTCGAAAGACAGACAGGAGAGAGGGACACAGACAGCTCAACAAGACGCCGATACCCGAAGCAATGAGGCTGACAAGAACGCATCCAGGAATCAGAAAGGAGGGGTGGGTAATGAACGCATGTACTGAGATGTGGAGGGATATAGCCAAGCCAGTGGAAAATGTGCTTCCATCTACTCACCTTGCAAGTTCAAATGGGAATTACAGTTGTGAATCCTTGAGCTGAGGTGAAGTACAGCAGGGGTTACTATTGATTTTACAAGCTCTCTACATGTCTACAAAGGACTGTAGAAACAACCCCGGGCTAAATTCATAATTAGAATAATTTTGAGCCAGTCCTGTGATTAAAAATGTTTTTCAGATAATCATCATGTCCAGTCCTAACATCTGTTTATGTCAAAACATGCATCAGCTGTACCCCAAGTTGTCCTGTGTCCCAATGTTTAAGGGAAAAGGTGGAGGGAGATTGGTCAGATGACTATTTTGGTTTCATGACAATCAGACAGTATGATCTAGGGTCTTTTCTTCATAGGCTGGTTAATTATGACTCCATGTGATAAGATCTAAAAGGAATACAATGATTGTTTAGTGAGACAAGTGGCAGCTCGAGGTAAAGCATTTGTATAAGTCTGTTGTGTAGCTAACCCCCCCCCACACACACACACACACACACATGCTCTGACAATCACGGGCCACTATCCCCCACCCACCCCAGCTCAGACAGATTGTTTCCAGAGACTTTCTTGTAGCAATGGTCCAACATGATTATGATTCAGGGGGCCCAAAATCGGTAACTGTGCCCCAGCTAACTACACATGCACTCGTCTCTCTTTTTGTATTTATGTCATCAAAACCAAAGTTAAAAATACCTTAACACACAGAGCGTGACACCAATCTCCACCACTATGACTACCATGAAATTTGCTCTGCTGTCTCACAAGGCTAATCCTGCCATCACTGGTTTCACCTTGATTCGCCTTGGTATGGCGGCCAGCGTGTTGCACTTCAACTGCAGGGCCAGTAAAACCTCAGTAGATGGTTATCATTGCAACGCAGCATTTAAGTGACATGATATAATTTGGAATAAGCAGAGAAATAAACATTGCTGTGATAGCATTTCACTAGGGAAGCAGCTGATGATAGTGCTACACTTGTAGGTGAGCCAAATCCCATGATTACTCAACCAGCCAAAGGCGTTTTGAGTCACAGGCGACTTTAGTTGGGCTGACATCAGTGTCTAAATGTCTAAAAGATTCATGTTGTGAATCTTCAGTCTGAATCCAGACGTTGTCCTGCGGGGCTGCCTCTCTGCCACCTTCTGACCATCAACCAAGAAAATCTGTAGATACTCGTATCTGCTATTTTGGAAGCCAATGGCCGTCAACCCATTCTGTTATTTAAGTATCAAGGGTGTGTTGAACATTCTCATGTATGGAGAGTGTGAAAATGAGAGATTTTGCAAGTTGCAAAAGTATTTTGCATTGAACAGCTTGGGTTAGTAGGAATTTCTGGACTGTTTTTAATTTCCCTGGAGGTGTAGCCCCATTGAAAATGGGGGTAGAGGACGGGAGAAAGGTGAAGAATTCATTCATTTGTAGATCTTATGGGACTTTCTGTGTCTGGAAGCAGGTACAAAACTAGATCCTGTCTATCTACCTCGTGAGCCTGCTAATGAGGGTTATAAGTGGAGATAAAGTGAGATTTAGCCCAAAATTAGTCCTCAACGACTAATCACACAAAATTACTGTACTTGACTTAACACCTTTCATAATTTGCATAGAAAATAGCCACTTTTGGAAGATACAATATATAGTTTATACTTATTTTAACTCACTTGACATTCAGTTTTTAATACCAATTCCCCTAAAAGAAAAATCCCCATTTTCTTCAATGTCTTTCATTAGCATATAAATTGATTATTGGTATGTCACACCCCCTCATTTATGCGGTTTCTATATTTTGTGAATATGTGAAATGTTTGCATTATTTCCTGAATTGAGTAATGCCTCTTTTAAAAAGTTTATTTAAAGTCCTGTGAGACTGATCCATATTGGCAAATGCACAGGATAAACCTGGGTCAAAAATGTCCAGTCACAGAACATTCAGAAGTCTTTATTCTGTCTGACATTTCCCGAGAGGTGTTTTTGAGTCTGCAGTGCCCCAGGTTCCCCATCATCAATCCGGTGTATACTTTGAGGTGGATAACAAGGGATTGCGAGTCGCTTGAGAGACTGAATATTCCCTGGAGATGTAGCTGAAGAAAACAGGTGATCTACAAAAGGTCAGAGGTGCAGCCAAAAGGTCTTCTCCCTCACAGGTTCTGTTTACTCCCAGTGGTCTGTACAACAGCTCGGTGACAGCCGGTACACGCCTGCTGCAGCCTCTGAGGTCAGACTGAGGCTACTATATGCACCGTTGCATAGACATAAGCACACCTGCGTATCCTTGTGTGTGCTGCCATATCTCCTTTAAGCCTGGACTGTGGCTTCTCGTGTTCGTGTGTGTGTGTTCTGCTGTCTGTGCCTGTTTATCCCAGTGCCTTTGTAGCCATGTATGTGCAGCAGGCGAACTTTCTGCCTGCACAGCGACTCGGGCGCTGTGCTCTTTCCAGCTTCCTCATCAGCATTCTGTCTTCCTCCCTCCTGCCATCTCCGTTGGTGACCACCGGTGTGTGTTGCTGACATTTCTGGCAGCCCGAGGACAAAAACCACACATCTAGCTGATGTGTCACCACACTAGCAGGGAAAAGGTGAGCGTCTGTTATTATTTTTGTATGTTTCACTCTTACCCAAACACAGCATTCGTTTATTTGACAAAATCCCTGCTGAGGTAGATTATCAGGAGGCGACAAATACGAATGTAACAGTCAAATACTGGCATGTTTAGGTCTGTGAGGAATGATCAGCCAGGCATGACATCGACAAAATCTGACATAAATGTTTCCATGGCAACCAAAACATAGTGCAATGACATTTAAATCAAGGCCACTCTTTATTAGCCGTCCTTATATTTTTATTCCAGAAGACAACAGAAATTGAAAAGGGCCTACAGGTTTTCAGCCTCCACAGTGCATGGAAGTCTATCAGCACTCAATATTAAGTCTAGCAGTAATTTGTCAGCAGCATGAAGCTCATCAGAATAGCTGGATCCACTCATTACTTCCCTTTAAACTATTTCATTTCCGATTTGAACCTCATTTGTCTCTCAAAATTCCAGATGCTCTCTTGGGGTTTGTCTTTTAAAACAAGGAAGCAGACTGATTGCTTTTTAAACAAGATGATATGGAGGTAGTGGAGTATTTAAGCAGTCCATTTGTCATGACACAACATTCTGTTCACCTCACCGTAAATATTGAAAGGCTGCATCCAATATTTTTAACCAGGCAGACAGCAGCAGTAATAACATTCAGCTGTAATACTCCCAACCGGAGGAAGTTAATACACCACAGAGTCAAACACAGCAGTTATTTTTCTCACTCTGCGCGTCTCCTCATTTCCTGTCTTCTCATCTCAACTTGTTTTATTCTCTTTATTCTTCTTTCCTTTTTCTACTTTGCTCAACTCGTTCCCACTAAATCTATGATTCAGTCGCTGAAATCATCCTCTTTCATTTCTATTTCTGGGTACTTCTCTCCTTTCACTGAAGGTACATGTGGGGAGCGATGAATGGGAAGGTTATCGGGAGCGAACTGAAATGGAACCGTCTCTTCAGATTAAGATGCGTGCCACTATGGAACGTGCGGTGAATGAGAAAATATTTTAAGGTTGAGTTGGCGGGGGGCGGGGGCAAATGGTGTTTACTTGAGGTGTGGAGACAGTTGGATTGAGGGCAACACTGCGAAACATCGACAGTGATTCAGCTGTAATTTCTACCACTTTATCCATTTGAGCCTGAAACCTTTTGTTTACTCTGACTTCAGAGCTCTGTTGAGTCAACCGTTAAATGTCAAGAACTAGAATTGAAAAGAAGCATTTCACACTCTTCAAAGCACAAGGTGGGCTATTTGGTTGCAAGGGTAGCGTAATCAAGGTGGGATCATGGGGGGGGGGATCAACAAAGAAAACAGCAAACAAAATACTTGAAGTTAAAGTAGTAGTAGTTTATTCTGTCGTTAATTACTTTAAACAAGAAACAAAAAACAACATATCCATTGTTCCATATACAATGCGACCGAAAGGGTTTAGGCTGAAGTCAAGACTTATTATGCCTAACTCTATTTACAATTAACATAGTGTTTCCACAAGAAAACAAACAAATAAACAAACAAAATGTTCAGTGTAATTGCTAAATATAAAACAGAAGAGAATACATATTTAATTTTAATTTGGGTAAATCATGTCATCTCAACTACCACTATTGATCCTAGTCTTTTAAACAAGCAATTTCTTTAGTTAATCCTGAGCTCTATATTTTTGAATAATAGTTAATTTGTACATCTTTTTTAAAAGTTTTAATTGTTTTAGACTCCGGTCAGCTACAGCTGAGTCAATTCATCATTTTGTTCAAAAAAATTATCTCCATTTGTTCCCCTTTGAATGGCATCTTTTCATTATGCACAGAAACCTAAGACATGACTTTCCATCAGCAGTAGTGGTAAAAACATCTCCCATGATCCAAAGCTATTTCATGACATCCACAAACTAGTCATTTTGTTATTAGGCTCCTTTGAAATCAACTGTGCTTCACCTGGAAAGAAGACAAGAGCAGGCAGCAGCAGCAGGAAGAGGAGGAGTTCAAAGTCAGCTGTCAAGTCCGACAGTTTGCATTCCAGGCCTTACAGAATGTGCAAAAAGAAGACTGTGGAAGTTTGTTTTCTGAAACTACGGGGTATTCATTTGTCATCAGCTGATTTATTTTTCACTCAAAAATTCTATGATTATTCAAGTCATTGTGTGAAAATTCATGTCAAGGAAATGTCTTTCAAAAATGATTCATATCCTGGAGAAAGTGAAAATCAATCCACAGTCAAAAAGATCTCAAAAACTACAGCGGCAATTACAGATAAAGTGCCCATCGCTGTCTGACATGCAGAGTTTTACTTATAAGAAGCTGTTCTAATATTTAACATATATAATATATAAGTTCTCTGCACTGATCTGTAATGTGTCTGAAAACACAGGAGTTTAACATATTTCATCTGACACTTTGCAAATGTGGATTTTTTTCCTTTTCTGGATGTAAAAAGCTTTCATCAGCTGCACATTTTGTTATAGGAGAAATCCTGTGACAGCACCAATAAGACTCAATAAAGTCATGAAGGCTATACAAGTCAAAATGGGTTCTGGTCATCTCAGGTCAAAACTAAAGTTGCTGTCCAACAATCTTTGAAAATCAGCTGCCAAATGCTTCCCATCATGCACTGGGCTCCTTCAGCAGCCACTGTTGTCTGTGTCCTTGTGAAGTCACAACAAATCAGAATGAAGTTGCACAGATATCTCATCAGCATCCATTGTGCAGCAATCATCAATCCTTAAATTGACGCAGGTCTGGCTTATCTTGAACAAAACCGTCATGAGTTGATTTAAAGAACCCAAGTGATAGAAAAAGAAGGAATGAATGAATCTAGTTTATTTTACAAAAACACTAAATTGGTCTTTTATCTCAGCTTCCCAATGGCAGCGTCATGCATCCTCCAGCTGTTCTAAAATTTGCATCCTTAATCAATGTCTCATTTATCAACGTCTTGACTATTTATTTCCTCATTAAGTTACTCCTGACCAGTCACAGTTGCAAATGCTTAGGCGTACAAGCTAACAGACACCAGCCCCAAAACTGTTAACTCCAGTATGGATGCTCATGGCCCATCTGTTCAGGTTACTTCCCTGCTGCTTCCTCAGGGAAAAACTGGTTCCATGAAAAGCCAAATTCAGACTGCCACCTGGTTAATGAGAGAATATAGAGAAATGATTCATGGCACCTGGATACAGGCTATTGCTCTTTGACTTACTGTGGCACTCCAGGGCTGACTGACTGATGGATTCGAAGGCCCGACATAAGAAAAATAACAACAGAAATCTCACCTCTGCAATAAATTGTTTGCTAATGGATTTGGACAATGTGCCATAGGAATTTATGACATTTGGGCACTCATTTGTTGGAGCGGGGTGATATTGCAGATGACATTAAATGCGTCCGGCTGCAGCTGCAGCTCACATTAATCATACTCTGAGAGTCAGGACCTGTCAGGCCAGATTAGGACGAGAGCAGAGCTAGCTTCATTACATGAAGGCTACACTCCATCACTCTTGGGTCATGCAAGATCACTAAAAGTTAAGTGTGAGAGTGTGGTGTTTATGTGTTGGTGCAAATACTTACAACCACCCCATCCCATAATGACACAGCAGTGTATGTCTATGTTTTTCCTTTCTATCTGGGTGTCCCCGTGATAAACCGTGACAGGTGTTGAGCTGTTGTGACAGAAGTGGCTGGGGTGGGTTCAGACTTCGATTGGTCATGGCCAGTGAAACGCAGGGGAAGCTATCGACTCCAGCAGTTAGCCATAGACCATCAGCGGGGGTGACCTTAGCGGCACTCTGTAAATTTCACAGCTGTTTTTCGGGTGTCATAAAGATTATACTTAAACACCAAATAGCAGCTGATAAACAGTGATGCTTCATAAATTTCTAAGCATCTGATAAAGCCCTTGCTGCAAGCAGGACGCATTTGCTACAAAAAATCTTATCCCCCGATCATGAGGTTGTACTTTTTTTTTTTTTTTTTTTAATAGAGTTAAACTTCAGTGAGTGACTCCAGGCGAAATAGAGTGCTGGAGCTTGTGGTTTTATTCTACTCTGATACTAGAAGTAGAATCTCAGCTACAACATGCAGCCTCAATTTTGGAGATAAGAGTCTTTATATAGTTATGGCAGATATGGTACAACAGGTTCTTTGCTGAGGTATCAAGACACATCGAAAAAGCTTCTGCAGGTTTCAACAACTTCAAATTAAGACTTTTTAAGCCTATTATGAATGGAATTTGAGGCCTTTTCCATGTCTATACTAGCAAAACAAGCATAACAGCCCACCTATGTCTTCACTGCTGTTAGAAGCCTGATATTTAGTTGCTATGTGTACAGTGCTCCTCAGAGAAGTTCTGTTTTTAACACTGGCAGAGATTCAAACACTGTCTTTTCACTCACTGGTTGCTCAGGCAGAGAATGTCACACTGGGGCCAGACTTTGACTTGATGTGAATATAGAATATGTTTTTTTTGCAGGCATTTGTTGGATTTTTACAGCACCTTTATGCTTGTCTGAGTTCCCGTGCGACTGCAATGCATTTATACCATAAGATCCGAATTTGAGCACTTTCTTATACAAGGTACAGAGAGTAACAGGCATCAGACTCGTTGTTTGCAGCCAAGCACTAAATTCTGTTCTCATGCCAGATGCTTGGAGTGTACATTTACCCATATTAGAGAAAATGTAATTGTAAATGATTACTAAATAATGATTACTTCCACATTGACTGGGAGTGCTCCGGTAAATTCTGACCAGGCTGGACAGCTTGCATATTCCAATTATCAGCTCTGTGTCACAGTTTTGTTAAGGGGTGGTCAATACACACAATACACATAAGCTGTAGCTCAACGACAATAAAGCATAAGGAGGAAACAACAATATCACCCTTCATACACCCTTTGTGGTGCTTTTGGATGGAGCTGCCAGTTGTGCAGAAGCCCAGAAATTGTCCTGAACACAGCAAAATAAGAAGGAATCAATCAAAGACAGAAGGAAGTGTGCAGCAAAACACACAAACACATGCTTCTAGTGGTTCAAAAGTGATGGCTTATCGTAAGGATATTTCTTCTTTTTTTTTTTTTTTTCTACTGGAAATGTTGCGTATTGTGATTTTGAATGCTAGAAGGAAATATACAACAACCACATTATTGGAAGGGAAAAATGGAACAAGTGTGAGAGACGACAAGGGGCGGTAGATGAAAAAAATTCAAATCCATCTTTCCAAGGCGCAGAGCATCATCCTCTTTAACTCGGAGTTTTTACTTATGCATATCAAAGTGTGTTGTTCAAATAGACTCTTACAATCAATGAGCCATTCATCTCCTCAAACATCAAAAATTACTGTAAAGCAATGGGATGCATGGGTGCCCTCCTCCTGTGTCGCCACGATGATTCAGCAGTGGGAGCTGACAGATTGGAGGAATAATGAACAGCAGCATGCTGGGTGAGCGCTGGTGTAAGCACATGGCTTCTTTAGCTCTTCAAACCCCTGTATGCCTGCTACAGCAGTGGCAGTCCATCTTTCCTCCTCCTCTGCTCCTGCTGTTCCTGGAATGGTAGACAATCATGCAGAGCAGCTCTTTGAGCAAGTATGGCAAAACAAACAGGTTTGGAAACTTCTTCTCCTTTAGTGGCCCCTGGTGACTTTATCGCCTTTGTGTGATCAGGGCGTCTTCCTTGTTCTGTCACATTTTTCTTTACTTATTAATCCATCTCTGTCTCTTTGTGGCTTTGATGCTGCTGACGGCAGAGCTGTCCTGATTCTGTCACCAAAGCCGTTCTAAAGGTTGGGTACAGTGATCATGAGTGGGACTACAAGGGCTTTGGAGAACCCAAGTGGGGAGATGAGAGGGAGTAAAACAGCTGAGAGTCCACACAAATGATTTTCTGAGCAACATGAAATCTCCAAGGGCAACCTTTCAACAAAGCTGAGGTACATTAACTGACAATTTGTCAGTTAACTTGACAATTTGTCAGTTAATGTACAGTACAGCGCGACTGGGCTATTTGGAGCAATGAGACAGATTTCTGGGATGTCAAGATAATACACACATGTAACACACACACACAGGCTTTAGTCAGAGTACAGAAGAAATGTACATGAATGTATTAGGCATTTCTCCTCGGCTTGAAACCTTCAATTATCCCCCCTGCAGAGGGAACAGGCTTCATGTTTGCATTTCCAGTGGAAGAAAGCAAGATGGAAGTCTGACAGGATGGAGAGCGTGTAAGAAAATGTTCAGCAGGATTGCGGGAAATATGTTTCTGAAAGGGACATAAATTCACCCACTGGTAGTATTAGCCAAAACCAATACTTACAGCTGACTGCATATCCTGTCACAGCATCCTGGAACATGAAACTGCAGTTTGTACAACAATGACGCACACCTTCATGTTTGTGCATGTTATCTGACTAAACATAGGAATAATTTATGAGACCAAGTTGTAAATGATTAATAGAGATTATTTGCTTGTTTTGCTCACTGTTGACAGACAAGTAGCCTCTGGCTGCAGCTTTGTATGCCATTTCTCTTCCAAACAAACTGAGAGGCTATTTCAGAGATGGCGGCTTTCCCAGTTGTAAATTACTTTGGAGTGGAGTCAAGGGTGAATATGTACTTTTGAGTATGTATGTGTGTCTATATATGTGTGGAGGTGTGTTACGGATACATCTATCCATCATTTATGCCATCGCTGGGGTTAAGATAATTTCAAAAAGTGCTAACATTACTAGTGATGACAGTGGAAGACAGAACTTCAGAGAGTGTTAGTTGAATGCATTTACTCAGTATGCGAATAAGCTGTTTGCCTCTATTTGCAGCGTGTTTTGCAGAATACAAACAAGTCATTTGATACGATAAGTGAGAGCTGCTGCATTAGATTTTCCTTTTTGTGCCTCTGCTCTTCTCTCTGGAGCCACTATCACAAGCTTTTCACATAGATAGAGAGGTATGTAGCTTATAAGAGTCCTATGGGTATATGCGGATTTAATCGCATCAAATACCTAGAAGACAAGCTGTTTCGAGTCTGTGAGTTGATGAAAATTCTAATACTTTTAAAGTTATGGAAAATCTTCTGAAAAACAGGTTCATGGAAATGCCATACAATGAAGGATTGAGTAACTGAAGTTATTTAAGTTTGATCCTGAGATGTTAATGCTTTTTCAGCTCACTATAGATTACAAAAATAACAAGGGACGGCATATGCCTGTGGCAGTAATTCTGATGGATGGAAACTACATCTTGTGTCAAAATGTCAGGTGTAATTGTTTTGTAGTGTCATGTCAATGTACATCAACAAGAATTTAATCACTAAACTGTCCTCTCTTGGTACTGCAGAATTGCATATGGTGCATTTAAGCAAAATATGAACATAATACTCACGTACACAGTATTCGCAATTCCAATGCATCTTTTCTCGCCTTTTTTTTTAACAGTAAAATTTAAAGTGCTGTATTTAGGATCCATGAGCTTTATTTTAAACTGTAAACAATAAGGTGACAGAAACAGCTTTTTTTCTTTTTGTTAAATAAACCCATAAGGACCCCATGTGACTTTTGTGGCATTTGGTGGAATTTTGCATTTTTTTCCCAGTGAAAATCATCTATTTTTTTTATGTTTAATTGACTGAGCATGTAGATGTTCATAAAAGCTCAAAGTAAAGTCAAAGGTTATTGTATCAAAACAGAAAGAAATGAAGAGAAGGTGACTTTTTCAGTAAAATATAACATTAACTGGGCATACACCAAGTGTCTCCATCCACTGTCATTAATCAAACTCCATAGATTTTACTGGTGAATCAATGTTGTAGAAGATTCTGATGTTTGCATGGTGACTATGGAGCCTCTGAACATCTAAATAGATCATATCTGATGACCATGAAAAGATGACGAACCGCATTTTACACCAATTATTTACATGTACTGATAGGATTAGTGGATTAACAGTTTAGATCAGTAGATGCTTTTGGTCGACGACGGATGTTTGGGTCTTTATGGGTTAAGAGAAAGACAAACCCACAGTAGTTTACCATCATCTGTTTAGTCCTCCCTGTTTGCCAGTATCATCATGGCTGAGTCTCTTGTTGCCACCATTGATGAGTCCATGCCTGCTGTGGACATTTAACTGGTCTTTCTGATCCAGACCCCAGTGCCACAAAACATTTGCCTGCGTTTGTTGTCTAAACTGTCTGTAAATGCCAGCAAATGATGGCAGTTCTTTTCAGTTTTGTGAATCAAAACACACCGAAACCTCAAACCCAATTTCTAATTCTTGGGAATTTAAAATAGCTGAGCTGAAAATATTTAGTTTTTACATGTTTTCAATTGGTTCAGCAATACTTTTGACCTTGGTATCAAGATCAAGATGGATTGCGCTGAATGTGTACTGTTTTCTCTGTGTGAGTCTTTCATTCTTCTTTCATATTGGACAATGTATGATTGTAAGGTTGTATTTACCAGGGAGCAAAAAACAACAGGAACTGAAGGTGACTTTTTATTTATGTGACTATGCAAGTGTAACTACTATCATGTTACTATGTCATTTGTATGTATGGAGCAGCTTGTACATTCAGCTTGTTTCATCTAAAAGAGGCTCCTAATGGAATGGATGCTGCATATGAGTGACAGATGTGTTCTGAAGTGCCTACAGATTTACAGACTGACTGAAATATGTTGATCTCTGGGCATTATTACAGTTGTGAATCACAGGTCATGGTCAGGCACTGGATGTTGCTGCATGGGTTGTTCACTGTATGCATAAAAAATGCAATACATTAAAAGCAGCTATTACCTGGATAACAGTAACTCTGTGAAGAATTAAGCCTTAGAACGTATTGTTCTAACCTTCGGCTACATTACTCAGTAACTTTTCATTACATTTATTAAGATCCTCATTAGCGACTGAACAACTGAAAGAGAAAAATGACCCCTGGGAATTGAGTCAGTTCACTCAAAATACTCACTGTCAGATCACTAAAGCCCCGTCCATACGAAGATGGTTTCGGTCTTATCCACAAAAGTTTTGTATCAGATAGACCTTTTGACCACAAGAAACCGGCATTTTCAGAAACTGAAACAGCAACTTTTTGAAACCGGGTGCCAGAGTGGATAAATTTGAAAACACCGGTTTCACATCTTCATCTGTACAACCAAACCACAACTTTTATAAAACGATGATGTAATAGCCCCACCTCTCTAACCTTTCACTCTGGAAGCAAGACCACTTCACAGCAACAACAACAATGGCGGACTACAGAGTAGTGCTCGTGCTACAACAGCTAATGAACTTATTGGAAATACTGAATCCAAATCTTTGGCTACTCTTTCATTACAATGAGCGACAAACAATCATAGCTAACAATATTCACTGCATGCTCTTGGATCTACCGCGGGGAGGGGCAACCAGGAGGTAATATTGAATCAGACCCATTAGAACCAAGCAAGTTTTATATGCATGCTCCGCATCTTCTCCGTTTATTGCGAGAGCATTACAACAGGCCTGGCAATGGTACTACGTCATTTTCAGTGGTTTCGTGTGGATGCAGATATTTCCTGAAACGACTCCTTGTTTACGGAGCACTTTTTTGAAAATGACAAGGAAAAAGATCGGATAGGAAAAGATATGATTTTGTGTGGATGTGGCCTAACACACTTTTAGAGGACAACACAACAATAGATATAAAGGTTTTCTCTTCTACTATTTTATCATGAACAGGAATCCACCTCCTCAACTCATCGACTCCTGTAGCATCCTCTATGCTCCTTTTAAAGCCTTGATTCCTACATAAATGGCCTCCTTTTCTGCTGCTTGTGCTACAAAAGAAGCTATTGAAAACCACAGTGTCTGCAGGTACAGTTTCAGCTGTGTTTGAATGTTCTTGGAGCCAGGTGAACCAAGATAAGAGGCCCCACAGATCCAACTAGCATCCCTTCTGCCAAACAGGCCCAAAATGAGGCAAATTATGAAGATGTTCTGAATGCTAGAGGGTTTGAGCCAACTTTTAAATGGCCTTTAACCACAAAAGGCAAGTGAAGATTCACTTGCTCCTTCATTGCATCTTTAGGTACAATGTCCTGCTTATGTAATTCCCTGTTGACAGCATTCTGCTTATCACAACTATTACAGCTGCAGTGATATTCACCACAGCCAAGGCTGCATACTGCTTCTCACAGTAAGTTTATTCACACAAACATCTGAGCTGTTCTTTGGAAGTTTTACTGGTTCCTTTTACTTACATAGCCTCTTCAAAACTTGAAGTCAGCACTAGACAAAACAGAAAATCACTTGTTGTCACTTGTCAATACGTCTACTTTTACTTTTCTGCGGTTTATTAGACAAAATACGTCCCCTTTTCATGCTCTCAACAAGTCTCCTGAAATAACAAAAAGTGCCATTTCAGTCATTGCAGGATAATATTGAGGAATAGCCTCATTTCGTGAGACGATGGTGGCCTTTATGGTCTGTGTGGTTTCATATTTGAAAGAAATTTAATCCTAGAGTTTTTGTTAAAGAAACTTTAACAGAAAAGGATTTCAACATTTGAAACTTCTGAAACTATATTCATCCTTTATCTATAACCACAGCACTGTGGGGAATAAGCGAGATATGACAGAAAATCAGAGGATTGTGCATAAAAGACACCATCTTGCATTTTTTTTTTTTTACCTTGTTTTTTGTCTTAGTACAATAGTCATCTGTCAGCACACTGAATATGAAGAGAAAGATTTGGATGAATGTTTCACACCATTCTTCTTTTTTTTTTTCCTGTACCAATGAGGAGATCTGTGGTTTTGTGGAATTCATTAGTGCCTTTTGTCCATGTTTTACCGATTCAATATATCTTTTAAAAGTTTCTTATTTTGCACGTCAACTTTAAACAAAGCTCTAGCAGTTTTACTCTTGTCAGAAGCAAACACAAAGTAATGACAAGTGACCACAAATAAATAATTTAACAATAACTGGACCCGTCATACGCTTGCCTATCATCTATTAATAATATTACTTCCTACATTTACAATCAGAAGTCATTTTTTGCAATGGATCCAAAAGATAAATGGATAATGTAGCCTCACAAATACATGTCCTTTGCTCTTCCTTTAATATAGAAAATATCGTAATGTATTAAGTAGGACAGAGATAGAATTCATAAGATTAACCCTTAAGAGAAAGATGTTGTCAAAGTCTCCAACACCTAGAGCAAGTGCAGTAAAGGGGAAAGCTCATTCACATTGTACGAGCATCAACTGCTGGAGGCTCCAACATCACTGACCTCACCAGGAACAAGTTTGCAATTCCAGCCAGAAGCAGGATGGAAAGATTCTCTTTCTGGTCGTAGGAGTGAGACCCTGAATATCGAGCAGCCTGGAAAACAAAATAGTCACTGTTGAAGGAGCCAAAACACTAGGAAATTATATTTTCTCCGTGAACTGAGAAGTGGCAGGAGTTTCAAACATATTTAGGACAGCTGCCGTTGTGGGTTGCATCTTCTGCAGCTAGGTGGATTTAATTTTATTCATTATTAATAACCTGGAGTTGTGCTGTCCTCTAATTTTCAAAGTTTGAATGTACAAAGAAAATCAATAGTGGTGCCACCTTTTTAGCCAGGTTACATAAAATTTTCATCATTTTAATTTAGCTTTACATTTTGGTTTTCATTTATAGAAGCTGAAAAGGGTTGCATGAGAATATATACAGTTGTGCTCATAAGTTTACATACCCTGACTGAATGCGCATGGGACGGTCTTGAATGTTCCAGCATGACAATGA
>JAPQRP010000018.1:6788452-6811421 GCA_037367295.1 Apogon hyalosoma
ATACAGAGGATGAAGAACTAGGGTATGTAAACTTATGATCAGGGTCATTTGGATAGTTTCTGTTGTCAGTAGGATTTTAAAAGAGCAAACACATTTGTTTGATAATAAATGGCTTCACCAAACCACTAGCCATGAGTGAAAGAAAAGTTTTTTGTGTTACCATTCATATTCTCTGAAAAATGGCCCAAAAAATCAGAAATTCTGCTAGGGTATGTACATTTATAGGCACAACTGTATAACCTAAAATGACACATATTATACAAAGCAGTTTTCTTAAAGACCCTGTTTTTTACCTGCAAATTTATCATTTTCATTTATCAGTGTTATCATTTATTTATTTTCACCACTGATTTTCATTTAGTTTTTCTCAAGTACAAATTAGCACTTAAAAATGTTCTGGGATCTGATCCAAAGCGGTGTCACTTTTCACCTGACATCTACATATACAGTTTTGTTAATGGCAGAACAGTGGGCCGTAAAGTTCAGACTGTGCAAAACTCCAGGTTACAGGTCATTAAGTTTACATAGAGGAAAAGAGGCCACTGGTATGGTACAGGTCTTTTACAAGGAGAGGGCAGCCACAGGCTATGTTGCATTAGAGCCACAATTAACTGTGTTAATATGTAGTGGATCCTCCCCTCATTCAGTTTTCTGACAGCCGGTAGTGGTATTGACCCCCATTAACCCAGCCACTGTACCTGCCTCTCAGCTCATATCAATAGCCATCTGGCCCTCACACTGCACAGTAATGACGACAGACTCAGTCATAGCTGCAAAAATCATAGTATGATATTCAAGAGAGGCGAGAAAAAAATAAGTTAATATCTTATATGTGCTCAAATACTTTTTAACTGAGAAAAACAGGCTCCCAAACCCTGCAGGCCGTGACACACAAATGAATGTTTTAATTTTATCTCTACAAGGCAAAAATGAAAATCAACACTACACCCACTGGCAGGAACAGATGGAAAATAGGAGTGCAGGGATACTTAAGCAAAGACAATTGTACAAATGTTTGTAGAACTGCTGTATCATGCCCTGCTGATGCCAGAAAGACAGACGCAAGCACCTTTTTTTTTTTATGAGTATAAATAAATTTGGTGTTTCATTTGTTAATATACTTTTGTTACTTGATTTGGATTCTTAGCTAAAAGTTACAGGTTTACAGTTTGACTTGAACTCTCAGCAGATACACTATTTTATCAAAGTGGCTACTGACACAGTACTGTGGCATGAAGTATTGTTTTTTCTATTACTGCAGAGCCAATCAGCACCCTCGTTATATCATGTCCAGGCTGGTGAGTTGTTACATCCTGAAAAGTACTAAGGCAAACAGATAGCAAATAGCTCATACACAGAAACAGTGGGGATGTAGCTCACTTGGTAACGTATGGTCCTGCAATGCAGAAAACTCAGGTTCAGTTCCTTGTAGAAGTAGTGTTTTTCATTTTTTTTCAAAAGATTTTCAAACAGGGGATGAGAGCGGGGGGGCATGGTGCCAAGGGCGCAGGTAGGTAAATCCAACATTGATATAAATCAGCCACTGGGACAACGTTCAGAGTGCAGAATTCGGAGCACAGCACTCAATACACTGAACTGACACAGAACTGAGAAGTCACATGGTACACTACCACATCTAACAAGTAGCTCCACCCACCTTCTCTAGCCTCACTGACTGCACAGAACAAAGAACACCATAAAACAACACAGAGTATTTAGAACAATAATTCCTATTCTATACAATACACTATCACTAATTTGTCGTTTCGTAATGAGTTCATGGAACAGTATCCATGATTGGCTCTAGTACAAATGCTTACATCTGATTGGCTCTGTGGCAATAAACAAAGCAATATTTTGTGCCACAGTACTGTGGCAGTAGCCATTGCCCTATTTTATATTTATACTGTATAGGCTAAAATGAATTTGGCTCAGAATGTGTTTTTATTCAGACAGAAATATGCCTAAAAAGACATGACTTGTGTTCACGCTGACCTGTGTCTACACACTCTGACTGCTTTTACAGCTGAATTATACATCTGACATCCTCCTGATTCACAACAGTCATAATAGTCAGACAACTGAACTCCCAAACAAAATAAATCTATAAGCTGCAGGCACGAGTGAGTGAGAAAGGGGCAGACGCAGAACAAAAAGCAGGTTGGCGGGCTGGACTCACATTCTGGGAATTGGTGCCCAGAACACAAGCCAGTGGACGGCAGATCAGAGGAAACGAGTTGCCAGTGAAGTGGGAATCATTCTCTTTTAACCCTTCAGCACCGCTTTCTCTTTGTCTTTTCTGCTCTTTCATTTATCTTACTGTTTGTTTCGATTTTCTAGGGTTTTTTAGATTTCGCCGTCCTTTCACTCAACCTTTTATTTGACCACCTAGCTAGAAAATTGACATCTGGCTTTTTAAAAGGAGCCACTTTGGCATCTAAAATCCTGAAAAATAACCTAGAACAACAGCTATAAACATGGCTGTTGTGTCAATTGTTTCCTCATTTGCTGCTCCCAGTTGGCCACATGAAATGTCTGAAAACTGATGATTTTCTGCTTGTTCTCTGAAACAGGTGACTGCAATCAGATAACATGAAGGACTAGCGGGCAGAACTGATTGTTGTTTATGCCTAATAAGCTCTTTCAAACTGGCACAATGGAGGGGATTTGGTCCTTGACCCACTTAATTAAAATACTGGTGGAGATGTAACACAATAATGGCTTTGAAGTTAAACACAACAGTCCTATTCATGTTCCCATTAGCATTCTTTTCTCACCAGCTTCATTGAGCTTACCAAGGACTATGCAATATCACATATTCTGCCACATTCTTATTAAACACCATAGAAATGAACTTTTTGAGTAACTATGACTGCATCTGACACTTATTCAGTGATGCAATACCTATCAATGTAGGAAAACGCCTCTTTGTGTGAAAATTATTGGGTGGGGCAAAGTTTCTTTTGACAGTGAAAAGCTGTAATGGGCGGAAATGAGAGAGGGACTTGGAAGTCACAGCTGGGTGACAGGACTGGGCTTCAGTGCAGATGGATTGTCTTCTGACAGACAGAGGCCGGCCCTCCACCTCTCTTCTTCACAGATAAATAATAGGATGAAGGAATGAGCAAAGACAGCCAGGAGAGAACGAGTCTCTACTCAAAGAGCAACGCCATTTATCAGTGTCAGAGCAGACAACTTATGTTAGCCAAACACACCACAGACACACAAAGTGCACACATACAAGTAATAGCTGAAAGCAACAGACAATGATGTATGTTGAGTTTAGATTTTTGTAGAAAAATGACACCAGTTTGAATTGATTTTCACTCAGATTTCACACCGCACAGAAGGAGCAAAGCAAAGAAATATTTTTTTTTCCCAGAAAATAGTTATGTTTTTTTCCAGGAAGAAAAATAACCTTGTCAAGCAACATGCTTGATAAGATTCATTATAAAAGTAATCTCACTCTGAGAAAATATTTCTCATTTTGCCTTAATAAGATATTCAAGTCTATACAGAGTGAGATGTATCTAGTAACAAACTAAACAATGGTTTGCATAATATCCCTAGAGAGAAAATCTTGTTATTTTAAGATTGAGACCATTTGCACAAACATTGTATGTCTTAAATAATTCAGTTTTAATTGCTTGTAATAAACACAATTTGCTTAAATTTGGCATTTTCTCACATTTGTTCCATTATGGTCTTCTGTGGCTAGCTTTTTATTCTAGTTTTAAGAAACAAAGCCAAGTTAAATTTGTTTACTGAATTGGCAGATTTTGCTGCTTTTTGCTTAGTGAGGCTGTTTTTCCAGTACATGCTGCACACATTTCAGATTTCTTTGTGTTTCCTGCTGGAAAAACATATTCCAACCATTAAAAGTTTAAACTATCTTCTACTGCAACAAGCACAACTCAGTGAATGTTGGGTTAAAAGAGAGTGTAGTCAAGCGAGAAAAATTGGAAGAAAACGCTGCCCATTCTTCTTTGAACTAAGCTTGAAAAAATAAGTTAAACTGCAGTGTTTGCGCTGGAAAATTAAGTTCGAAAACCCAATATCAAACAGACCAGTACAGGCTGCATGTCCACAAATACAGTGTGGAACTCAATTATACAGTCATATATTCATACAAACGTGGTCAGGCATTTGGATAGATATATTTACACTTTTCTGTAGAAATAGGCCAGAAAAACAAGGGATCCAAAAAGAATACTCTCCCCTCACACACACACACACACACACACACACACACACACACGTTGCTCTCACTGAGCTGCACACATTAAACAAAAGAAACTTTGATATTACTCAACAATGTGAACAGCATGGCCTCACATATGGAAGACCATGCTGTACACTCTCCCACACAAACATGTCAGACTGCCTTGTGATTATGTGATAGAAATTTGTGGCTTCTGTCCGCAGTCACTAATGCATATAATGCAATACTTAGCATTCCGATCACTCAAAACTCAAGTAAATGTGACGGGCGATGAGTGTGACCTCTTGTACAGCACACAGAGTCTGATGACGAAAGTCTTTTCTCAATATGTGTGACAGCTCAATCCTGTGTGACACACTCCTGTCTCGTTGTCTTTACATGTCTACCTCCCCGGGCAACTGGCTGACAGCTCGGCAGCAGCAACAAAAAAGCACAGCAACCCCGCTCTGTCACAGGAGTACAGCAGCCACTCCTTCCAGAAAACAGAGCAGGATTGAGAGACAGCAAGTGGAGATAGGAGGAAAAAGAAGCAGTATAGACACGTTTTGTGCAGAAGGTAGAAATAGAAATTTAAGGAGGGTCACCATTTATCATCCAGACAGCTTTTTCCATCCTGTTACATGCTTCTTTAACTTTTTGAGTTGGATAACGGACATTGTCAGGTGAATTTAAGAAATTTTAAGCTGTGTTGAGAGTGGAAGGTGAATTTTAGAGGTGGTATTACTGCACAGAGTCAAAGGAAACACAGGCTTGCATCAGCTTGCATCATCCCAATGGAAATGTCAGTGACTTATTGATCAAGAAACACACTCAGAAATGTGAAGAAGTCAGACACAGTTTGTAAAGCTAATATAACAACCAACCACATCTGCCCATCGGACTTTGTCATCCTCCTGTAATACAGTGTCAGTGTTGCCAGGCTTTAAAGCTGCAGTGCTTGGTGTCTTTTTAACATCACTGTGCAAAAACTGTCTGAGGAGACAATCTGAGAATTTTGCATCTACTGTTTCCCTGCATGTTCAAGTTGTAGAAAATCTATCATGTGAGGCAAATTTTGTCTAATCTCAGGTGTTTTCAGACAACTAAGGGAGTTAAGTATGACGGGGGGTGTTTTATTCAGAACCAAATAACATCTGTAACATAAACTAGCGTGTTGACCCATGGGTCCATTTCAACCTCTCAGCTGGCATGTCTGTTTCTGCACATGAAATCTGACACCATGGTAATGTAGCCCTTTTGTTCATCTGTTGCTAGGTAACCCACTTCAATGATGATTCTATAATTCTGGGCATAGCAACATGATTGGCCATTGGGAGGCCATTGTATCCCAAAATTACTAATATCTCCCAAAATATTGATCCTATCAGCTTGCCATTTTTGCTAGTCTCTTCCTTGACCAAAAATACATAAATATGCCGAACTGCAGCAGTCAGCTCTTTCTGGATTTTATGTGATGCCCAAGACACACAGACAGAGTCCACTTCCCTTTTATAATATAGGATGCATTAATACTAGAAAGTGTCACAACCCGGCTCTGAGATTGCGACAAAACAGGGAGACGGACGAGGTGGTAAAATGTAACAGCGATTTATTAACAAAACTAACAATAGTTAAATTCAATGTGCAACAAAAGACCGCCAGCTGAGAGGAGCAGTGCCAGATTGACCAGGGCGGGGTGTACTGGAGCAGAGAGACCACGCCGGACTGGAGACACCAAACCAGAGAGCAGACCCAAGACAGAATGAAGAACCAGGTGGAGCCGCTTAAGTGGGCGATGCACGCCTGCTACAGGTGTCTCTGATCCGCGTATCTTCACCTGTAAAACACACCGAACAGTGCCCCTTGTGCCCAAAAGCTGCGGGGCCGTCACCAAAGAATCAAAATTTGCCTACAACGTGACAACTTTTCAGTCTTTTTTCGGGTCATTAATATGATTCAGCAACAGCCATTTACATAAATACATCTTGCAAATAATCTTTTCGTTTGATTATACATTCAGTGCAGATGTCGGCCCCATTCAGTGAAACACTTGAACTCAAATGAGCATTTAATAACTGATTGCTGATCAGATCATTAAACATAGCCTGGACGTGACTCTGCTGCTTTGGGTTTCAACATGGATGCTTGGAAACATGGATACGCTTTTCCGTAACAGCGTGAAACTGCATTAGCTCATTTATCTTAATATTTAGTCATTGATTTGGACTGAGAGGAGAGAGCTGCAGAAGGAGGGCATGCATTTTCAAGCTGTTGCATATATATGTATATATATTTTTTTTTACAAGATTTTGACTCATGCATTTTTAACTGACTGGTTGGATGTAGATTTTTGCCTACAGTTGTTATTTAGTTAAAGCTTTCAATACACTTACACACCAACTACATATACATGCACGCTAATATTAAACTAGCACTGTGCTATTCAGAATAAGACATTAAACCAAAGTCAATACATATCTTGAATACAACATATTGTGTAAGGATATTTCCAATTATTCCTTATTCCTAATGCATTCCTAAGCATTTTCTGATAAAGACATGTGGGATATGCTGAAATCATGTAGGTTTTAGGGGTATTCTTCGGGCATACATTCACATGGGGGTTTTATCAGCAGTTTGCAACACAGCCTCTTGCCTCTTAACTCTGCGCATTCCATACAAACCATCACGCCAACAGTCTGTAAAGCTACGGTAGGGATGCACGCCAAAAAGAAAAGCACACATTTCTATTCGGAGGAAGAAACGGATCTAAGTCTTAACATTGTGAAAGACTTAAATATCAACAGGTTTTAGATACCGTACGTGCACACATCATAAAAGATCTTTTCAAGAAGGAGGCTGTGCTGGCGTTGCTGAACTAGTCACATTGTTTTATATGTTAATTAGAGCATACATAGTTGCATTTAAACAGGAATGCCAAGGATTATTCATTTTAATTAACCAGGCATATTGTATTTTTCAGAGTAAGGGCTATTTTCAACAGGATTATTTTCTGCATGTAAATACAGTCATTGTCTCTGTAGCACATGTTAACCACTGTCAGTTTTGATGTTGTTTTGCTGCAGCTATTTTATCATTTTTCCGACCTTAGAGTTCAACACACTGTTAAGTTTAAAGACTCTGGCAGCTAGTTGTTAAATCTCCAAGGCTGTTTCAGTGACACCTTCTGCTGTTTTAAAGTATGAGGCAGCTGTTGAGTTAACTTCCCCTCAAACTCTTAAACTTTTGTGACCTCCACTTATCTTTGCCAATGATGTCTGCCTGTGTTCGTTTGTGTTATTAGTTAAAACTCATTTTTTCAGTAGTTGTCAGAGATGCCTTAGTAATCAGACAATCACTATTTGAACTTGCTAAATCATGTTTTAAATGCTACACTTAAGTGAAATGTGACAACCTTTTAAATCCTGGTATCCTTTTTGATTAGTTTTCTATGAAGTTGTTTTTCTCATTTTAAAAATACACTCATACACTGTTCACACCTAAATAGTGCTCGTAAAAAGCGCCAATATTCCTTTTCAGTATGTGCTAATGTTACCATGTGAGAAAATGAAGCTGGCATGCTATTTAAATGAAAAATACCACAGGAGTATGTGATTTTCTATATGCCAAATGCATCTGAGTCAGTATTTGCATAGTACCCTGGAATTAAAACACCTTGTGTGCTTTTTAAGTCAATATATCATCATTTCAGCAGAGCTGATTGGATGAAAATTCAGCTTATGTGAATCAGCAGTGAGTGGAATTCACTACAGGCAGTAATAGCATGAGGAGGATTTGATTGACCAACAGGGAAGAACGGAGGTTCAATGACACTTCTGTAAGAGACCAACAAGGACTTGGGGTTCAGAGAAGTATCGTGAAGAACTGTGCCTCTTCAAACACTAAATGGGTTTATTGGCAGGTTGCTGTCGTTCAGCAGGAGGGAGAGCGGTTTAGACCACTGCTGGACGGACGCAGCAGTGTCACAGTCGTTCACAATCTGATTTCTGGGTCCCAGTTCAGGAAAGTGTCCAATTGGGATTCACTTATGAAGTGCTTGGTGATAACAAGAGAGGCTGAGGCTTCTATCAGAGGCAGACAGATTCATGCTTGTGGTTGGAATCCAAACCCGAGCCCATTTCTGCTCAAAGGACGAGAAGAATTCAAGCCACTGGCAGTATATATCAGTGTTTTTAGGATTTACACTTGTGGCTGGCATGAAACAAAAAAGGGGGAATGTCAGAGAAAAGTGATGAGGAAAAGAGAGAATACTAAAGTGACTGAGACCAAAACAAAATCAGTTGAGACTTGTCACACATTCTGATACAAAAAGACAGCAGTTAAGTGATACATATTTGCACAAAACAGTGTTTTTTAACAATAAATACATGTGCTTCAGTGCAATACATTGCAATACACCCAGAGACATCAAATGCAGATATGAAAGCAGCTTGGTTATAAAAGTGTCATTTATTTCCTTGATGTGCATAAAAGTCACATGCAGAAGAAAAAAAAAATCTCTATGAATATAAAAATACAATAAATACCAATAATTTAGATATAATGCATGAATTTATGTCCTTATTGATTTTGTAAAAAAAAAAAAAAAGTGAAAAAAAAACAAAACTGAGAAGCAAGAGTAAGAATTATGGATAAGCTCATAGATGTGAGAGCAATGGATAGATGTGACTGAATTGTTGATTCAAGCACATCATACGGAGTTTGGATAGATACAGAGATGTAAAAGGAGGGAGAGCCTGCAATGAGCAAAGACATGTCAGTCTTTAAAATTCTTGCATCACAGCTGGAACTCCATCCGTGCCAAAAGATAAGGCATTTTCAAACGACCCCAGCGGAGCCAGAAGGGGGATAGAATCAAAGAAGCAAAATGAGTTGTAAGATGAGACGAGGTCAAGGAGATTGGTACGACTTAGATGTATAGCTGAGAAATTTAAAATCTGGCACATTTTTTAGTTTAGGTTTAGTCAGCTTCAGCTGGAATGTTTATATGAAACCTGTCATTCAGGAAAAGAAGGATGCTCACAAAAAACTCTCCACAAAGCAAAAGTACTCCTTCTCCAAAGTGGATAACTAAAGCAAAGCCGTTCAGTTTCAGCCTCTGGCGTCTTTTTTGGAAGGAGTTTGTTTGAAATGTGAGTTCAGGCTCAGAGGCTAGTTCAAAAATAGCACAGCCCATCAAAAAAATCCAAACAACACAGGGTCTTGTCGCCACTGAACACCACTTATCCTGACTTAATGCCATGTTGAGCCTTGTCAAGCACCTTCAGTCCCTGTCTGAGTGTCTCAGGGGCTGTGATTGGAGTGTCAGGCCGAAGCACAGCACAGCACTCCATAAGTGGCTATCTGGTGCTTCATTTGGGAACACTTAAGACTCTCCCTCCGCTAATTACGTAGCTCTAATTAGCTTGCGGGTTGGATTCAGTAAATTCCTAATTGTCTATTGACATTATGCAATGAGCTGCAACAAAACCCTCTATCTCAGTTACCGTATCGCCTCCGCAGCAAAAAAATATAGACCGCTGAAAGTGTCACTCTTTCGTTTTTTTAGAAGCGTTCAGAAACACGAGCACTCGCTGGAAAGAGAATGCGAATATTCATAGTCAGTATTCCAATCATGACTTTTCAAAGTCAGCAAAGATGTGAAAGACTCAAGTCTGTCAGAGTTAGCCTGAAATATTGTCTCTTTTTTTTCCCCGGCTCCCTCTGTCTCTGTCTTTGTTCCTTTATCAAATTTAAATTAAATGAGCTTTACTGGGATGAAATGCTTGTGTTTGAGACAACAACAATAACAATACAAAGTTAATGAACGATACTGAATTGCTACCAGACAAAGACGTAACAAGACATAAAAATGATTAACAATAACAGAGACACGCTTAGCGATTCTGCAACACAAGCCTGGATCCCCTGAGCATTTCTTGGATCCTCAAAAACTCACATTTTCCATATAGACAAAGAATATAGATGTAAGCATCCGCAAAGTCAGTTTAGCTTTGGGATTAGGCACACATTCAGTACTTGTGTATGTGTGAATTTATTCTAGGAGCTTTGGTTGGAAGGAACAGTAACACAGCAACAATGGCAAATGGTGCATAATATTTGCCGTTTTCATTAATTCAGCTCTTTTACTTTGCAAGGGGAACATTTGAAGCATCAGAGATGGCACATATGATGGTTACCTTCCCAAAAATGCTGATTGTGGTCATTAAGATATTAACTGAAGAGACTGTAGACGCTTGAAAACACTTACACTCTAAGCATTTTGTGTAACTATGACAATATCTGCTAGTGCTGTGAATTTGTAACCTTTCATGTTGGTACATATAAGAAAGAAAACAACTCAAACTCATTTAGGGAATACACTCTCTTAAAACAAACTCTCTCTGGCCTCTAGACAATTACCAAACCAGCAGGCAGTGCAGGGAATCACTTTCTCCTAATAATGTTACAGAATGAAATTGTGAAATAATTATAATAAGTAATTGTAATGTGTTATAGCTGTTTAGCTAAGAGAAAAAAATATATAATTAAATCACAGTGACTAATGAAAATGTTGGTCATCACAGAGAGGTTATGGTAGAATAGTAAAGAAATATATGTAACATTTATTATTTCATTGCTTTGTATCTTCTCAGTGTTGAGGAACAACATGATATATGAGGAGCTGCGCCCAGGTCTAGACTGACTCCATTCATTCGGCGCCATGTGATTAATTGATGAGCGATATTTTTATTGGTTCTTTTGTCTGAATTCTCCCCACCTCCAGTCTGCTGATCAGATCAATACATGATGCTCTAAGCAACATGAGCCGGCCACGTCAGCCTGCAACCAGTCGACCAGACGGACAAAAACACCTCTCACTGCTGCAAATTCAGCAACATTTTGAATAATATATTGTTGAATTCAATACATTGAATAACTTTTTACAGTAAGCAGTGTTGAATTCTATTGTGAGGTTTATGCTGTAAGCTTAAATAAATGTTCTTAAAACATTTAGTATGAAATAAATCTGAAAGTAAGTTGTATCAACAATTCTCAAAATGTTCTCCCCACCTCCTTGGTACCTAAGTTTATAAAAAAAATATGCAAAGGATTGTGATAATATCTGTACTTTACTCTTCCACCATCAAAATAAAATAAAACAAGTGGTTCCAGGCACAACAAACCCCACCCCTTGCACGAATTGTAGCCTATTTTGGCATCGATCCAGCTGATGTTATCATGTCTATGCATGTGCTGATGTCAGCATATCAATTGCCTCTATATATGTGCCAAGTTTGAAGTAAATTAAAACAAAATTGCTGTTTTACAGACATTTGAAATTTCACCCATTATAAGTAAATGGGGAAAAAAAAAGATTCATTAAAAATTTAAACTTCGGCCTTCTTTTCCCAAAATGTAATGACATGTATTCTGGGTCACTGGCTATTTATAAAGCCAATTTGGTGTGAATTCAACCAATAGTTTTGCTGCTACAGACACTTGAAATTTCACTCATTATAAGCGAATGGGGAAGAAAAAAAAAAAGATTGGAAAAATTTGTAAAAATTTGAACTTTGACCAACAGTTAACAAAATGTAATAAGGTCTATTCTACATCACTGGCAATCTATAAACCCAGTTTGGTATGAATTCAAACAATAGTTTTGCTGCTAGAGTGTTACCAAACAAAGATGCAAACAAACCGAACCAATAACAACGCCCCTTGCCTCCCCTTCAGTGGGCGGGGTAATAATGACTGAACCACCAACTATGTAACAAACAAATCAAATGCTAACTTACACAAGTCTCATTTTTTAATGTATTGAATTTTTTTTTGGTCATGTTCTAACAGTGACATTGTTTTCTTATTACATTGTTTTCATCATCTAGAGAACACTCATCTTGTATTTTAATCAGAGAAATCACTTCATCTATTACTGCCATTTATTTTACTTGCATTATAAAAACAGCTCTGTGACTCATCTGTAGTTGTGACTATACATTTGGGAAAGACAGGAAAAAAGTGTTGTTGTTATATGGTTTTGTTAAGTAATTAGAATGGTTACATTAATTATGACATTTTAACGGGTTAACTAGCGATCTGTGACCTATTACATTCCAAGGGTAACCCTCACAACACTGGGACTGATTTATTACCTTATTTATTAATCCAGAGAACAATTCCTGGCAAAACATCTTTTACATGAATGAAAAATGTGAGGATTTGCTGTCACTTCCTGTAGGCTAAAAGCATTTGCAGATGATTTAGTGTTACTGAAACGTTTAAGCATTTCAAGTTCCTAACACGCACACCACCCAGTGCTGATTCAGGATGCTTTAACAGCATCGTTTATATTACTGCTGCGAGTCAGTGAGTTGCTCTGAACACCTCCCAAAGGGCACCGTTGCAGAACACCTTAACCGTAACTGTGACATTCTAAGTCTACAGTTTCATCTCATCCAGTTATCTAACTTTTCTCTCTAAAACACAAGTCGTTTATAACTATATATTACAGAAATGAGTGAATACTTTCAATATAATGCAGCGGATTGATTTTATTTACGTAGGTTTTCTTACATGAACCCCATGACCCCAATTTGGAATGTTTTTTTCAGCATCTATATTTCTTGAGCTACAATCTACGAGCACTAAGGCTATAATTCAGAAAGCCCAAAATAATTTTTTTTTAAGAGTAAAATAATGCAGGGAAGCTGTGAACGAATTTCAGTGGGAGTTGCAGAGGAGCAGATTGAAGAGATACAGTAATGCGCTGACTCAGCTGTTATGTGACAGAAGTTAACATAAGCTCCTATATATGTATATTTCACACAGTGCCAGCTTTTAGACACACTCCAGTTTGGCGCTAATACTCGAAAAGATGAATATTCTCTGTCTGGAGGGAGAAATCGGACCAAACTCCATGAAAGTAATAGATGCTGAAAACTAATCAAGTCCACCAGTAAGACTTTCCTGTTTTTAAATGCGTTTTTAAAACACAGTAAAAAAAAAAAAAAAAAAGTGAAATGCAAAAAGGTGAAACCGCTGACATTTGAAGTAATTTGCAGCAAATCATAAAACAACTGTTTCCCACCCCGCAATCTGCTTTTTCCACTTGTGTGTTTCATCAAAGATTATTTAAATGAGATGTAGATGCAAATCTGAATCTTCAGTCACATTAATTAGCACATTTGTACTTACATTAATTATGACAGGGGATAATATCATATTAAACACATACAGCAGCTACTCTGTACCAACGTCTCTAGTGCATTGGGGGCTTTCATTGCCGCAAAGTACAAAAGAATATTTGATTGGCATTTCATCGCAAACCTTATTTACTTGTTGCTTTACATTTCAGTGTGTGTCCCTCTGTGCGCAGGATGAATGACAAAGAGGTTTCATGTGAGGAGAGTTTTGCCTGGATACAGTTCTTCTGACTGCACTATTATTAATTCATGTGTGTTTATGAGTCTTATTGCAGCTTCTCTCTTTTTTTTTTTTTTCCAAAAGCATCTGACTGACTTGCCATATGTGCACTTGCCCACAGACACACATGCTTGTGTGTGTGTGTATGTGTGCATATGTGCTTGTTTGTATTAGTTTTCTGGTATCTCTAGAGGCCAAAACAACACTTGTGCTAAAACACAAACAGCAGCCCTGCAGAACCCAGAGGAGAATTTCATTGCCGTAGGTATTTTTCAAGGTGTTGTGCAGCCGAGGTTTTCTGTTGGTTTGAATGTATGTTAGTATGCATTTATGTGTGTGTACGGTGCATGCATGCAGATTTATGCAAGTTGACTGCATAGAACCATTAAAAAAAATGAATTTATACGCATGCAGTCTGAGGGTATGAATCTGTGTAAAGAGATTATAAAGCCACAGGTGTTTTGTCACAGTTTGTCAGGTTGTACTCATGTCACCTACCCTCAGGCAGTACCTGCTGGTCATTCTGGTCAATCTCAGAACTGACAGTTTTTCTTCTATAGCAAGTACAAACTCTTCAGCACAGAACAGAACAGCAGCAGCAGCAGCAGCAGCAGCACACAGGAGAGGATTTCTTGCAAGGCGAGAGGTGTATTAAGTTCAGAAATGCGCCTTGTAGCCTTAGCTTTTCACTGAAGAACATATACATAGAAACATTTGCCTCACCAAGGTCCCTTACTTTAAACTATGGCAATAATTAAAAGTAATTACCAGCATGAGATGTCTGAAAACTCCCTTTAAAAGCACCCTCACATCAGCTCTCACAAATAATTACTGCAAGCACTCAAGGTACATTAATGCTGGCAGGGACAGACAGAACATGCACACATATGCATACTGATTACATTCATAAATAAATACAGTCCTTTGTGTATGTTGTGTTGATTCTTTATGCTCAGACAGAGAGTAAATGGTTGAGTAAAGCTCTAGTATTGGCAGCAGGTATGGCAGCTGCATGTCAAAGGGGTTGCCATGGTGACTGGGCATCGTCGGCTCAGCCATTCGCTCCCTCCCTCTCTGTCTCTCTCTCTTTCTCACTATCTCTTTCACTCACTTTTTTGCTGCTAGTTATTTTGTCTCATACCAGTGGACAGCTTTATGCAGCTGTCGTAGCCTGGTGGACCCAGTCGACAAAAGCACCGAGGCATTCTTTAAGTCATTTAAGGGGCACCGTGACGCTCATTATTAATGTACTACAACAACACGTCTCTGTCCCGTTCCTTGTCTGAGGAGACATCTGCAGGAGAACATCACTGGCTCTGGCATCATGCCTTCATGTACTGATGGCTTTTTCTATCACAGCACCATAATTGGGTGGGAAAAAAGTACAGAGCGAGCCCAGAGCAAATAATCACATCCTGACAAGAGAAATGATCATGTTCAGCGGCAAAGCTGAGCAGTTGCGAGCCTCCGACACAAATGTCACACCACTTTCTGCTCCCCTGCCTTACATGCTGAGGTCATCAAGAGCTTCTTCCGTTAATTGCTTTGCCATGGACTTTGTGACTCCCAGAGGGTGCATTGCCCCTTTAAACCCTCCTGAGATCACGGCCAGCACAGCTCTCTATATCCTCAGAGACTTAGGCTGGTTTTCTAGCTAAACCTTCTTCCTACATCTGAGCTGGCCCTAAACCTCTCCTTTTATGCAAACGCTTACCCTTCCTTCACTGTATTCACAGGCCTGTCATTAATGCTGCTTACTATGGTCTTTAACCTACTCGTTAACACAGTCGATTAGCGCAGAGAAGCTAAGTCGGGCTGGGACGGTGGCAGAGCATAATGGCTAAATGTCAGCCATATTCTGTCTGCAGTGTGAGCCTGTAATGAGAGTGAGGGAGCTCTGAAAATAGGAGCTATTGCTTGTAATGGGAGTCTCACGCAATGACTCAATGGCTTCTTTGTCTTGCTGAGCTCCCATACAGGAGCAGTGACACACACACTGAGGCTTAGATAGATAGACACAATATACACACATGGGCAAAGCTTTAATTTCCACTTGGTGCTGGAGTGTGCGCACAGCGACTCAGAAAGTCACACAGAACATTAAAATTGCACACGCATTCATTCAGTTAGTACACCCACTCACACGTATGGAAATGTAAAACACAAAACACGCATTTGAAGGAATATAAACCATATTATGCACAGTCCCTTCACAACATGAAATTAACTCAGCTTACATAATCTTTCCAATTTCTTTCCTTTCGTAGGGATGCATTGTGTTAAGAGACATCTTTCTTCTTCTAAAAAATGAGGCTGTGGCTTACAGAGGAAAACGGAAAGGTACAAAGAGCTGCGGCAGAAAGTGTTTTGGAACAGAATTTGTGAAGCCGCCAGTGAGCGTTTGCCATCCCTCCCATGTAGCTAGTGTTTACAGACAGCCCAGTGTGTACTGAAACAGTCCTCCGTGCCTGGGAGACATAATTTGCGCCTTGAGGACCCACTACATAAAATGTTTGGAAATGTGATAGGATGTTTCAAAGCACCAACAAAATCAGCCCCTTTGAATAGCTGCCCGGAGGATTAACGTCAGATCTACCAACAGACTATGGCCTTTATCAAAAATATCCCCACAATATTTTTAGCCTTGGTGGCCCAATTGAGTTTCAGAATCAGACTCTTATACCATCTGAATTACTGGTACATAATATATATAATTTGTTTGACAAAAATGCATCATACGACACTGCTTTTAAGTCTTTTCATTTCTTAAACTGTTCTTCACCTTCACCGGCTGGTGAGCTGCAAGGATAAGCAGCTTGTTTTTGCGTTTAATTATTGATGGTTGCTTTGTTTGGTTGCATCCCAATGGAAGAAACAGACAATATGCTGAAGCCTCCTTAGTTAAAAAAAAAAATCAAGTAGGTCTTTTATCAACCAAGGACTTATGTCAATGGTAAATTATCCTGAATAAAAGATGACGTACAAGGAGCGGAGATCATTAACAATCACATCAATATTAAAAGCTTTGAGTCGGAATGTTGAGTTTCTTGCTTTTACTTTGAATTAATGCTGCTAATTTTAGAAAAGCACTTTAAACATAATTCAGTGTTAGTCATATAAACCATCTTTTCGGTTGCTCTGCATATTGTTTGTTTCTTTGGTCTCAAAAGTAGAAAAGCATTAAAAACATTCAAACGTAGACTCTCGTTGGTCTATTTATAATAAGACTATACAACTGTGAGTATATCTGGCTCATTGCCAGCACATACAATCACAACGTATGCTTCTCTTGTAAGAGACAAAAGCATTTCAGGTTTGGAAGCCTATGTTAGTGTTTTATGTGATCCACTGGGGTGCGTTTTTTTTTTTTTGTTTGTTTGTTTGTTTTTTTTTCACATACAAGTACTTCATTGCACCTGATCTGTGTGCCAGAAAAGTTTGTTATGTATTCCAAAGTTTTGACCTATTCCATATGCACATTTATATTGTTTTCTATTTGAGCCTGCCAAATTCCTGTGCAGATGAATGCCACAAAAATAATGGAGATACAGCCCTTTAGAGTAGCATAAAAATGCACAATTATATAATTATAACTAAAACAAAAGTGTAAAAAATGTAAATGTCTTTATCGTATCATCGTGATGGCTTGTGAATTTAGAGGTTTTCTACCTGTTCTGATCTTTACATGCATATTTCACCCAGCAGATTGCATGTTTCAGAAGGTTATTCAACAGCTGACTCAGAAAAGAGGTCGCTGGCTCGGATCATCCAAGACGCCGCTCGTAACATCACATACTGTAAAATACAAGCTGATATTCATGACCATCTTGTTTCTTCAACCTTCATTCGTATTAGTCATGAAGTGTTTTGTCAGGAGGTACAACCACAATGTGTGTTTTCCTTGTAAGGGATAACCACATGCAGAGCTGGAACCCTATGTTTTCATGTTTTACGGTGCCTTATTCTGTTGAAAATGAGTCGCTAATCATGTCCAAAGTGTGTGCCAGAAAAGTTCACTCATACATATTTAATTCCATTTTATACGAGGCTGCCAAATTCCTGCACATATGAATGGTGCTAGAATACTAAGTATGGCTCTTTGAGATAGAATAAAGAATATAGTGGGATTTGTAAAGCTGAGCGTGACACATTTAAACACCTACTAACCAGTGAAATGATGGAAAATGCTTTTTGTGCTCAGGTGACAAGCTATTTCAACCATAGCGACTGGGCCAAAATTACTGCTTAGCTCAGTGCTGATTGTGAGGCTTGGCTAAAGCTGAGACGCGATAAAATGTTCTACCTTTCTACCACCATCTGAAACATCTCCAGGCCATCATGCTCGTCCAGGGAAAGCATCCACACGGCCGACGGGAACCTGCCAAATTCCCTTCACAGCAATGAGCAGACAGGTGCGGGACAATGAGAAACACAAAGAAGAAAAGAAATGGAATTGCTGCACGTCCAGCATCAAATGGCTCATTTTGTAGAAATTTATAGAGTTTGTACCCAGGGAGGTTATAAGATTCCTTGGACTCAAACCCCTGCTTGGCGCCCTTTATGCTCAGCAGGACATATTCTCAAGGTTCAGTCATCACACCTGCTTGCACAGCTGCTACACTTGGTAAACATGAAGCAGTAAGCCTGTCTCTCCTGGGGGCTTCCACATCAGACTAGGACCTTGACTACAGTACTTGTCCTTCACTATTTCTGACTTTTTGGCCACCTTCTACCTAAAATTGAATAAATCAAGTTGCTCACATGCTAGGTTTTTTTTCAGTGCATTCAGTCTGCAACAATACAGTCAGGGACAGATAATGTTCACCTTTAACTTGTTGCTTATTCAAATTCATATCAGAAGCATATTAGCGCTTCACGGCACATTATAAATCAGTTATTAATGGCTTATTCTGCATCACCATCTTATTCAACAGTTAGACCATTAAAGGTGAAAAATATTAGATTTGTGCATGTCTGAAAATTTATTATACATGAAGTTTGTGCTGGAGCCAGATTTGAGGAGGTGCTCAGTTTTTGACACAGACTGACAATATTTCTAAGCTAATAGTCGCTAGCGTTTCCATACTGATGCACTGAAGCACTGAGGAGCAAGTGTAAAGATTTCAACATCTACACATAGAAAACAGTGTATTGGGGTTGCTGTCAAGGAAAGCAGGCAAACAGTCCTAGCTTGGTAAGGCAGTCAGCGAACATCACAAAAAAATCCATCTCCCAGAATAAAACCAACACATTCTTAAAAGACAAAGTACACAAGTGTCTGTGCATATTCAATATAGAACCTTTAAAGGGGCAATGTGTAGTATTTCATATTCCAAGTGTTCAAAGACAACGTAAAAGTATCACTAGAGTGGTAAGAATAGAGTTTTGATGTCCCATCCAAGATGTAAATATTTTATTTTGAAGACATAAGCTGAAATTCATATAAATACTCCAATGTGTCATTGTGAATGTTTTTTTTTAACCACAACAGGGAGTAGAGAGTCACTCTGCCGGGCTCCCATTGTGTTGAACACCAAGGCCAAGTTGCGGATGTAAACCATTAATGCCACGTTTCCACTACGTAGAACCAGCTCGCCTTGACTCGACTCGGGTATCAGGGACTGTTCCTGGAGACCGTTACAGGACACTACCGACTTTAAAGTACCTGGACATCATAGCGACTCAGCGTGCAACTTCCATGTCGTCTGTTTAGAGAGTTGCTGATAAACTCACTTGTTGTCGTCTCGTCAAGCTCCCACTGAATTTTTTTCATCGGCTACCAAAGACAGAAATGTCTGAATCACCTCGACTGACTATGGTGTAGTTTTGCGGGCCGTCATCATGTGGATGAAGCTACCGTTATATTTACTGTAAACTTGCGGCGTGGTCTGCAGTGTTCATACATCACATTTTCGTATCTCTTTCCCCATTTTGAAACCTGGGCGGAGTAGATACCGAAAAACTAGTACCAGGTACCCGATTCAAGGTCCTTTTACGTAATGGAAACGCAAAAAGGCCAAGTCGAGTCAAACCAGTACCACTTAGTGGAAACGCGGCATAAGAAACTCTTCTTTAACTCTTTCAGAGTGACTCAGAGTCAAAGAAAGAGACAACGTTATAAAACTAGAGGTATTTCCATTTTTTTTTGCTACTGGATAGTGCAGTGAAAGAATCAAACTGAGCATTAGTTTAATGAACCGAGCACTCTTTCTGTTACACTGGTGAGTTTATTATGTTTTCTGCCATCCTTTGATACACATTGCAAACTAATTCATGTTAGTTCTGATCTTTTATTAGTGCAGCTATTTAACAACCCAAACTCTATGAAAAACAAAGGTGATTTGTAATTTTACTGTGTACTTTTATGTCTTAAATCACAGCTAACAACTGTAATGTACTGGCTCACGCAGATCATTAAGTACTTTGACTGGCTGAGTTTCATTTGAGGAAGAATACTTGACGATATAATCCAGATGCGTGTGAACAATGAAGTATAAAACCTTATTCAGTGAGAGATACGTGGACGTGGCTTTAATTCATTGGTTGTTTTTGGTAGTCATATTCTGGCTCAAGACTTGTAGAGAACGTGGAATATCAATACTACATATAACCCCTGTAAAGTCTTCCTCAAATAACCTCTTAATTTCAGCTCGTTGATAGTAAGCTGTTGCACATGAATCATGATTTTAATATGCTTTTCTCTGTATGGGTCTGAAAGCCAATAACAACCAAAGACTGTAGGAAAGAAGAGGATGAAGATGGGATATCACTCACTGTTTTTCAAAGTGCCATTTTGAAGCTTTTAATTTGCATTTTGGTCAAAACTATCACGGCATTTTGGAGCATTATTGGATGAGACGGAGCCGCAAGGGGTGATGGTGAGCAAAGGCTAATGCTAACTTAATAAAACATTTCCATAACAAAACAACTTCTTTTAAGGTCCTTTTAAGGTAACACACTAACCACAACAATAGAACTGTCTTAGAGGGGAAAAAAAATGTATTACATTCAATAAATAGGAGCTCCGAAAGCCTCCGCAGGAGAGCAAGTTGTCAAGCACACCATTCAATCGAAGCTCATGAAGCAATGTCAAAGCCTTCGATTAGCTCTAAAATCTTATTAACAGAGGAAAAATTTACAAAAAGGACCATCACTACAGCTTTTAAAGGGTGCACATAAAATGAACGAAGCCAGAATGAAAAAGAAATAAATAAATACTTGCTGAGTGTCTCCAAAAAGAAGTCCCTTGGCAGCACCACAATAGTTATTCTCCCTTTATAGCACTTCAGGCATCTAACAATTATGTATTCTTAAGTGGCAAAGCACCAAAATATAAGTGTCCAAGTTTTTGTAAGTGAAAATGTGATTCCAATTTTAAAGTCACAAACCCATGTCTATTCTATCAAGAGTTCCTCTGACCTCATCAGTCCATAAAACCTTTGAATAATATGTCTTCAGATATTTCTTGGCCCAGTCTTGGCATTTCAGCTTACATGTCTTATTCAGTGGTGGTCGTATTTCAGCCTTTCTCGCCTTGACCATGTCTCTGAGCGCTGAACATCTTGTACGTCTAGACACTCCAGGTAGGTTTCAGTTCTAGAATACAGTGAAGTTACAGATCAGCGACTTCCTGGTAGCGTCCCACTTGATTCTTCTGAAATGTTTTGCTGTTAATTTGTTTCTTCTCTTTGCATTTTTTGTGATACTTATGAGTATTTGGAGCGAAACATTTAATAATCTGATGGCCATGCTTCAATAGTTTTGCTATTTCAAGAGCATTCTATCTGTCTCAAAGGTATTTTACATTTTCTGAATTTCTTCTTTTTTTTTCATTTTACCTAAAGTAAAGAAGCTGTAAAATAATTCTGCACACATTAGAATAGGGTGTTAATCATTTTGAGCCACACCATCTCTTATTATACAAATATATATCACCTGAGAATGATGAATTCTGCTAAGAAATTGAATGTACATAATTTAAAGTTGGAAAACATGCATAAAAATTCTAATATGGTCAAAATATTCACTTGCCTAATAATGGTGCACACAGTGTAGATCATAATTAATGGATCAGAGTGAATCGAAGACAAATAAGCTACTAATACATGATTTAATCAACTAGTTAGTACTAAATACATAAATAAAGAACTAATAACATACAGTGTGTTCTGATATTTGATGTCAGATTTGTTCCGTTTGGTTTGCTTGCTTCATTTGAAACACATGTAATAATAAATAAGAAAAAAAACAAACAATAAAAATAATAACCATTTAAAGACATATTATCTGTTGTGGAAAAGACATAACTCTTTTTCAGAAGGGTTACATTTTCGGCCAAATTAGAAGATGCTGAAAGTACTAAAATTCACTTGAAAACTGTCCAGTTGAATTAAATTGAATTTAATTCAATGTTTGGTTACATCCGAGCATAAAAGATTAACAGTAGAACTTGCAGCTATGTTTAATGGTGAAAGTAAGAGCATTTCCATGTGCACAGAGCAAAGACAGTTCAAGGAATTGGGACTAAACAGCTCCGTGGCCTTAAGAAAACCACTTATCAGTGAGGATAATTGGAAAAAGGGCTTTGATGTGCTTAGAGAGCAGAAAGGTCGGACACTGGAGCGATGGAGAAGATCAAGTAGGAGTCCAGATTGACCCTGTCCCAGAATAACGGGTGGATCAGGATGAGAAGAGAGATGGAGGAAGTCATTACCCATCATGCCGAGTTCCTACAGTACAAGCCTGTGGGCGCTGCGGTGTGATCTGGACATCAGTGGATTTTTTTCTTCGCTGACTCAGACATGTTCCAAGATGACAATGCAAGGGTTCATCAGGCTCAAATTGAGGAAGAGTGTGCATGAGACAGCTTCACCTTGTAAGGACCTTAACCTCACTGAGAATCTTTGAGATGCACAGGAGAAGACTTTACACAGTGGTCTGAGTCTCCCATCATCAATATAGGAGGATGAAAAATTAATGCACCTCTAAACTTTGTGACATTGCATAACCTTATTGAAATAACTGCACATCAAAATTAATCAAAACTAAAGGTGGTCCAACTAAATATTAGAGTATGTGATTTTATTTTTTAATAAGATCCTCTGCATTTTGCATTTTTCACTGTAAATCATGTATAGTCCTCTATTTTATCTCCAATGTATAATTTAGATGTTTATGAAAACTCAGTAAATTCAAAAGTTATTACAGTCACGGAAAAAAATATTAGACCATCAAAAGTCATAAAAAAAGGTTATGCAATCTAGTACTAACTCCTGTGTGTATCATGTGAGTAAAACAGACAGAAAAGAAAACATGGAATGCCTAAAAGCACTGTTTTTG
>JAPQRP010000018.1:6859952-6902933 GCA_037367295.1 Apogon hyalosoma
GAATAGAATAGAATAGAATAGAATAGAATAGAATAGAATAGAATAGAATAGAATAGAATAGAATAGAATAGAAAAGTAAGCTAAAGTTCAAAATACATTGCAAAATTCAAAATCTTACCAAGTGTATTTTTCTCATTTCAAGTCAAATATCTCATCACACTTAAAATAAGACATAATCACCTAAAGAGTAACTTTTCAGTGAGATTTTTTTTTTTTTTTTGCTTAATTCAATATTTATTTATTTATTTATTTATTTGCTTATTTATTTGCTTAATTCAAGCTAAAAAAAAAATCTGCCAGTGGAACACTTGAAAATTATCTTGGTAAGATTTCTCAAAATAAGATTTTCAAGATCTAAATAAGTTCTTCATATTTCGCTGAAAAGCTACTCTAGGTGATTGTGTCTTATTTTAAGTGTGATTTGATATTTTGACTAGAAATGAGAGACATACTCTTGGTAAGATTTAGATTTTTTCCGGTGTATACATTATACAATGTGGACATAATGCACAATATGACTAGATGTTCTGAAAAAAAGTTTGAGTTTTTACACTGATGGATTACAAATGACTAGAGTGAACTGTATTGTATGACTGACTGAGATCATTTCTGCAGTGCAGTGAAAGACACCTTGATCAACTGACTCAGGCAGGTTAACTGTGACTGACCAGTAAATATGTTCTGCTCCTATCTAGACAGTAAATGGAAGCACAACACTATGCTAGTTTCCTCTCCATCATTCCTTCCCTCTTTCATAGCAGGTTGCTGCAGTTGCCAGTTAAAGTGGGGTCTGGCTAAACCAAGTTACCTCAGGTTACACTAATACAGAGTAACCATTTTTTTTGGGATATTAACTTATATCTTCTTTTTACTCTGGCAAGAGCGAGGCTGCCTGATTCCAGGGACAACAGGTGTAAAGTGTGCTAATCTATTTTTGCAAGGATGCAATAATCAGTTTTGCTGTCACCACTGAGACATATAATGAGAAGAAACTGAGACAGGGCTGAGCATCACTTCTAAGATTTATACAGTAAAAAGTAATAATGTAGCAGCTAATGAAAGTCTTGACTTCTTGACTAGATTATATGCTTATGTACAGTTTGGATTATAATATGCAAGATATAATAGAATATAAAATAGCAATACACTTTCATTTTTTTTAACAGTATACGTGCTACTTTTGTATTATTATAGCACAGTAAGAGCCAAAAGGATAAAAGCTTGTGTCTAAATTTCAATAGTAGCAGCTACCCTAATGCAGTACAGGAAAGTAAATGCGTGCTACTATTCTCTCTGCAGTATCTACTGTTCAGTTGCCATTGAAAAAACACACTTAACTTCTATCTACTTCAGTTTAGCAGCTCTGTGGATCTGTGTGTAATGTGAAAAATAAAAGGATACAGTCAACATGAATCATCCTGTTTTAGTCTACAAATGTCACACCAGTCACCACACTGAAATACTACCTTTGTACAGTTTCACAAATCACTGATACATGTAATTTCAGTACAATTTGCCATTGAAAAATCCATTATTTTTTCTCTTCCTCAACAGGCTGGAACATACAAAATTCAGGTCTTTGTAACCAAAGAGTGGATTTTGCATTCTGACTCTGAAAGGTGTTCAGGTTTAAGTAATAAAAACACTCTCCTTAGGGTTAAGAGCAGATTGTGTACACGGCACACACCTCTCACATCCTGTCTAAATCCCAGTGGCATTTCAATGCCGCTGCCACTTCTCCCTCAGCTCCTCTCTTTCATCCTCTGCGACCACCTCTCCATCCTGGCCGGGCCCGTTGCCCTGTTATCTGTGCATTGGGCTGCAAAAGAGAGCGAAAGCCGCAGTGATTGACAAAGATAAGGCCTCTAATTAGAAGCAGTGATTGGGGGCTCTGGAGGGGGCTTAGCTTCCTGGCAGGCAGAGACAGAAAAGACAGAGACGTATTCAGGGCGCCCAACCCCTCTGCAATTAGACACACATCTGCTATCAGTGATCAGCTCGGTGTCCCTGGAACTGGGAGACGTTCTACAGCATGTTGCTTGTCAATGTCATTCATTGTCCCTTTTCCTTCCCTTTTACAACCTGCTGCCACCCCACTCGATAGATTGGGGAGATACTGGAGTGCCACAAATGCACACAGCGTGAGAGCGCCATAACTATTCATTCAGTTTTATGCATGCATGTGAGACTACAGACAGAGGCAGACTCGCAGTCACATAGTCACTTAACATAGTGCGGCAACATGTTCAGCCACAGTTTAATGCACTGATGTTGAGATGCATTTTTCAACACAGACAGAACCAGAGGATGTCTTTAAGTAAACACAATAAATGCCTGTACACGGAATTTGTAAGGCAAAAATATGCACGTAGCATATGCACACATTTAACATACCATTAGCATGTACAAGCCTGAGTCAGTACTCTCACTGCTGGCTTTGAATTTACAGTGGGAAAGTACTATCAGGCTGCAGAGATTTTACAGCCCAGGCGAAATGTCACATCATCTCAGTGCCAAGTTTTATGACTCTAATCTAGGCGGCTGACACAGACCCAGCACCCATAGCATGTTCAAAATGGAATAATAGTACATTATGACACACAAGAGCATTCATCACCAGAGTTCTTTGCAGCGGGAGTGTGTTGTGGGCTCCAGCCAATTTATGGGAACGATATGTCTACACCCTAATTCCAAATATGAGGGAGCCGTCATTTGAATAATCTACAGCGAGGGAGCGAGAGGCTAAGGGATATTTAACATGATGAATAAGCCAGAGTTGTAGAACTTGTGCTATCTGCTCAAGTCTTAAATCTCATCCTCCTAGCAAGGGGGGGAAGAGGGGTGAAGCTGTGAATAGAGGAAGACCAGAATCACGTCTGTCCAAAGCTTAAAGAAAAGAGAAGAGAGAAAAGGCCAGAGCAGACAGCTGAACTGAGGAAACTTCAGGAGGGAGACACAGGGGGCCGCTTACACACAGTCTTCAACTAAAGAGATTTCTCAATGGAGATGTTAGTTGAAAAGGCAAATTAGTCTAGGACCGGACATAATCCATGTCTGTGAAACTGGCCACGAGTGTTTGCTCTCCAGGGAACAAGGTCTTCATTATAGCCCTGCTCTACAATATCACACCTTAGTGTCTGTCAGGAGACTGGTCTCCTCAGCAACAAAGAAGTTCAGCTTTAACATGCTCTGTTAAATCCACCATTCTGGATCTCCTTTGATGTGCAGTCCCATTTTAAAGGTTTAGTGGGTACAATTTAGAGGGATTATGAGGATCTAATCAAACTAATTAATATTTATAATTGTGTTTTCATAATTGCATAATCACCAAAAATGATAAAAGTTGTGTTTTAATGACCTAAAATGACACATTTATGTTGACAGGAGGAGTGTTAGCTCAGAATGGACGACAGTTTCTTTCTTCTGATTTATGGCTCACAGTGTTATTCAGAGTTATATACAACAACATTTCCTGATGAGGATAGAAATTGCAACTGAGTGAATAACCCACCAACCTACCAACCATTAGGAGTCAGTGTCTGTTTTGTCTGTCCTGGGCTTTTATTTAACGGGATATTAACTCTGATCTATTATAGGTGACAGTAAAGCACCTTTACTCTGTGTACCAACTGCTATAAAATGCTAGGGGAGAAAAAGAGCAAGTCTGTTTTGAGCTACTGTAGAAACATAGTAAACCACCACGGTAGAATGGTTGGCTGCAGATGGTTGCAATCTGAGACTTCACCCCTAAATTCGACCTAATATCACACACTGACCCTTAGTTATTATTAAAAATGACTGTTGCTAAAATAAAATGCTGGTTTGTACTTAATGCAAACCATAAATCTGTAAACCATCAACATTCCTTAACTGTGAATATGTTTATATGTTAATACTGAACAGTTCGTATAGTTGGGTTTTACGCACATACAGCACAGGGTTAAAAGGAAGATGTAATGAAAGATGTATTAAAGATGTCACACAATGTTTTATTAATATTTAAAATAGGTATGACCTTTACCTAACCTTAACTAGAACAGGTGGCCAAGTGCAAGACATCTCTATCCACCCCAACCGGCCCTGAGATAATACGAACACATCTGTGATTTGTAAAAGCATACAGTCGTGACATTTTATCCTGGTGATTGAATTGAGAAAAAAATATTTTTTTCTGTGTAGGTTCAAATCTAATTCACAGAACCAGCTCTTCCTGTTATATGCAAACATAAAGAGTATGAGCCATGCTTTGAGTAAATGACCTTGAGCGAGGTGTGCCCTGAAAATGATCAGCATAATAGGTAGCAGGACAAGATTGTTAGCTCTACGTCGGGTGAGGAGGGCAGAACTGTTCCTTCTTAACACAGGCCAAACTAACTCTGTGATATAAGGAAGAAATCAGGACAGCAAAGATGTACAAGCCAAGTGGGATGGAGGAGAGGAATCTGTGAGCTCGCTCAAGGAGAGAAATTGGAGAATTGGAGCATTTCCCCCTTGTGGATACTCAACATTTATGACCAGACAGAGACAGAGAAGGGGGGATAGAAAAAAGACAGGAGGATGCGCTTTCCTTAAACCTGTTTGTCACTCATATTCATTTCCATCACACAGTGTAACTTAAGAGGCAGCTTTCTAGGCTGTATTTTATGCTAAATTTTTCCTCTACTTGTTATTTGTTTGTGTCATAATGTCAGTCATCTTGGCTGTTGTAAGGGAGAAGCGAGGTACAGCAAATAAATAATAGCGTCGCAGATGCAGACCAGTCATCTGAGAACATTCAGCTGAAATGAATAGCACCAAATTTCTATGCCTGCATCTATTAACAGGCTCATGATTCCATAACTTTTTAATGCTAGTTTTTGTGTTTGTAGCTTCAGTGGAATAATATTATTTTTCTCATAAGGCATTCTTTTTATTGTGTGAAACATTGCACATGGATTTTCTGTGTATAGAAAGCATGTCTATTATTCTGCACGCAATAATTAAAGTGCAGTATTTTTTAATGTATTAATTTATTTTTAATAACGACACATACATGCTGCATTACTCATGAACAATACATTGATGCCACAGTATGTTTGGTGACAGAATCTGGCTGTGCCTTCACTGCTATATGCAAAATGGAAACAGAAGGGCTGTAAATGTCCTATTAGTATAACTGGGGAGCTCTTGCATGTTCTCCATCATGTTTGCATAGCCTTCTTTTGGCTCTCAGTCTTCTGCTCTTGTCAATATGCATTTTACGTCTCCATCTTCTGGTGTTGTGATCATTTAAAGCATTGCTTGTGATATGCTGAAGCACTGGAGTCTCAGAGAATCTGTGACTGTGGGGCTGTGTGCAGCCTGAGTATTTATGAATGGCCTTTAACAGCAGGGAAGAGATGAACTGCTGGATTTTTCCTGCTCTCATTTCTTTGCTTGCTCGCTCCTTCTCTCTGCCTCGCAGCCCCCAGCCGGAGCCAGTGTGCGGCAACGCAGTGTACGTGACATTCAGTCTCAGTGTGAAAATCAGCAGATGGGTAATTTTGTTTGTATGGTTAGGGTGGGTGTACGTCTTTCTGTCTGTGTATGAAGACCGAAAGTGGGTGAGAGAGAGCTAAGGAGCAGAGAATAATTTATGACCGCTGTACCCTATAATTAGCAAAAACTAAATTGCGTGTCAATGTAGGAGGCAGTTAAATAGGACTCTGCTTCAGTCAAAGGACATTAGAAACCTTAAAAAGGACCACAGTAGCAGTCATCTCTCTTTCTAAGCTGAAAAAATAATTGCTAAAATGGGAGCTCATAGCCTGAACAGACCTAGTTTGTTGAGACCAAACCGCCAATCACTTTTTGATGAATTGCTAATTCTCAATTACTTTTTGGCTTTTAATCTGTTAAAGGCAGCAGCACGGCCTAAAGGAAGAATCACATTTGGAAGAGAGCACATGCTGAAGAAAAAAACAGTAAAAAGCTGTTTTAATTCTTCCTTTATACACTCTGCTGCCTATGAAGGTGCAGGCTAGCCTGAGGTGTGTGTATGTGTGTGTGTATGTGTGTGTGTGTGTGTGTGATTGCAGTACACATCAGCATACTACTTTCACAGATGGAGGCTGTTCTCATTTGTAAGGGCTGACAGCAGTTGGCTGATTGATCAGATTGACTTTTTTAGCTCACAACAACCCTCAAGCTATACAGCTGAGACCTTGAGCAAAGATGGGACAATATTTTTTTCTTATTGCTAATCAATCTGGGATGCATTGCCTTCGTTTCTTACAAATCTGTTTTAACAGTTTCTGGGACAATAGGCCTAAATGATCACAAACAATCAGATAATTATATTCGTTTTACAGTTTAATAAACACATTTCTCATTGAGTGATTTCATGCATGCATTAACTTGGGTGATGGGTAAATGGGCAGCCTGCTGACGGCTCTATATGCTCCAGCTGTGTCATGGCTAGCCACAAATTATGTAATAACATGTTACAGTTCCATAAATACAGCTAATAGCATAAAGGGTTATAATCTGTAATTACCTCCACCAAGGAGGGTATGCGATCACTCCTATTAATCTATCAGCAGGATGATGCAACAACTATACTGCACCAACTTTCATGAAATTTGATAGATATGTGGGGCACGAAGCAAGGACAAACCCCTGAAATTCTGAAGCAAATCCATCACAAAGGGTGAAGCTGGGATTGTTTTTCACTTTCTTCAACCCTGGACACACAACAACAGGTACCAACTGGCAAATTAGATCTTTGTTACCATGGTAAAAGTCAGAACAATGAAGCAGCAACACCAGCTAACAGAAAAGGAGGAAAATATTGATCATCATTTGTGGTTGGATAATAATGTGAAAAAAGATGAAGAGTGGATATTTGGCCTTGACAAAGGTCTGTGCAAACTCTGAGTGCACGTCTAATTCTGTTATTATATTAGTTACCAATCTCAGTAATGCCTCATTACTTTGACATCCTTCAGATCAGTTTGCTTACTGCTGCTGGCATTTTAATCAAGGACTGATTTTCTCCCCTTCTTCAATAATTGTATCAGAAAGTAAAAATATAACTCAAAACGACTCAAAGCTTTCAGAGTTTTATTTCGATTCATTTTTTCCTATTTGTTTACTTTTGGCTGTGAGATAGTAAAAAGCATTCATCCAGGAATTAGCTGGGTTTGTTTAGATTTCTTCGGCACCGCTGTGAGGAGGAGAAGTCTGAAGAGCCCGTGAAGTGTCATGGATGGATTACTTCCACACATGACTGATCTCAGTTTGTGATTATTACACTGCTGAATTTAAGGAATAAAAACACTATACACAAACCGTTATTGTTTGTTTTTCTACTTCTTGAAAACACAATTTATTGTCATATTAACCTTACTTTGGAGGGAGAGCACAGCTGCAGAATTCTTCCCACTGGTCTCAAAGCAAAATATGATTGGGCCTTTGCCAGATGGGTTTTAACTGTTACAACATTCTTTCTGACGAGTCTGAGTCTGTTGGATTCCATAAAACAACCTATAAATCAATATTCATAAACTCAAATAAATTTTACAGCAGTGGCTTTGATGAAAAAATTGTTTTTGCAGCGACATAATTAATACTTCATATTTTAATTGCCCATTTTAATGGTTCTTCCTCTGCATTGTTAATTGTTTATAAATTACTGTATAGCATTGTTTGAAAAGCATGACATAACAGAAGTTTATTAGCGTGCCCCATCTGTTTGGGGGCCTCTGTGTGGTTGTTTACATCAGACACCTGATGTTCATGTCAGCTTTTGATGCCTGGCTTCAGAACTTCTTAACAGATAAAAAGACATCTGCATTTAGCTCCACAAAGTGTGTCATTTTTTCTAAGTGGAAGTCAGTGGAGCTTGATGTAGTTGAAAGTTATACAGTGTAAATGGTCTTAGTTGTTGCCAAATGGTCTCTGGACACAATTATGCAGATTATTAAAAGAGGTCCTTATAGTGTCAGTATCAGTTATTGGTTCAGATTCAGCTCTTGTTATAAATTATTTTGATTTATAGGGGTTATATGTAGTATTGCTGTTCCAAACTGTCAACAGCAGGAGAAAGATGTATAACACAATGTACTTAACACTACCAAAGTCAATGAATTATCACTGTATCCACATACTTTATCACTCACTAATACTTATCACTCACTATAAAGATCATTGTTTACACACATCTGTGTTATGGCATCATCAAGTTTTCTTCTTCAAACTCACAGCTGCTTATTTTGGTAATCAGCCACAGTAACACTGCTTAGTTCTGCAGTTAGAAAACAGCCACAGTAAAACCACAAATCATTTTTCTGTAGATTGGTTTCAGTAGCTGCAACAAAGATCTGTTTGTAATCATCCAAACAAAGCCAGAAATGTCACAGTTTATTCTGAACCGTGGATCAATAAACAGTAAAGTTAGAGGAAACAATTTCAGCATCAAACTCCATTCTTTTCATCCAGAGCTGTGTCCAGTGTTGAAAAAGACCACAGTGATTCTAGCTGTAAAAGATGTTTCTTAGCAGTTCTCATCCCATTTTGTCATTTGCTTTTTGCTTTTGCTTTTGCTTTGGTCAAAGGCCCAGTGGTGTTAGTTTTCCTGACGACAGGAGAGCAACAGAGTGACTCACTACTCCCTCTAGTGGTCACATAAATCCAATGAACAAGTGTAAATACAGTCGCAGACAAAAATATTAGACCACCCTTGTTTTCTTCAAATTCTTGTTCATTTTAATGCCTGGTACAAGTAAAGGTACATTTGTTTGGACAAATATAATGATAACAACAAAAACAGCTCATAAGAATTTAATTTCAGAGCTAATATCTATCCATTTTCCATGTTTTCTTGATAATAACCAAAATCACTTCAGTTCTTCCATCAATATCTATGGCATTGTACTGAAAAAACAGTGCTTTTAGGCATTCCATGTTTTCTTTTCTGTCTGTCCTAGTCACATGATTCACACAGGAATTAGTACTGGATTGCATAACCATCGTTTTTGATGACTTTTGATGGCCTAATAATTTTTGCTGCGACTGTACATTCAGTGAAAATCTCAGTTTCTGTGACATAACGCGAGAGTTCTTTATTCTAAACACTTTAATGATAATTTTATAACATGTTTTAAAATTTGAAAGTGGAAATAATATATATAGACCCTGTCATTGGGTCATATAGCTGAGATGTAATTGCTTGTTAAAAAAAAAAAAAAAAAAAAGTTGAGATCATGACACATATCATGACACTCTTGATGATTGGGTCACCCATCACAGATTACATTTAGTGACACTTGCCCTTTGGTTGATGTTATAATCTAGCAACTATTTTGCAGGTTTGCTGCCAGGAAACCTATATCACCGATTACATGTGTCACCATATTGCTTTTTGGGGACTGGAGTGGGAGGGGAGTTGCACCACAAAATCCAAGAGCAGTCTAATAGAAGATACAAGATGTTTGTTGCTTATCTGTTACTTACCTTATTCAACTAAGACTTAATGCATGATATTTCAACAACTGTTCCTTTCGTATTGTGGCCAAATGTTAGATCAGTGGTTCTCAAATGGTCTGGCTTCTGGACCCACTATCACCCTTCAATTTCAAGCTGCAACCCAAATTGATAAAAGTTCAACTTCTCAAATGTATTTCGTGAAAAGACGTTGTGTTTTGAACCTGAGATAATACAGAATATCACAATATGTAAACACAGAAGACAAGTTTAATGATAAACCAAACTGACCAGCAGGTGGTGATGCTAAATATGGAAATATTCTCTTTAATACTAAATTGGGTACATTTTGACCAAAACTAAAAAGTGCACTCAGTTAAAAATGAAAAGTGCATTCAGCCATTTAATCAAGAATTAAACACACTGAGGTTTTTGTACTCGATGTAGGTAAAACCATATCTGATGCAGTTGTTGTCATAGCTGAGTTTGGCATGATGTGAATAGAGACTTTTGGGTCTTATTTTATGCTGTGAAATAGCTGGTGTTAATTAGCATTAGAGTGAATTACTGCCACCTACTGTTGGGGAATGTAAATGGGCGACGCTCAGCTCAATAAGAAAATAAAACACAGGATTTGTTTCTTAATATTATTTTTTGCTCAGACAAAGCGACCCACTGAAAACAGGAGGTTTACGATCCACTTTTGGGTTGCGAAACACCAGTTGAGAATCAGTGCGTTAGATGAGAAGATCAGTACCACTTTCATTCCTGCTAAATTTGAAACCAGCCAGTGACTAGTTCAGTGTAGCAGAAGGCTTGTGAGCAGGGGAAGCAGAATGCCTGGTTCTGCCTGAAGGACCATAAGTCCCTATAAAGTTTACTAATTAACACATCTAACTTATTTATCTCTAAGAAAACCACAGTGGAAAAAATGACAGTTGGAGGTTTATGGAGAGTTACGTGCTGGAGGCATCCCTTGGTGCAAACTTGTCACAGCCTCATGCTCACTTTAACTCTCTTCTTTGCTAATTTTGATGAAACTCATAATTTAATAATCATTTGTATGTAAGTTTTAGACGCTTTTTGCACTGTGAGTAATGGCATTAACCAGGAAAGCTGTGTGACAGGGACATCATGTCACAGCAACAAACCTATTGGTTTTAATTCACTCTGGTTTGTATGTAAAAGCACACAAATAACTGAATGACAATGTGTGGCACTGAGGAGAGCTTATATAACATTAACGTCACATGAATCATACAATTTGCATTGAGAGTTCCTTTTTTTTTTTTTTTCTTTACCTGAACGCTGAACAAACAGAACAAAAGACACACGCAGCCTTTATATAAGAGCACCAGATTATGTTGAATCAATTCTAATTTCTCTGTCTCGGCTATTGCAAATTCACATCACTGCCAGTATGAATAGTTGTGATGTTAAATATTCGTGGGTGAGTATTTTGCACATTTTATTCATTGTGCCCCTGGTGTGTCAAGGTCCTAAGTCAGATAATGGTGAATGGCAAAAAGACATCTTAGATCTACATTCGGACAATCGACTTTCTCTAAAAAGACTTAATATTTGTTGTAAAAGCATTTGTATGTGTATTAAATTTAGGTCTTTCTATTTTCATTATGTGTGGCTGTGTATGGAAAAGCCTGAATCAGGACAAGGGTCATGAACAAGAAATGACTAAACCTTCTCTGTCCGGAACATGAGCTTTCATAATGTATTAGCTGATTAAATGAATAAATTCAAATCAAGGACAGGTTACAAACACCCACGCAACCATGAGCAACCATTATATGAAGCAACAGTTGCGACACTGCAATAGGTGTGTAGGAGTATTGAAGCTTACTAAAACACATTCATTGATTCTGGATGCTCGCCTTTCAATGTTGATGACATCAAGAACAAAAGTAGAAGAATACTGTCATCTCACAGTGTTTTTTTTAGTGCGTTGTGCTGATGAAGATTAATATGTTTGTTGTTCAGCGTCAGAAGGTGTGCGAGCCCTGAAGTAGTGTTGTGAGCACCACCCAGAACAGTGTTTCTCAGCTGGTGTGTTACCATCCTCCAGGGGGTATTGGGATGTCATCAGGGGGTGTTTGGAGCCAGAAAGCTTAGAGGAGGACACTGAGACCACAATGGGGGGCATTAGTCTGTTATAGTATCAATATCAAGCAGCATGTTATGTCAAAAGCAAATTTCTGAGTCACCCCCACTCGACAATTTGTACTACCTATGCGACATGTATAAGCTTCATCAGACCCACTACACCCCCCAGTGCTCGACAATTTGTAATAGAGCATATACGGTATAACACCTCCCCCAGCCGCACATTTTTTTCCAGGGGAGGGGGGCAGGAGTCTGATGATTAAGAAACACTGATCTAGAGAGTTATAACTAATGAGTAAATTACTTCAATTTACAAGTAATTTAATTTTCAGCACATTTACACGTATATGTGGAGCTGCTACTGCTAACATAAAATGACAAACTGAAATGTTGTTTTTTTCAGGGTTGATACAGGAATGGAACTGAAGCGATAAAGGACAATGGCATCCAATATTTGGTACATACGTATACTGTATTTACAGTGAAAATGAAAATCCTGCTGTCAGAATTAGAATTTATTTAGTATTTAGAATAACACAAACTCCAACACATAACTGAAAATGGCTTTAGGCATATGTGTGATTAAAAGACAACTTTACAACATTGAGCCCGTTGACATGACCATAAAAATCTGATAACTGGGAGTAATCTGATAATTGCTGTAATCAAATGCTTCGCTTTTGCATGCACTTCAGAAATGCGATAATTGAAAAACCCTGGTTCACATGTTTCAGTCCATTATTTGATTTCTCTCAGAGTACGTATATACATTCTGATGCAAGACGTACATTTCCTGCCATTTTCAAAACATCCGGTCTTGTCTTGTTGACCATGGCAACACCTACAGTGTCAGCGTTAGCTGTCCTAATGTGGGAGCTAATAAGACTACAAAATAGGTTAGATCTAGGGTGCTGTAAAGGGGGTGTAAACAGACAAATTCATTGGGCCCAGCATTTCTGGGGGGGGCATAGAGCAGTGGAGGGGGCCCAGTGGATACAGGTGTGAAAATCTCATGTAAGGTCCGCTGTATAATGGAGGTATAGAAGCCGGGAGTCAGACGCATGAAAAAGAATGACAGCATGTTAAGTTTCACTTTTGCTTAACGCCAGCATTAGTTACGTTAGTTACGGGCCTCACCCCCACATATATAACTGCTGCCCCTACCCTACATAGGTAACTCCAGAAATTGAATAATGATCAGAGTATCGGTGTGCATGTAAACAGGCTCATTGTCTTAAAAAGTGCAGGGATCTACCAGCAGCATTTGTTATTAACATAACAGAATTCTTTAAATTAAAAATGAACAACATAATTCCTTAATTTGTGTAACATAAGAATAAACAAGTGTTGCCAGGCAGAGCAAACCCCGCCCCTCGCAAACATTTTACCTGATTTGCCCTATCTCTTATCATAGCAAAAACACATTTTTGGTGACCTTGACCTTTGACCTACATTCACCAAAATTTAATGGGATCTATTCTGGACTACCTCGCACCTTTCCTGAAAATGTCACAGAAACAAACAAATAAACGGACAAAAAAAAAAAAAAACAACCAAAATTAATATTTGCCTCCCCTTCAGGGGGCGGGGTAATAAAACTAACAAAATGTAAGGCTCATTTACTAGTTCCAATTCATCAGTTACAGATTATGGTGTACAAAGCCGTAGACAGGCAGGCAGACAGCTGTAGATGATCACAGCACTGAGTAGTAACTGAGGAAAACTAAAACCTGCCAAAACATTGACTATTGGATTAAGTCATAGGCCAGGCCAATAGTCTTTTGACCTGCAGTTGTATCACACAGCAGAACTATCCCATCAACACCAATTACACATTAGAAATTGCACAACACTGAAAAGGGTTTGCAACAACTTGCCAAAAGCAACAGTCTGCTTATAATGGCTGAACTCATAATTGTTATATAATACACAACAGCTTGCACCATTTAGAACAAAGCCTGAAGAAAATGACCTGCCATGTCCAGTTAACAGCAACACCCAGCTGTCAAATTATGTATATTTTAGTTTCTTGATTTTGTCTAGGTTCAACAATTTTTGCAGGAGTAAATATAAAATTAGATGAGCTCATCTTTTGGAATGTACAAGCATTTGTAGACTTTAGAATCATACCCAATCACACCTCAGCAGAAACAGGCAAGAAAGTCAACCCTCCTTAGCGAGCTGCAAACAAATGCATAATCCTGAGTGAAATACTGTTTTCCATTTCATTATCATACAAAGCAGGTGTTGTCAGCAAACAATATACCCGCGAGACACATTGAAAGTTTTGCAACATTTTTGTAAAATACCCAGTTTTTCTTCAGAGATGTAAGTGAAACTCCATGAGCAGAATCTGACAAATGTCCTCATTTGCTGCCAAACGTTTCCACTTAAGGTAAATGATCTTGTATTCAGATTTAAAAACCTATCATCCCCGAAACAGCTATCATTACTCACACTATCAATAGATCTTCATCACTTATTTCATTGAAAATACGTTTTTTTAAGAGCAAATGTTAGATGAAATGATCTGTTGAAGAAGACATTTTTGCATCTGTCTGAATGTTCCTCACACTCTCAGCATTAATCCTTGCCTGGTAATATTTAAATCTGTTTCCTCTGCAAAGCTATCCGTTTTAACTCCCAGCTCATTAGCTCCACTTCAAATCCTCCTCGTATCTTTTTTTTCCCCTTTTATTCAATCACGTGGAACAGCCTCTTCCCCTCCTGCCTCAGTCCCTCACTTCCCTTTCCTCCTTCTCATCTCTGTGCTCTTTTTTGTCTGGTTACTTTTTCCTCAAAGGACGGTGCATGAAGGTGACTGGTCTAGCCCTTTTACCTGCCAGTGCACATCTGTTTTATGCAAAGCACTGTTAACAGCAGGGAGAGTGGGTGTTTAATTGAGATGGAAACCAAACTTGGTGTTTTTTTTTTTTTCCTGGTGAAATGTTACATCACAGATCATAATTTTGGATTTTTAGCCATGTTCAATAACACAACAGAGATATGATAAAGAGTGCAAAGACCCTGAGAGGTTTTGGTGTCTTTGGGAATTCATTCTACCCTCAAGTGAAATGGAAAGCAAACAGAAAAGCAGCGTGACTGGAATGAGGTGTGGGTATGGATAGGAGCTCCTTGAAGTTGGCTAGATTAAAAATGGTGACAGTGAACACAGGAGGAGGAATTGCAAGGCAAAAGAGGAAGCAGTGGAGGGAGAGGAAGGGGGGAAGGGAGGGTTATTGACACTAAGATTAAATGGATCTCCCTGTAAAACCTCTGGATAAAAATCACTACTGTCCCTGGGTGATCACACCCCCATATTATCATTAGAGAAATGAATATGAGCTGGTACAGCATGGGCAAATCAATATGCTTGTTAAATGCTGCATTGGCGCTAAAGGTGTATGTAATGTGTAACCATGGTACAATCAGAGACGTTTGTTTGCAAGTATGTGTAGTGTATGTGTATGTGTGTGTAAAAATGATGGGTAGTGGTAATCACTGCAGTACTTTAGCCCTTTTTTGGCCTTCAATTTACAAAATTAAAAGGGAAGTCCAACAATCACTTGAAGGGACAATCCAATTATCAGTGAGGCGGTAGTTACAGTATGTGGTTAAAGGTGTGCGTTATTCAACATAAGGGATTAAACGGAAGCTAAACTTAATTATTCAGGAATTCCTAATTGTTATTGCATGGCTTTAACTTTGACAACCAAAGTCAAGGATTTATACGTGGTTCTGCTCCACTGAAGGCAATTTGGGAATTTTGGCAAAACTCAAGAAAATGAAGGGTTATTTCCTCGGGATGAGGTTATGTTTCCTTGATCAAAGCTGACAGCAGCGTTACAGGATAAAGCACACTGGGGGTATTAAAGTATATTTTATAGGTCAACTGAAATGTCCTGGAACACAACTATAACCTGCCATCATTTAAAATTGAGTGAGGCTTCGCTTTATAGGTTAAGTCATGCAGACGGTGCGGGTTCCCCTGGGTTTGTGGTTCTCCTGTTTTATTCATTTATTTTTATTTTGTTGTTTTAAAACATAGGTCAAAGGAGACTTAATGACCTCTAGCAAAAGTCTATAACAGTCATTTCAAAAATGCCATTAAGTATTGGCAGGATCTTTATTTTATTTTAAAGCTCCAAATAAAAAGGGGGACAAATGAATCACTATGTAACAATGTTAAAGTGAGAGTCACCAGAGACAAAATGATAACAGTTTGCACTTGACATTGGTTTTAATTCATTTAATTTTGACTTTTTGTTTCTAGTTCTAGTATCACTTACCCAATTAATAGCTACCGTAGAAGTCAGAGGCTTAAAGGTTCAACATCTAACACTTGTTGCCATGGGGCAGAAGTGCTAACCAGTATACCACCACACTGCCGCAATTATTAGTATCCCATGCAGTTAAATGCTCTAGTCATTATTGTCAATGAAACCCAACCAAATTACTGGAAATTGAGCACGGTAAAAGGTTTGGGCACACTTCTGTGCTTATGGGATTTCTGTGTTTGACTGGGTCATTTGTTGACATTAGCGGGCTCCGTTTCTAAGCTTACAATAGCTAATGCTGCACTTTAGTTTGAGTACGCTTTAGTCGTCGACAAACTTTGTTGCATAGGCTGTTATCAGGACGGTAAGCTACTGAGACGTTCATAAGCTTAAAAATTGCCTCGGGTAACATCAACAAATGATGGGCTCCTGATACGAAACAGACTCCCAAAAAGACTAAGCACATAAGCATGTCTGAAACTTCCTGAACCTTAAACACACTTAGGCCATGTCTGCACGAAACCACATCTTTTCCTATCCGATCTTTTTTGTCATTTTCAAAAAAAAGTGCTCCATAAAAAAACCCACTGAAACCACTGAAAATGACTGAAAACAAAGTAGTACAAATGCCAGGCCTGAATGTGGCATCGTAATACTCTCTCAAAAACGGAGAAGATGACGTGGAGCATGTGCATAAAGCTTGCTTGGTTCTACCGGGTCTGATCCAATATTACCTTCTGGTTGCCCCTCTCCACAGTAGATCCAAGAGCATGTAGTGAATATTGTTAGTGATGGTTGTTTGTTGCTTATTGTAATGAAAGAGTAGCCAAAGATTTTGATTCGGTATTTCCAATAAGCTCAATAACTGTTGTAGCACAAGCACTACTCTGTAGTCCGCCATTGTTGTTGTTGTGAAGTGACATCTTGCTTCCAGCGTGAAAGGTTAGAGAGGTGGGGCTATGACATCATCCTTTTATAAAAGTTGGTCGTGCACACGAAGACGTGAAACTTTTCAAATTTATCTACTCTGGGACCTGGCTTCAAAAAGTTGCGGTTTCAGTGACTGAAAACATTGGTTTCCTGTGGATGAAAGGCCTATCTGATACAAAGCTTTTGCAGATACGACTGAAACCGTCTTCGTATGGACAGGGCCTTAGTTTCCAGTTTGTTAGTTTTCATTGGCAATAATGGCTATAGCATTTAACTACATGCATAATACTAATTGGGGTGGTGTGGTTGTGTAGTGGTTAGCACTTCCACCTCACAGCAAGAGGGTGCTGTATTTAGTCCATCTGTTCTTTCTGAGCCACATAGGTTTCCTCTAGGATGTCTGATTTCCACCGCTGTTAAAATCGAGTACATATAGGTTAATTTTTCCCTGACCAAAGTGCTGATGAAGATCTAGAGTCGGCTATGCGGCATGTCCTAATGCTAGGTACTGTGTGTATGGGTACGATGTAGAGATTGTCATACTTGAAACCTCGATAAGAGATCGAATGGAGTTGCACGAGCTGGTATAAAATAAGCAAGTTCCCGTTTGTGGGAAGAAATATTACTTTTGGAAACAGTCACTCAACTTCTTGTCCATGAATATAACTTGAACTCAAGGTCGAACTTTTCACAACTTAAATAGCATCAGTTTTGGACCCAACTTCAAGGGTGTCTGGCTTCATGTGCAGAACTTGGGCAACTAGTCATCTTTGCCCCCTGTGTCAGTGACTAACTGCTGGGTGGGATGTCAGAGGGCTGCTCTTCTCTTTGATGATGACTCACAGTGGCATGGTGCTTTTGATCCTCTCCCCAGCTTTGTGAATAAAGAATACGCTTTGATTGACGCTGTGCACATTATGGCCGTTTGAGAGTTGGCAGGGGAGAAAAAGACACGTCTGTCATGTTGAAAAGCCCCCTGTCTTTGCTGCTGGGGGCCAAGTTGAAGCAAAGTACTTCTGAGCTGTTTTCAACATCTAGCCTTATACAATGCCTATTATAGGAGCCTTCCCTCAACAACAGCTATCCATCCTTTGTCATGTGCTGCATGTTTGATTCCAGCAGTGTTTGATCAACACCCACAGCTATTTAAGTACAGACAGCCTGAATACAGATTGGGTTAGTTACAGTTATGTGCTAAAATGAACCTTCAGTGCTTATCACACACACACACACACACATACACATACACACACACACAATGTGACATGGCAAAGTAGAGTGAGGATCAGCCTTAATCAACCATAATGGATGATAAAATGAGCTTAGCCACTGCTACAAAGCAGAGTCCTTTTCGTAGTTTCAGATCCTCCTCAGTATTCTAACCCAGTGCAACCTCATAAGCAATTACAAGCGTATTATGCAGGGATAACAAGAAAACAAGGGAATGGAAATCTAGGAGCACGAAGAAACATACAAACCCAGTGTATTGTTTTTTGGCTAATTGAGGTGTGTGCATTTGAATTACACAAAATAGGTGGAAAAGACTAAACCTCACAAGAATAATTGACAATAAAATGTAAAACAGATGTGTCTCGAATTTCAATGCATAACATTTGATACACTATATACACTGAATATTTCATTGCAGACAATGTGAATCCCCATGTGGGCAGCTAAGCCTGGGTTTTTAATATGTTAAGGAAATGTACTGAACAGCTAAGGGATGTCACACGCATTTGTCACTGTATCTGGGGGAATCAAAAAGACATCTCTGAATACTGCCTGGCTGGTTATTGGTCCCAGCAGGGTATGTGAGATATGAAACATGTATTCAGGGATTTAGAAATATAATACCTTGTGATGTTATAATCAGTACAGGATATATGTGATCAGTATGAGGTTACAGAGCTTTATAAGGATGTGAGAGATGGGATAAACCCATGACCTACAGATTACAGATCTGTCAGCAACCTTTAAGGGCAAGGAGAGCTGAAGGTGTATATGAGAGCCTTCATGGATGCACTTGACTGAGAGTATGCGTATATGAATGTGTGCGTTATGTATGTGTTAGGTGTCTGTGTGTACAAGCATTTTGTCAGTTGAGCCGCGCTGAGCTGTACTCTGTGTACTGGACAAATTCAAAGCAATCTGCCACCTCTCTCAGAACTAGCCAAGCACTGCGAGTAACACAAAAGACGGCACAGAACACCTGCTGAGATGATGGAGATGGCTGGCAGCCAAGACAACATATGGGTCTTATTCTGGCCCTAATGAAGACAACCTGACATAAATATCGGACAAAACGGACCACTCAGGAGACCCGAGGCGTCCCGCTGCAGTGTTTGCTGACATTGACGTAAACATTTTCTCATCCTTTGGGTGGTGAAGGAGGCAAAAGGGAGAATGAAAGTAAAGTTACGGGGGGATGTAATATGATATATTCAATGCATAACAATGCGGCTTCCCAAAAGCATAAACATCTCAGTCGTCTTTGAAGTCCACAGGTAACAGAGCGTACCATCCACAGTTGCTGGATGAAATGATTTTTGTGCAGTAAACAAATGCTAGCGCTCAGCCCTCACAAGGTGTAAGAAGCATCAGCACGACTCTGTGTTGCAAGAAAAGTTCCTTGGAGCTTGAAAGACGTTCTTAGCCTCAAGCACAGAGCCCTAGTCTCGAAAAAACAAACATCAATCGAAAAGAATCAGAGGTAATCTAGTCGAGTCAACAAAAAACTTTTTCGTGCATGTTAAAAAAAGCACCTGGTCATGTCAGAGCATAAATGTAGAAGGTTTTCATTAGATTTTTTTTCCTCCACAGCAGACGAAATGGGAATTGTGTGCCAAAATACTGTTCTTCTAGTTGTTCTTCAGCTCCAAATGACCTCCTTCATTATTTTTATAAAAATTGGCAGAACAAATAAAACCTAGTAATTCAGTAATACCATTGCTGCCCCAGCCTTTGTCCTTGTTGTTGTCATCCATGTGGAAGCCTGTGAACAGTCTGGGAGGCTAACTGTTAATATAACTGCCTGACAAGGAAGCTCTGGCTGTTTAGAGAGATAATGGCCTGGACCCCAGTCACAATAATAGTCTCCCTCTGCGAATAAATGTTGGACAGCCAGTTCACAGCACTCCATGTTGCCTATTTTTAGTGCACTATAATTAATACTCTGTAATTGAAGCATATAAAGAAAGCTGAGAGGAACACTGGGGATCATTGCACGTAAAAGGGAACAAGTCAAGCAAAGATACGAAATGATAGTCGTCACAGCTGTCAAATCGCATCTCAATTGACATTTCTTTTTTTTAATTCAGCGTCAGCACCCTGGGCCAATCTTTAGCCTGGAGTTATACATTATAAATGCTGAACAGAAATCATATGCAAAACAGTGCCGTTCACTTCTGTCATGATTTCATAGAGACAAAGGCGCTTTTCGACAGAATGTGACAGAAAAGATTAATAATCGTCTATTAGTGTCAAAGTTCATCAGCTTCCTGTTTCGTGGGATGCCCATGTGCGTTGCACCGTACGATCGTGCTGATGACATCTCGGGATCTGTGTTTCTCAGCCACACGTAATTCCTCAGAGTTTCCAACCATCTAATTTAGCAGTCTCATATTATCACGCCTGCTGTAATCCGTTCATTAGGGGAACAATCTCAAAGACTTTTTTTTATAATTAATGGCATTTAAATGATGATGTGATGTACTGTATATGTGGGAGCAGTCTTCCTTATAGCATGTTAATGATCCACAGCATTCTGCTAATCAGTCAATTAATCACCATCTTATGAATTTAATCTCTTACTTAGGCCCTGTTCTACATAATAGGTTTTAAACATTCAAATCCATGCTTGGATTGCAAATGAGGCTCATTCTGGAGCCTGATGCTCTCCTTACACCGGGCTTCTATTGACAGCCTTTGATTCAGCATGTTACAAAATCTAACATGTCGCTGTTCTTCTTTACCAACTAAAACGATGTCACCCAGAACATCCATTGCAGTTGTTTCAAAGAAGTAATTAGTGGTATTTAATGTTTTCTGTGTGTCTGACATGAGTGTACATATAGTTTATGCACTCCAGCGTCTATCCACAAAGCTCAAACGCACATTTTGCTTTGGTGATTTCACATAGCACAGCCGAAAACAAACTCATGTTTATTTATCACATACTTAAATCTCTCATATCAAGAGCTTAGTTTGTCAAAGAGAGAGTGAAATCGAAGTCTTTGGGAAAACTACACACGGTGATGAAACAATTTGCAATGCCTTCTTGGATTGTCTTTTTAAATTACACAATCAAAGAACGCTTGTTTTTCTTTTTGTTTACACATTCAGGAAATGATGAAGAAAAAAATTTGAGATTTGTGTGGTATTTGTCCATCATAAAGTGAAAGTAAATCAAAACTTTGTTGTACTAACATAGATTCTGATCTTCCCATGTTCTACGAAACTCTGTTAATCGTTATTTGTGGAAAAGGTCTGCAGACAACCTGGGGAAAAATTGATGAATAACAAATTACATCTGCATACTTGACAAATTAAAAACTCTTTATTTACTGCCTTTTGTCATCTTTAATGGAGTACTTGGATTATTGGAAGAGTGAAAACCCATGATGATTAATTAATTAATTATCAACACTTGCGATATCATTATTAAATAAATAGGATGAATACCCCCAGGGCCAATTTCATAATCCACTAATCGAAAAGGCCTTCAAATGCATGAAATATATGTTAATCTTAGCCACAATATATACTAAAAAAAACAAAGAATAGGTGCAGTTGGGTTTAATAATATTCAGTTCAACTCAGTTTTATTTATAGAGCCCAATATCACAACAAAATCACCTCACAGGGCTTTGCGGAAATTGATGAATTGTTTAAAAAAAAAAAAAAAACACAATGAAAACAAGTGGTTCCAGGCACAACAAGCCCCATCCCTCGCACATGTTGTAACTTATTTTGGCAATCGAGCCAGCTGATGTCATCATATCTATGCATGTGCTGATGTCAGCACATCAGCTGCCTCGATACATGTGCCAAGTTTGAAGTAAATTGAAACAAAATTTTGTATGGACATTTGAAATGTTGCCCATCATAAGTAAATGACAGAAGAAAAAAAGATTTTAAAAATTCATTAAAAATTTGAACTTTGACCTACTTTTCCCAAAATATAATCACATCTATTCTGGGTCACTGGCAATCTATAAACCCAATTTGGTATGAATTCAGCTGATAGTTTTGCTGCTACAGACGTGAAATTTTGCCCATTGTAAGTAAATATAGGGGAAAAAAAAGATTGAAAAATTCATAAAAAATTTGAACTTTGACCTACTTTTCCCAAAATGTAATGATATGTATTCTGGCTCACTGGCAACCTATAAACCAAATTTGGTATGAATTCAAGTAATACTTTTGCTACTACAGACATTTGAAATTTTGCCCATTATAAGTAAATGGGGGAAAAAAGATTTTAAAAATTCATAAAAAAAATTTGAACTTTGACCTACCGTTCCCACAATGTAATGAGATCTATTCTGGGTCAAGTAATCAGTTCATTCTTTTCGGCAAGGAAAAACTCCAAAAAACCCTGTGGGAAAAAGAGAAACCTTGGGGAGAACCACAGTGAGGGAGAGATCCACTCCCATGGACAGACAGGCTCTAATAAATCATTAGATGCTCAGAATACTTTTTAACTCTGTTATTAGGTCAATTTTAAAATACCATATGATTAGTGGAGATGTAATAATATTAAGCAGTGGTAAAACATGTTAGGTTGAGCCAGCTTTATGCTTGACAGTGAGTGAATATTGGCAACCATAACTGTTATTTCATATCAATTAGCCATGGGGTGTTTATATCAAATAAAACTTCCATAATTACTTGCCTTTGCCAAACATTTTGCTTATATGAGTGTTAACAGTGCCAGTGCACAGTATGATATAGTCATACCTTGATTTGCAATATAACTGAGCTGACAGAAGCTCTAATGTGATTTATTTGTGTTCTGCCTGAAGGATTCAATGACAGCAAGAGCAGATAGAACTGAACACACCAGTGCAGAGCGACAGATAAATTACAGGTTTTGCTCAACATGAAGCTCGCCAAACATCATCTGAGGGAGACATTTCTGCTCAATTAACACATTTCAGTTTCTTTTATCAGCCTGCTTTCTCTCCATGCTAATATTTAGACATGCTGTTATTTATGGAAGAGGCCAGTGCACGAGGCAGGCTCCTGCTGACGAGCAAAGCGCTCAGCATCTGTACTGTTTTTTTCTAGAAACTTCTGTAAACGTCCAACTGGACTGTTAATGAGAGGCCCCCTGTAAAACAACCTGTCACATCGCTCAACTCACACATCTGCTGGAATACTAAGCAGGCCGCACATAAACACCATGAATCATCAATAAACAAAAATAGACTATAATAGGAAGCTGTACCTAGAAGGCAAGAAGACAATGCATATTTGGTTTTGCACTCCCTAGATGCACCATAATCAAAACCTGTCTCATAATCCTTCAGTAAAATCCTCCTGCATAATTGTCTTGTCTTCGTGTGGTAACTAAGACTGACTCACGATATGTGCGGCAAATAAACTCGCTCATTGTCTTTCCCATTGCTCATGTCTTGCCTGAATGTAGAAATGAAATGAATGTAGTGCAGAGCAATGCAAAAAGAAAGATGTGCTGAGCAGTTAGCTCCTATATCAGACTTTAAAATTGGCTCCTTTTCCTGGTTATAAATTCTCTATTAATTTAACTCCCAAAATGAAACTGCTTAGTACTACAGCACAAATATGCTCAATATAATAACTTTGACCTTAGAGCATATTAAGCCATACATCCAGATATGTTGTGACACGTCACATACAGTAGAGGGGTAATGACCTCCTGAAGCAGTCTTAGCATGTGCAATATGTTCTGCCCTATCAATAGTGAAACAGGCTTTATTTGAGTCGAGCTGACACATTACTTGGCTCCTCATATATGGAAGGCCGTTGGCAATGAAAGCTGTGTTATATGGTCCGGTAGTGCTGACAGGTTTCTTTCTCCTCCTCTTCCCTCCCCCTCTTTTCCTCTTTTATTTCTCTCTCGTCTAGGCTGTGGAGAAGCTGGCACGTGGCGTAAGGAGGTGGGAAGGATGGATCTTCAGTCCAATGTAAGAGCCTCCCCCCGGGGAAGCCGGTGTCGGACGCAAGGCCTCATGGGCCGTTGACCTACTGTCTCTGTGATTTATGGCGGCTGGGGGCCTCTGGCCACTGCAGACTCCTCTCCTCTCTCTCCTTTATACCCCTTCACCCATACCGCAGGATTGTAAGGAGCCACACACACTGCATCACCCTTTGCAGGAGTATTCGAAGAGGAATTCCTTGCACATGCTGAGCTGCAGCACATTAGCTTCCTACACAGTTTCATCCAAAAATAAACAGTCCCATAAACATTTCTACAGTGCAGCACCTTGTCTCGTAATCGCATCACATGTCCATTAGATGAAACCAGCTTATTTGACAGTGTGTGGATTACTATCACTCATGGTGCATCAGCTGTAAAGCCCTCAACATAGCCCATGTTAAGGGGCAGAACCAAATCAATGGAAGTGCACTGAGTAACAAGTTGATGGGTCCTCTTTTCACATGGCCTGAGAGCAATCAGCGGTCAGAAATTCTCTGCTGACTCCACACACTACTCTGCTTCTATGTTGCATTAACCATCATTAGCAGTGGACTATTAGTGCAGTGATTTACAATATTGTTTTAATCTTAGATTTGTTTCCACAGTACCATAAAGGCTTGGAGTGGACAGTCCCAGGTTTCCCCTTCAGGACCATATATTTTTTTAAACGCTGTAGGCAAATAGTGAGAGTTAGCAGTTGCCCTCGCCATGGTGTTGCCGCCCCCAGACAAACGCCACGTGTGCCTGACCACCATTGTCATCATGACCAGCATGGCCTTCATGGACGCATACCTGGTGGAGCAGAACCAGGGTCCAAGGAAAATTGGTGTATGCATCATAGTGCTGGTTGGGGATGTATGCTTCCTCATTGTCCTACGGTACGTGGCAGTGTGGGTCGGTGCAGAGGTGAGAACTGCCCGACGAGGGTACGCCATGATCCTCTGGTTTCTGTACATCTTTGTGCTGGAGATCAAGCTCTACTTTGTGTTCCAGAATTGCAAAGCTGACAGGAAAAGTCTGGAGACAGTGGCCCGCAAGGCTTTGACGTTACTATTATCTGTATGCGTGCCAGGTCTATATTTGGTTCTAGTGGCTTTGGATAGTATGGAGTATGTGAGAACTTTTCGGAGGAAGGAAGACATGAGGAGTCGTCTGTTCTGGGTGGCTCTGGACCTGTTGGACCTCCTGGATATCCAAGCCAACCTTTGGGAGCCCCAGCGGACGGGCCTGCCCATCTGGGCTGAGGGCTTGATGTTCTTCTACTGTTACATCCTTCTGCTCATCCTGCCCTGTGTGTCACTTAGTGAAATCAGCATGCAGGGGGAGCACATGTCACCCCAGAAGATGATGCTGTACCCGGTTCTGAGTCTGGTCACAATAAACGTGGTGACCATTCTCATACGAGGTGTAAACATGGTACTGTTTCAGGATAGCCGTGTTTCCACCATTTTTGTGGGTAAAAATGTGGTTGCCATTGCTACGAAGGCATCCACCTTCCTGGAGTACCGTAAACAGGTAAAGGAGTTCCCTCACCCACAGAATGCAATGGCGCTAGAACTACAGCAGAACTCTGTCAGCCACACACAGCCGCTGCCCAATGCCACCAGTTTGCCCCATGAACCCTCACCGGCACAGGATGTCATTGACACATGACCGCCAGCTCTGGAGTCACCATTACAGACTGAATGCTTTTATGAAAGCTCCAGGACTGGAGATGGATAGAGAAATCAGCTGCATGACAGGATGATATTCTGCTCTTGTCAAGCCCACATGAACTGCTCTGAAACCATAAAAGAGATTTTCAGCATCACCTGCCTGTCAGAACATACTGTAAACCTACACTTGACTGAGTGCAGCGTGCAGACTTTGAAGTCAAAACAAAGGTTTTTAATCGTGCTATTGTGTTTTTAATTGTTAAAAAAAAATCACACTTTATTAAGGGACAATCTGAATATTGCGCAGCCTGGTGACATTATGTTGTGTAAAATGGACTCCCCCCACCCCCCACCCCCTATGCGTATCTTGTAATTTTTAAAAGGTCACTTTTTTGACAGTGCATCTGTGGCATTTCCTTTGAATTTCAGCAGCAAAGGACATACCACTCAGCATGAAGCACTTTTGGCAAGGAAGAGCAGAGAGTGACAAGGTGGGTCACAAGGGTCAGTGCTGTGGTGCTGTGCTAGAGCCAGGTTGGTGGCAGACAAATGCATTTCCTTCTGTGTTTGGTTCTGCTGAGAAAGGAGCTCTGTGGAAGTTGCTGCCTCGGTCATTGGGACACTTTATGACCAAAGGTCTGATTAAAGCACTGAAGCTCAGCACTATACCACACAGCAAGCAACCAAGCATGTGTTTTACTGTGTGCTCGCGTGTGAATATGTGCACGCACACTAGTATGTGTGAGTGTACATGCCCGAATGAAGGCGCAGCCGCCTGAAAATGTGTGCGTGTCTGTAACGGTCTGTTACATCAGATAGTTTTGGAAAAGATAATGAGTGGTTGATTTGTATGATGAAATGCAAAAAGAGAAAAATATTTGGAGGTGTCAGAAAGGAAAAGATGGGGAAAACATACTTTTTATTTCCTGTACTGTACATTCCTCAAAAAATTTGCTCAAGCCTTGAAGTCAAAGAATACAGAGATTCAGACAATGCCTCACAGAAAAATTGACTAATTAAAAACATGAATAAAATAGAAAAATACAAACAGAAAACACCTTTTTTCCTGACATTATTTGTTTCATTATTATTAATTATTATTATTATTATTATTATTATGTATATTCTTTAACTGTCAGAGGCCAATGATGTTTTAATAAAAGTATACATAAAAGAATAACAGTGTTTTGTTTTATATGACTATAATGACAGCTAATTGATACTGAAGGACAGAAGCAAACACACATGAATTGCTTTTTGTGTGTTTTAAGTCTTTTTTTTTTTTTTTTTTTTTTTTTTAATGGCTAGAAGTATATTATTTGAAATGGCCTGTGTTACAAAATTTTAAAAAATAAATTAAAAGCCAGCAGTTGTGCCAGTAAATGATCTCCTACACCAGTGGTGCTCAAACTTTTTAATGTGGCGTACCCCTTGAAATATATATATATTTTTTAGTCAAGTAGCCCCACCTCTCGCTTCAGCATTTTTGATAGAAAAAAATGAGACAACATTTGTTCCTCTTTAAAAGGTGTCTGTTCATATTTTTACAAAATTTTCTAAAACAAACATATATTTAACTGTAATATATTAAAAAATAACACATTTTTAAAGTACATTTTGTGTGCAAAATATAAACTGAAAAGTGCCCTCTTTCATTGATAGGAAAGAAATAAATTGGTCATCAATTAATAAATGAACATTTCATCAACAAACATAATTACTTAGCTACTCAAATAAACTCATTTTGAATAATATAAAATAGAAATTTTCTTTAAATGTTACCAAAGCTTAAACAAAATGATTGACAATAAAACTCATATATAAATGTATTTGTGTTTTATATCTCAGCATTACTTCTCATTATTTATTTTGTATTCGGTACATGATGACTTATGTAATGTATTTTTCCAAAAAAATGTCAAGTACACCATAGGTGTCTTCCAGATACCCCTGAGGGTACGCATACCCTACTTTGGGAACCCTTGTCCGCCACCAACATAGGACATCAGTTAATTAATCCATACAACTTCAGAGCACTGATCTTGAGTGCGAAAGAAAGGGAAAAAAATGGATATGACACCTAAATGCAGACCTACATCCCAATCACATCTGGCAAAGGCTGAAAAATCAATGACAAAAAAAAATCCTTCACTACAAAAAAGAACAAATTCAGGTTCAAAAAAAGCAACAGCTATATAACGCAGTGTGAGCTTTGTTTATCCACAAGTGTGGAGAGCGCTGTTCACAAAAACTCTGAATCCAACCTGCGTAGGAGAATTTCACGTTCATTTGTGGTAACAGCAGCTTTGCTGATAATTCCACAGGGTATTGGTAGAAAAGCGTGTGGTGTTGTATAAACCTGATGAACTAGTTCACATGTGTTTCTTACTTAAACATGACCTACATCATTAGATCTGTGGCTTACTTAATTCTATATTCATTAATATTAATCAGTGTAAAATCATGTTTTACTTTTGAATAGATTATTATACAAGTATTTTTACTTTTATATATGTTCAACTACACCACAGATACAGTACTTTCAGTGAGACTAAGTTAGCAATAACATTAAAATTCTTTACACCTCTGGCAGTTCTACAGCAAAGGTATTTCTGTTGTGTTTTGCATGGAAGACCAAACAGCACATTAATATTTAGGCTGAGCAGCCTCCTTCTGGACTCCAGCATTAATTTTCGAGCCCTCAGGCTACCACCTTTGGAAAAGCAACCAAGCAATGAATTTATCTTTAAAATGTGATAAAAATGCATGAACCTTTTCTCAACCGTTTCTCCTTATTCCTCCCAGTTCTCATTATCACCTTCGCCACTTTTTTCTTTTTTTTTTTTGCTCAGTTAACACAAATCTTTTCAGGAGCGACCCTCAGTTATCAAAAGGAAACCTTCACAGTTGATGCACCGTCTTTGGATTGCTATGAAGGAATGTATTAACTGATCCAAGTGTTGTGGAACGACAGGGAGGTCGCCCACATGAGCAAAGTCTCTCGACTGTCGACAGGTTAACTAAGGTTAACTGCTGATCTCAGCTCACAGAGACACACTCAGACCTTGGATGGCCTCACTCCATTAACAATAACTGTCAGCTGCAGAGTGACTAAGAGACTGGATGATTGCTAGAGGAGGGTCTTTCTCTCTTACTTGACATTAGCAGAAGTGGAATATTTTCAAGTGATCATCCTGATTTCATTCATGGTCTTCAATATACCACTTTAAAAAGCTATTAGTGAAGCTAAATTCAGTTGATTCATGTGTTAATTAAAGGTGTCATCGGTTGCAGAGGTAAAGGAGTACAACTGTTAGACAACTGAAGAAATAAGAAGGTTGCTCTCCCCACTGATGCAAAGACAGCTCAATGTTTGTTTGTGTTTTATTTGTTTTCAGAAATTATGCATAGCTGGCTTGAAGACAAATGTTATATTTTCTTGCTCACTACATGACAAGGTCTTTTCTGCAAGATATGCAAAATACAAAGACAGCCGATAGAAAAAAAACCATTGTACATCACTGGAAGGAACTAAATATATACACAGAGGTGCTGATATCATTCCACACACCCACGTTTCTGTTGCCTCCAGCTCATCAAACAACCAATCATTTAAGTGAGTGGAATCAGTTTGCCCTATCTGCCTGTCTCTCTCTCTGCAGAAGAAACATATTGATTGTGTTCGCTGGTGAAGTATTAAATATTTCTGAGGCGTAGATCTCTGGGTCATGTTCAGTCTGGTTGTCTTTCAGTTAATATTTAACATGAGAAATAAAATAATTAAGTCATATTGGGAAAGCGTGCAGTGGTTTTACTGCTGATGGCTAGGGATTTCCTACATTTGATTCTTATCCATATTTTATTCCCATTGCACTTCACTGATATGTCACAGCATATGGTGAAAAATATAAAGAAGAGAGTAAGCTTGGGTAATTAAATTAGATTCCAGGTTAGAGCCAAAATCAGATAACAGAATAAGCAACCAGTAACCGGGATCTGTAGAAAAAAATTGGAATTCCAGTTCTACTTAACAGTTTCTACACACGATATCTCTAAATGCCATACACTGCAGTCTGCTAAGATCTCAGATAGATATTAGCATGTATGTGAAATATGGACCGCGGTACACAGTCAAAAGTCTGAAAAATATGACAAGCACAGTGCAATACTAACCTGTGGATGAGATTTTCATGTGTTGATGGTAGGGACAGTGTCTGAGGTGTTGGTGGAGTGTAAGGGGGAAGATGTAATCAATCATAGATTATGGGGTGAAAAGCACCTGAAATGAAAAGAACGTAAAAAAAAAAAAAATCCTAATGAACATAATGTGTGTGAAGGATACATGCATGTTAACTCCTAGAATAAAATGAACCCATAATAACCCAGTGTGATTGAATGAATTTTCCTCTCTATTTAATCTTTCCTAAGTGATTTATCACCATTTATTACAATATTATTCTCTGAGTTTTGCATTTTTTCCAGTGGAAATCTTGCATTTTCCTATGTTTAATTGACTGATCATGTAGATGTTCATAAAAGCTCAGAGTCAAGTCAAAGGTTTTTGTATCAAACAGAAAAAAACCTGAAGAAATAGTGACTTTTTCAGTTGAATATATCATTAACTGAACATAAACCCAGTGTCTCCATCCACTGTCATTGATCCAGTTCCATGGGTTTGAGTGGTGAATCAATGTTGTAGAAGATGACGGTGTTTCCACGGTAACTACGGAGCCTCTGAACATCCAAATGGGTCATTATCTGATGACCATGAAAAGATGACAAACTGTATTTTACACCAATTATTTACATGGATTGATAGGATTAGTGAATGAACAGTTTAGATCAATAGATGCTTTTGATCGACAGTGGATGTTTGGGTCTTTAAAATGCATATGATCGATATACGTATATTAAATTATTTTATTACACATAGAAATAGATGGTGTTGCATTCTCCGGTTACATACAATGAGAATGTTACTGACATTTCAGGTATTATTATTCATCATGATTATTTATACTTCCAGATGCTACATAGTTTACTTTTACCTTCTAATAGACTGTATTTATTCGTGACAGTTGGGATCTCGGAAAAAACTTTGCGAGTACAATCCATTTTTTTCATCCATGAAATGAACAAGATTAGTGAAATAAAGTGAAATCTGTAATAAAGCACAATTACAGTTATCCCAACAAATGTTATTTGTTAGAATAATTTGCAGACAACACAGCTGAATCATTTCATAAACTGCTGTTGGGCTGTCAGGGTGTTGTCAGTTATTTCACTGTGACCAGGATACGGTTTTCATATTAATGCACGTATTTCATTGCACTGTTTACTGTCAATCCTCTGTCAGCCACAGGAAGACATATAACTCTCTCCCAATAAATAATCCCTCAAAATCTTGTCACCTTACACAATTTATTTTCACATCCAGGTGTCTATATTTAGAGCATCCTTGTTAGCGACGACAGCAGTTTAATCTAAGTCTGACACCAATGAAAAAAAGCAGATGAAAAAAATTTAATTACACACCTCATGCACCACAAAATGATTTGTTAAATATAAATAGGCTATAACTCTAAATGCCAAAATTGCACTCCTTTAATTCTAAGCAGCCTAAAGATGAAGCATTAGCTATAGCTATGGCATGATTGACTCACATTATTAAACTGCTCTTATGCCACCTAAACAGGCTCAGAAAATGGGGATTGAAAACCAGGTCCACCATTTGATGAAAAACGTCCTCTTGTATGAAGAACAGCCACAGAACAGTCGATGGTAGTATCAGAACCTTTCTATCACCGACTAAAGCCAGGACTAAGATGAAAATCCTTGCCGTGGTCGGGGTCACAGCTCATTGTGAGGCGCTCAGCATAATGTCACTGTTGTTTGAATAAATCTTATCAGCACCAGTGGTTGAAGGGGAAAAAAGTAAATGGCAAACTTGGTAGCGGAATAAATTACCTGTAGCTGCCTCTGCAACAGATCACCTTTTCCTAGACCCTCTGAGTGAAGGATTCATCCATAAATCACCAGGTGTTCGCATCAGGAATGTAATTCTTCTCTCTATATATGTGTAATAAGTTGGTGAAAGCACTTTTTCTTTCTCAGCCTGTGATTTACTGTGTATCCATGACTTCCTGAAACACTTAGTCTCAGCAAAATCACATTAGACCCATTCAGACAAAGGCATTGCCAGTAACACAGTCCCTCTCTTGACCACTTTTGAATTTGCTGACTTGTACAATCATGTTCATCCAGTTGCTTCTCCTATTGCTCTTTGTGATTCACACTTGTTAGCAAATGTCTCTTGTCACACACCGTAATCATTTTTCTGGATACAAAACCCTTCAACTGTACTACCTGCTGTGCACAGTAATCTATATGGAAATCTGTGTCTGGCTGTGCTGTCATCAAAAAACATTGCAATGCATTTATTGTGTGCTGGAGAGTTGCTCAACAAGCATTACCTTAAATACAAGGCAATCACACGAAAAGAACAGAAAACTGTTTTAAGTGGTTCTGCGTCTGGGGAACTTCGCCAAATATTCGTATACTGACGGATTTAACAAGTAGGTACCCTCAAGAACGCAGGACTGTAGGACTGAAAAATGAAGCTAAGGCTTAGGGCTAAAATCTGCAGTTACTCCAGCAGCCAGTAGAGGGCGACAACAAATATAAGTCAGCAGAAATATGTTCATCTACATTGGTCTGTTTTCTATTGCTAACTTTTCTGTTCAACCGTATGTGGAATGGATTTTTACCCCACTCTCCGAAGGGAAGGCAAGGGTTTTTTTTTTTTTTTTGGTTCAGTTTGTTTGTTCAAAGTTCAAATTTTTTTTAAAGAATTTCTTAATTTTTTTGTTTTCACCATTTACTTATAAAAGGGTGAAATTTAAAATGTCTGTAGCAGCAAAACTATTGGTTGAATTCATATCAAATTTGGTTTATAGATTGTCAGCGACCCAGAATAGATGTAATTACATTTTGGGAAAAGTAGGTCAAAGTTCAAATTGTTTATGAATTTTTAAAATCTTTTTTTTTCCCTCCATTTACTTATAATGGGCAAAATTTCAAATCGCTATAAAAACAGCAACTTTAACTTAATTTACTTGCAAAGTTGCGGAGATAAAGAGATTATAGAGACATTTATAGAGACATCTCTCTGCAAAATATCTAAGTGATAGCTTGTTTTTGAATTTTTTTTGTTACATTTTTCAAACTTTTTCTCTTCCCATTTACTTATAAGAGGCAAAAATTCAAATGTCTATAAACACATCAATTTTGTTTCAGTTTACTTCAAACTTGGGACGTATATAATTTTATATTTAACAAATATTTAACATGGATGAAAGAGTTGATCAATGCCAAAATAAACTGCAATACATGTGAGGGGCGGGGTCTGTTGTGCCTGGCACCACTTGTTTTTTATAGTTATGTATAATCAGGGCAATGTTGACATTTGTTGCAGAGTTGATTTCTGCCACTAAAGTGCAAGTTTAAGCCACTCTGAGTCAAATCTTGCTCAGTGTTGGAGTTATTTGTGCTATCCCAAAACTGCAGGGAGTTAATTAAACAAAGCTCCACCCAGATACCCACACACAGCAATAATTTTTCAGTGCTGGTTTAACAGTCCTAGAGGGTCTGTGGGCGGAGCAGATTTCACAACTTATAACACTGTAAGTATCGTAGGCTGCAGGGTAGATGATGGTTCCCATGCTGGTTTATATTTATGTGTGAGAAGATCTCTGAATGCAGAACCAAAGTGATTCCTCAGGAGCATGTCACTCTCCTCCCACAGCAACCTAGCTCTCTGTTGGTAAGTGTATTTTGTGTACTACCCCTCTTTTCCTGCCCTATCTCTGTTGACATGGTGCTTGTCATTCACGGTGTTAAAACTTTGCTTCACTGCCACGCCCACACAGGACCCAGACTCACCACAAATAATTGCATCTTTAATCCCTTAATGTTACTTTAATTCTGTTTGGCAAGTTGAAGAAGGAACTTTTTCTCTCTGTGTTCAGTTGCAGTTTCTTAACTAAATGAGGACCATGGAAAACAATACAGTACAAGGACAAGTACTCCATGTTCAACTCTTCTAAAGAAATAGACCCACTGAGCTTTTTTTTTTAAAGCTAATTCCTCTGTCAACACAAGTAACAAACACATAGTTCACACAATAGTTACCATCTGAAATTTAAAAAGCATCATTTGAACTCTATCATCCCATTTTGTTTTGAAATTATTTTGCCTTTAGCTTTTAATTGCACATTGTAACAAATCAATCACTGTTGTAATTACCAAATGGAAGGACATTACCAATTGGGTTAAATCCAGGTTAGAAAGTCTTTTTCATTTGCAAAGAAACAAAGAAAGTAAGTACCATCTGTATATGTAGTTCTATATGGGTTTAAAGGGATTGATAACTCGCTGGCTACTACACCAGACTGCTTTTTATTTTAAAATAAATAAATAAATAATCAAATTTTTGCCAGAAAGTGCTGTCATAATTGTGGTTAACTAGACCACAATGTTTGTACATAATTACAATGTTTTGCCTGCTGGTGTAACTTGTTGCAGTCACTTATACAATATACAATAAAATAAAATTCAACTAGTTTGCTAAATAGGCCAGCAAGGGCTAAATAATGTGTTTAAACATTATACAAATTTGGCATTACTTTTCTTAAATATAACTGTGTAAGATAATGTTTGTGAAATAGCTAAAGTTAGCATTTGACATAACAGAATTAGCAGTGTAGTTGCTATTTTCAGTTACTGATAGCATTAACCCACATTTCCAGCAGGCCTGGCTGTGTTACATTATGGCAGCATCAAGGCTTTCAGAGCTGTTTTTGGCTCTAGTGCCAAAATCATAGGTGGTGTTAGAAGCATCCAAGAACCAGCTTGGCACTCGGCTTTGCTAGAAATATGTGATGAGTCAATTTTTCATAGACACTGCATCTAACATGAAGTCATTGAGGATCGGGTGAATTAAAAAAAAATACAACACCCCATGCAGATTCCTGGAGGTACAAAATTTCTATATTAAAGTCAACAAAATATCATCACAAAAAGAGGATAAATGTATTTTTAACAACTGAAACACAGCATCAAATATGTGAGCCATGTTCTTGATAAATCCATTCTAGTGTACTGACTTTGCCTGAGGGTAAAATCCATTAAAACAGACACAAAATATAAAAAGTGTAGTCAGAAAGTCATAGTTTTTGTCCAGTTTTCAAACAGTCTTTGGTAGGGGTGCCCAGACTTTTTTTTTGGCTTGCAAGCTACTTTTTAAATGACCAAGTGAAAAAGATGTACATACACTAAAAATAGGTAAATATGTTAATTTATGTATATACTGAATGGACTTGCACTTGTCCTGAATGGAGTCAGCCAGGCTGGCATGGGCTGGACCAGGGGTCGGCAACTTTAAACACTCAAAGAGTTATTTGGACCCGTTTCCCACAGAAAAGAAAACACCAGGAGTTACAAAACCCTTCTGATAACTAAAATGACCATAAGACTGCATATATAATTTTTTACCTTAATGCTATGTATAAAAATAACTACCTCTATTAGGTTCAGCACTGGACAGCGCTAAAGTCACCTGTGCCTTTTGAACAAGTTCAGCACTGGACAGCGCCAAGACCTGTGTTCAGTGCAGTAGAGCAAATATGCACAGCCTGAAAAGAAAAAAAAAAATAGAGAAAAAAGTGGCTCCGGCCCCTACCTATCATTCACTTGACAAAGCCAGCTCTAAGAGCTGTTACGTTCACGGCCGACACGTCGCTAATCAGAGTACAGGCTTTAACCTCGTCAAGTAACAAATGGAACTGACAGTTTAAACCTTTTACTATAATTTTATTGAACGACAAAAAATTTAAGCAAATTTTATTTTAATGTTACAAGATTGCCATCGTCTTCAAATTTAGAATTACATTTAAAAAAAATATAATAATAATAACAAACTAAAATCAAATTAAATGTTCATTATTCATGTTTTCAAAGCCACAGGCAGCTGCAGCAGAGGGATGAAAAAGCCACATGCGGCTCCGGAGCCGCAGGTTGCTGACCCCTTGTCTGGACTGTAGCTGCTGGTACGACCCTTAGATTTCCAAGTGATCATCGGTCATGGTGGAACAGTATTTGGACTCGCTTTTTTGTAGGGAAGTCAGTATTGTAGGTTTTATTAACAGTTCTAAAGTGCATCTCCATGTTTCCCTTCTTTGGCATAGAAATGATGGAGACAGATCAGACAAATGCACTTTGAATATGGTGGAAAAAAAGTCTTCGTGTTATTCTGCATGGAAGTGATAAGTTGTTGCCTTCTCTCTCAGTCCAGCTCTCCCATTCATTTTTATATCTCTTCTTTAGTAGATAAAATGGAGTTTGGAGTTGACAGCATGGTGGATCACATGTAAGTGGTAATCCTATGTAAGAACAGAGGAGACTTCAGACTGGAATCCCTATACATCAATGTTCATCCCTGTACATCAATTGTACATCAACATTTTTGGAATAGCACGCAATCTACATGCGCTATCTTTGTAATTTCACAGCCAAGCATGATCGACGTGTTGAGCATCCCTGGTCTATGGGGAACCCAAGTTGCAAACAACACAAATCACATGCTGTAATGTTTTCAAGACACACAGGACTGAAAGAAAGTATTCCAAAATAGAGGATCTTCTCCAGAATATAAAACAGCAATCATAGAACAATTACTAAGATAGAAAATCGGGAAACGCCAGTACAGAAGGAAGTATCCAATTCTAATTAGAGATAATGATACGATAAGTTATGATAAAGGTTTCTTCTGAAGACTAGAAGATGTTTCAGTGGTCTTGTTTTAATTTACACCTTGATTCAATTTGGAGCCTGAATCTATATTTCAGCCGACCACAAATGCAAACCTTGGACTCCATCCAGCGCTAATGTGTTCTTGTAATGATAAATGTCAGTAGTCAAGTCTGACACCAGGCCCACAGCACTCTGTGATCTATTGCAAAGCCGACATCCTAATTCATACCTTGATTAAAAGGTTCAATGTATGACTCGCCATGGGTTGATTTTTGCAGATGGTCTTATCATAACTATCAGTCTCCATTCCACGCTGCAAGCTTTTCACCATGACGGACTACTTAATATTCATGCACACAGATAAGACTGCATTGTGTTGCCTTCATGAACTGTACACTGTGTGCAGAACGGATTAATCACAGAGCCCTATACACACAGGGGAACAGACTATGGAAGCTGTCGTAAACAGGTAAGCATAAATGAAGGCTGTATCAAGCTACAAAAGTCCTGCTGTTAGTTGCAAGAAACGCTGACTGTATCTTATAAAAGGCTTCATTATGGTCTGGGTTACTAAAACGGACCCAAAATAGTCCAGCAGGTTACAGCTCTGATAATGTCACTGTCCCCATCATTATTCAGTTTATTTTAATTTTATCTTGTTAATAAAGTTTTCAGGCAGTTTAAATATCAGGGAAAGGTCACATGGTGATAATAGAGAACAGAGGAAATGTACCACTTAAGAATTAGAGACTGTTAGCATAGAGATATTAAATGGACCGAGAATGGGAGCATAGGTTAGAAGCAGAATTATAGAGAATATCTAGGTGACAGTGACAAAAATACATTTTAAAAGAGACAGTGTGTCTAAATGAGTTGAGAACACAGGTCGCAAAACCTTGAAATGTCGGATGTTTTTCTTACTGTTGATGAGAAAAACAAATGTTCTGGTTCAAATACAAAGACACTGAAACACAACTAAGAAGAGAAGCTGACTGCACAGGGAAAGGAATATATCTTTTAGAATGGCAAAAAAAACTCATTGTCTGATTGATTCTCGAACTAAATGTACCAAACATCAATGTGCTTGGCCTTGAATACCATACGAGGGGAGCTTGACAAAATGTGTGCTTTTGCAATGTCTGTTCTTACAGTTTTAGGGCTTTTTATCTGTTGAAGCCTTGTTCAACTAAATAAATGAGATGAGATGAGATGAGATTTTATTGATCCCACGATTGGGAAATTTCACATTTGACAGCAGGAACATACAACACAACAGTGCGAGAGACAGACAGATAGAAAAAAAACAAGTGATAATGAAATATTAAAGAAAAATGAAAAATTTGGTATTTACATGAATATTTATATAAATAGAGAATTAGAATTAAACATTCTTAAAATTTAAATGGTATTTACCTATTTACATTGTGGTTGCACATCTACGTGGTGTGATATGGGGGGATACTGTGAACTGTTATAAAGTCTGATGGCTGTGGGGAGGAATAAACTGCTGAAGCGTTCCTTCTTGCACAAGAAAATAGATTATATCAAAACATACACAATATGCTAAGTGTATACCAGTACATTTAACTAGGGAAGCACAGCTATACAGTATAATCCTAAGACAAAGCTAATAGCTAGTGTTTGGACAAACATTTATCATGTTAATTACGCTCATAATCATGATTTTCCTGTCAGCTATTAACGAAAATAGGTTTAACAAATTCCGGCTAAAGGTGATGAAAATGTCATTTGGCAAGTAGCCCAGATGCTGTGCTCATAAACAAAAACTGGACAAGGTCAAATTTAGATCTGATGGTGTTAGATGATGTGTCTATTATTAGAAGTTGCCTAATTGCAAGCACCCTGAGAGCAACATTAATTTCTACACTAAGTATAAGTAGATATATCTAATAGCTATGGGGATTTTTTTTTTATTATTATTTTTTTTTTAATCCAAATATGTTCGACCATCACTGACACACCTGATCCACTGACTCACAACTAAGCAAAACCCAAACATGCTCTGGTAGATAATAACCTCTTAAATAACTGACTATCAGACCTAAATTCTTAAGGACTAAGGATGTAGGAAATAAATAAAACAGCCTGGCTGGAACATAATGCTACTAATATAAGGATGCCATCAACGGAGATTAAAGAAAATCCAAGAGAATGTGTTTGAACAGTTTGACTATTTTTGTAGAACGCACATAAATAGCACCACATTTAAGCACCAAAACATCTTCAGAGACCACTAAGCCTAGCTAAAATATGTGCCAGGTTACAAATCATTAAAACTTTTCCATTTGAATTATTCTTTGTGAATTTGTTTTCAGGCTCAGGATCAGGATCAACTTTATTGTCCCATATGGGAAATTTATTTTGGACAACAGTGCTACACATTCGGACACATACAATCACAAAACAACTCAAAATCTTTCAGTCGGCATAATCACAATTAAGTATTACACCTTGCTCATAGATCACACCGTTCCCTCCAAGATCCAATAAATAGAATAAATATAAGTGATACAAGTTCATTTTAAAAAAGAGTTAGTTTCACTGAACCATTCTCCTCAGCCATGCGCACATGCTACATAGGAGCAGAAAATGCACTATTTCAAGATACATAAAATGTGAATAGCATAAAAGAGACATACACACAGACACATTTCCATGCATAAGCTACAAATGTGTTCACTGTTAACCCACAAAGACCCAGCGCCACTTTTATGTCAGTTCCAGAATGAGATTTTCTCTATATCTAATCTTTCTTAAGTGATTTATCACCATTTATTTATATTATCCTCCATATTTTCTATTTTATCAGTGTATATCATGTATCTTCCAATATTTAATTCACTGATCATATAGATGTTCATTAAAGCTCAGATTAAAGTTGAGTTATTATATCAAAAACAGAAGAAAATGTGACTTTTTTTGGTAAAATCTATCATTAACTGAACATAAAACAAGTGTCTCCAGCCACTGTCACTGATCCAACTCTACTACTGGTGAATCAGTGTTGTAGAAGATGACGGTGTTTCCACGGTAACTACGGAGCCTCTGAACGTCCGAAAGGGTCATATCGGATGACCATGAAAAGATGAAAAACTGTATTTTATACCAATTATTTACATGGATTGATAGGATTAATGGATCAACAGGTATTAAACATTTTAGATCAGTGGATGGTTTTGGTCGGTGATGAATGTTTTGCTCTTTCTGGGTTTAACAACACAGGCCAGTCTGCACTGTTGTAGCATCACAAACACAAGAGCAAAATTAGCAGAACATTTCATGCACTTGTTTCTCTGTTTACAACTACTCACCTGCTCAAACTCCGTGTTGTCTTCTACAATCCAATGTCTGTCCAACTTATTTATTTTTCCATATTTGGTGGATAAGTAGTTTTAAAACACAGACATAGAACAGTCCAGCCGGTTTCTTTTTTCCATTTTTGGTGGATAAGCAGCTGTAAAACATAGAAATAATTTTTTAAAAACGTCTGTCTTTGAATAAATGAGGTCCCTGCAAGTGATAAAAAATGAGTGTTTTGCTGGCTGAGTGTCCCAAGTGCTAGCCAACATCTTCATCATCATCTCCACACCTGATCTTAATGACCAAACAATCCAGATTCTGGATAAATCTCACCTGTCTTTTTTTTCTGATGCCGCTATCTGGACGTAGTGAAGGATGTGGCATTTGTAAACAAACTAAGCTAAATGTTTCTGTAGTGTTTAATCCACAGCTGCTTGTCACTTGGTGTGTTAGATGTAGGTCACCTGGGGCGCTCCTGTGGTGGTGTTGAATTAATTAAGATAATGTAAATGTCAGTGGAGGAACGTAACCAAGTAGCCTCATTAAGATACACTCCAGAGGAACCTGGTAGCAGGATCGTCTGTCTCCCCAAGTCATATTTTATCTAAAATACAACATATTTATTTTAAGATCTAGCCTAAATGATGTATTTGTCTCTTCTTCATCATTTAAATAGAAATTGACAAATGTCACCATGTCCTTTGTGCACAGCAATGAACTTCCACAAGAACAAACCCTGAAATGTCAAAAAAAAAAAAAAAAAATCTGTTTTAGCTGCATCTAAGTTGCCTCTAGTCAGAGAGTTTACTTTTTTTAACCTTTTTTTTAACCTTTTTTTTTTTTTTTTTTTTTTTTTTGTTAACTGTGTGTCCTTGAACACCCCATAATACAACATCAACAGAGTCCAGCTGTGCTCACTGAAGGAAACTTCATCTGTCACACCTTTTTTTTTTTTTTTAAATGAAACATCTTTCAACATTGTTCCCACACTCTTAAAAGTAACACCATTTTTGGGAGATTTTATCCAAAATGTTTATCCCGCAAAATAATTTTTACTCTCATTAAATGTAAGTCAGTGCCAATCGCTGAAAGATCTATATGGTTAATGTAGCTCTACATTTTCCACAGATTATATAAGCTCTTACGGACTTTAATTAAAATGTACAGTCTGACCAAAAGAAGAAAAAAAACAGTCCCCACCAGGATTTAACTAAGCAAACAGATGAAAGCCTTCTGCAGTGATTAACTTGTCTCAGCTGCAACAAGTCATTTAACCATAACTGAGGCTGTGAGTAGCTTGTTATTCTTTAAACAACTGTGACAGAAGACATATCCCGAAGTTATACACAATTTCTATCTCTTTTTTAGAAGCAAAATCAATGCAAAATCCACACAAAATGGAGTCAAACCTTGTATCTTTGTGCTGTGAGGTGACAGTGCTAAATGTGACACAGCAGTTGAATGCAACACACATAGTAGTAATATGTATCCAAGGCATCATGTGTATGAATAAACATAATATTACACAATGACTACTCATATTTTGCTTATTAAATGCAACATTTTAAATGCAGAGCTTGTAACTGTAGTGAACTATGCCCACAACATGGGATTAGCAATTTAATGATAATACAAATAAACTACCATTAGAGTCTTCAGATTGAAGAGTCCTGAAGCTACGCCAAAGAGGCCAATGTATTGGCTTGTAGAGATATGACCTGAATATGTTAATACTGATGACCAGTATCATGGGGCCTTCAACCAAAGTGTCAGAAAGTGACATGATGAGATGAAAACCACTAAGAAACAACCTTTAGAGTCAAAGAAAGTGACAAAGTGATAAATGCCACTGTTGTTTTCGCCACTGGACACAGCTCAAAATTAAAAGACTGGAGTTTGATGCTGAAATGGCAGCGTTTCTTCTGCACTGGTGAGATTGATTATGAGGCTTATGAAGGTATTATGTGATTATGTGATGGTATTATCTTTGCAAAGTTCACCATTTGTTGATCAACAATCCAGGTCGGTTATGATTGATTCCAAACAGATCTTAAGTGCAGTTATTGATAATACAATGTAGTTTTACTGTGGTTGTTTTCCATCTAAAAACAGGGCTAAGCTAACAGAGCTATCATGTAAACTATCAGTTGATGCAGCACGTGAAGATTATAAGACTTATAAGATTACACATTGCCTGTTGTGCCAATTGAGATTTCTGTTATCAATGGGACTTCCTGGTTAAATAAAGGTAAAAGAAAAATAAATGAATGAAATAAAAAAAAAAGTGTTATTTTGATCGACTATCAAAATAATCGGCTTTTAGTTTTTTATTTGAAGCAAAAAACTTGATAATCCTATAGTACAGCAATATATGAGCTTTGTACTTTATACAGGGTGAGCTATAGCCTGTGGAGATATAGTGTTAATTTGCTGGTTGTTTATGTAGCTGTAGGTGTGTTCTGGTACACTCCTGATAGAAATTTTAAGACCAGTTGAAATATTGCAAGAATTTACATTTTGCACTGTTGGATCTTAAGAAGGTTCTAAGTAGAGTTTCAAAATACAAAAAGAAAAAATGGGAGTGAGGCAAAAAACAATTCCGAGTAAGCAATTTATTGAAAACTACAATTATACTGAAATAGGCTGTTCATCAGCTGATCAAAAGTTTAACACCACAGCCTTTAAAAGCCAAAATCTCTGCAAAAATGTGGATTCAATGTGATTTTCTGTCAGGTATTCACACTGGCATGACCTCCTGATGGCAAAGGCAAAAAAGCTTTCTCTCACTGAACATGGTCGGATTGTTGAGCTGCATGAGCAAGGTCTCTCACAAAGCATCATCATTGCTGAGGTTGGATGCAATAAGACAGTCATTTTGACGCCACTGTCTGGAACTGATGTCCATTTTTGTTAACGTCCCTTGCCATTACTCCCCAAATGTTCTCAAATGGATTTAGATCAGGTTTAGAGCTTGATAGTTTGGAATATCAATTCTACATATAAACCACTGGTCCCCAACCTTTTTTGGCTCGTCGCCCCATTACAACATCACAAATTTCTGGTGACCCCAGACATTCAAAATGGAGAGATATCTTTTTTTTTTGCTAAAATTAATTTGTGTTTGATCATGTAATAGTTTGCTATACTATGTTGCAAATAAACATTCATTTTAGACAACATTTAGTCTATATAATGTATATTATTGTGGACGGAGGCAGAAAAGCCAGGTGTAGATTACTGCACAAAGGGA
>JAPQRP010000018.1:6905943-6941869 GCA_037367295.1 Apogon hyalosoma
CATTCGACAGATAAACAGTACCACAGTGCTTCAGTTTGAACATTTGACAGATAAACAGTACCACAGTGCTTCAGTTTTAGCTTCACAGTTTGTCATACCTTTTATGAATTGGGATGGTCTCTGTCAACTCATCATATTCTTTTTATTAGTAAGTTTTTAATTTTATTTTTTATCAAGTACTAGAAATTTCAGGCAACCCCACTTGAATTTCAGGTGACCCCATGTGGGGTCCCGGCCCCAAGGTTGAAAACCACTGATATAACCTGTCTAAAGGATCTGAATTCTTCCACCACTGGCAACAGTGCAAATCCAGCAGCTGTATGCACAGCAAGAAACATACAGTCAGAATTGTTCTATTGCATACTGTAGTTTGGAACTTTCACAATCTACTACCACAGTTCTGGTGCTTAAAGGAAAACCAACTGCTAAAGGACCCAGAGGCACCCCACAACAACTTGTGTTCAGTAGCACAGGATGCCCGTATGAGAGACTGCAGCAAGCAGCAGCAACCCAGTTTGCTTATCATCCATCACTGCAACTCCCAAACAGTGGAGTTGTGTCAAAAATACTGGCAAGGCACAAACGAGTAAAGAAAATGTCCCCAAACTGAAACTGAGGAGGCAGCGGGTGAACAGATAAACAACTTTTTCAAGGCGGGATTATGTTGCTATATGTCAAGGCCAGGATGCGTGGGCCATGTCTCTAAATGTGGCAACAAATGGCAGAGAGGAGCTAAGCCCATGTTCACAGAAGCTGCCCAAACGCGCTTGTTAGGGGGCAGGGAGTGAACTCATCAGTGCACAAGATCACGGTTGACAGAGAAGCTTGTTAACTGCAGCATGGTAGCCAAAAGGGTGGCTCATTAGGGAGAAGCACTAGTAGCCTGCACTGGTCTCACCAGATGGCTGCCTGTCTAGGTGATACAGGATATGGACATTTATTATTAAGTAATTAAATACAGCAGCCTTCGTGTGCAGAAAATCAGTAAGAATTTGACCATGGTTGCACTTTGTCATGGTTCGATATTTTTAAAACTTTAAAACACAAGTCCCTGAGTCTGATTCACAAGGGTAAGGATCTATTTTCCTTTTATTCTGAACTGAAACAGAGTTAGTCTGTCACACTTGGACCAAAATTCTACTGCAACATTGCCCCCTGCTGGTGATCAAAACTGAATTTTTAGACCAGAAAGCGTGAGATGCAATCAAACATTAATTTTCCCACTACTTATCCTTCAATCGCCTCTCCACATGTTGCGAACCGCCACCATAAATATATAGTCTGTGTTCTCCACGTCTGGGTAAATACTCTTCAGCTTGATTACCGCGCAAGATTCTGGTAAAGCATAATAAATCATTATTCACTATTCACCCTGGGCTAAATGCAAAACTGTTGCAGAAATGTGTAAATCATAATCAGCACTCAGACATTTAGATTTTGTATTTTTTTTTAATGGATGCTTCAGCCAAGTAGCAGATGATCTATTTTCTATCTAATCTCATACATATTCTGAAATTAAAGGTATTGTTGCATGGTATTACTTTGAGAGCTGACTGAGTGTGAATGTATGCACTGTCGACATGATTGGAAGATGCTGACAACTTTAATTAAAAACAAGTGGATTTTGTGTTGAGGGAGAGCATGACCAGCAGATGGGGAAAAAATGTATGCAATAAAGCCAGTGTATTATGGGCAGAATTTATAAAGAGTCTGTGAGGGTACATAAACTACTTTTAATCAATGTTGGGGCAACAGAGTAGCCATAAGGAGTCTAACTCATTTAGTTTTCCTTAAGGGTCATTTCACCAAGAAAGATTTAATACATATCTAAAACTGCACATCTTCAAACTTCTAAAAGCTGCACTTTTTCATTTGGCTTCTGGTTAAAGAAAAAGTTGGAGTCAGCAAGTCGGTGTTGTCACTTTCTGTTAATTAAATCCAAGTCATGCATTAGAATGACTAGAGCTACATCATTAACCTTAGAATATTTTTGTAAAAATGTAAGTTTCAAGCAACAGATCAACTCTAGGATGTAAAAGAAGGGCTGGATTTGATCTGAAATAGGGAAAAAAAAATAAGTCAAAAGGGGCTTTTAATCCACTTCAGACATCCAATACATGCTGTGAAAAAAAATAGCACAAGCAACAGATACATGTACAAATGGCTTCATTTAATTTATATATTTCACAAACAATCCAAGAACTTATGAGACAAATGAACAGGAATTATTTTGCCATTTTATTTTTTTTCTTCACATTATTGCTTTACAGTAAAATGCATTGGTTGGATATGTCCAGTATAGCAAGACAATACATTCATATAAGTTATACAGATGTCCTCAGTAATGTTTTATAGTAACTAACTTTACATTAAATATATTTTTTAATCATTTATTATTCTTGACAAACAACTTCCACGTCACATTGAGCTCACAGTGCATCAGGTCGCATTCAATCAAGAAATACATACCGTTCCTCTCGTGTTCAATTGCCACTTCTAACGTGTGTATTTATTTTGTACACAGGATTGCCATACAATCTGGATTTATGCAGAGTTACAAGAAGTATGGCATGAGTTCTACTATTTTTTTTATTTTACTCCTTCAAAAAAAGTGACTTGGTAACAAAGATGGCGAGTCAGGACAACCGTTGAGAACGAATGCTGTTGTGTCAGAGGAGGACAAAGAGGAGCAGTGTTTTTTTTTTTTTCTCCTGTTGTGATGGTTTCATTCAAACCTGGCAACTGGGACATGACCACACAGAGCAGCATCGACAACAACGAGAATATACACACAAAATAAAACCCTTAACACACTGCACATTCTGAATCAATGCAAGTACAGTACAGCTATCCCTCCCCAGAGTATCACAGTTTAAAAAAAAAAAAAAAAATAGGTCCTGTATGTACAGAAGACCCACTGGAAAGGTTGAGATGTGCGAGGGTTGAAAAGTGGCATGAAAGGATCTCAGTGGGTGTGTGGAGGAGTCTGTCGGCCCTGTGTGGTCACCTCCATCCTGTAAACGGTCTGATGCTGCAGAGTATCAGCTTAAGGGAGGGGTCCGATTTTTATTTTTTTATTTTTTTTGTTCCCCTTAAGGTGTGCTCTCTTCTGAGTCCATTGAAAAGTGACAAAGTCCCGAGGGTGGTGCAGGAAAGCCATCCATTATACCATGCATTCTCTGCTGCCCCTTTGCTCCTTCAGCCAGGGTTTGGTGGAGAGTTAATGCCCTTTGTGCAAGAGGGGTTAAGAGTGGAGAAAAGCAGAAATGGGTGTTTATGTGGGAGAGGGAGGGGAGAGGGAATCCGATTTTCAACAAAGCCACTGTTCCAGAAATGTCCGTGTTTTGGCTCAGGTCCTCGGCTGTCACAAACACACCTGTGAGCTCACACATCAAGTACTACTAGACAAACCGACGTCACATCTCCACGGGATCCCCGTCTTTAAATGGCAACCTCGCAGGGGCCTTCTGTCACTTAAAATTCTTTACATTGAAATTGCATATACAAGTGCCTGCTGCCGACCACGAGGCAGAGGAATATTTTCAACACTTAGACACACCGCACCCCACACGCTTTTTGAGTTTTTAAGTCTCTGCACCTCACTTGTGGACTCCTCACAGGCATTTTTGCATGATGTTCAAAATGTCTGGATTGCAGTGTAGCTTGTAGCTGCCGATATTTGTAAAGTGGGTCGGGCGGTTTCCATAGAGACGCCCAGAAGCCCTCAGCCTTTTGCTGTGCTGTGGAGGAGCTGCGTTTTAATGTCCCAGCATGCACTGCAGACACAGGCAGGTGTGCTCGAGATGTTAACGAGGTTCCAGTCTGTTCAGGAAGTCGAGAGCCTGGTGTGAGTAACCTAGCGTGGGCTCATTCTGAGCACACACACGCGCACACGCACATAATGTTGTCTTGCACACACACACAGTCACATATTCACTGAAATTACACACACGCGCACACACACATAATGTTGTCTTGCACACACACACAGTCACATATTCACTGAAATTACACACACGCGCACACACACAGAAGGAAGCACTAGTTGATTCAGAATGAGAGGACGGCTGTTAAAGTGCAATATCTACATGTAACTCAAAATCTAGAAACCATCACCTTTGACATCTCCTGGAGTTGTCCATCTCTGAATTTCCCTGATAACCGACAGCTGTGGTTGGCACCCCTGCCCTGGATGGAAAGGATGCAGTACCCCCTACTGGCCAGAGGGTGTTATGGCAGACAGTGAAGAGAACTGCCTGGTTATCTTTGCATTTTTTTAAAACCGTCTCCATGCTGCTGCTCTCTCAGAATGAGAACAAGTCACCTGATGCATCCCACAGATCTGGGGCCAGTTATTTTTTTTCTGAAGTTGTGCAGAGGGAAAAGAGGAACAACCCATCGCTGAATGAAAATATCGCTGGAGTGGAGTGGCCACCACCAGCCAGAAACCCCACTGAGTGGTCAAATCTCCTTATAGCACAAAGCAAGAAAAGCATTTCCGTGTGCAATTTGTTTCAGTGAAAAACAGGCAATGTCCTATATTTGCAACAAGCTCTCCTCTGTGTTTCGGACTAGACAAAACCTTATTTTGAAAAAATAAATACAAAAAACAAAAATAATTTTACAAGTTTACATTGTGCAGTGCTGCATATGCATAACACCCTTACAGTCGACTGATTTGGACTGTGATACATTTTGACACAAAGTGTCCTGACAAAAGGTCTTTTTTTTCTTTTTAAAGAAAACAGAGCAGATTTGATCAAGCAGATGAGGGTTGGGAGGGACTGAGGGGGAACTGAGTGAGCGGTAACATCTCCCTGATGCCAAAAGGCCATGCCAGGGAGTCCGGTCCAGACTGAAGGAGAAGGGGAGCTGCCAAGGACAAGACCCTCCTTCAGGGGTCAAAAGAGAAACAGGAGGGTACTATCCTCTTTGGGTCCTGGGTAATTTGGTGTTTCTTTTAGGAAAGACAATAAAGGAAGCTGGGTGAACGTAGAGGGGTTTTGGTTGGAATCAGGATATCCGTGGTATTTTTTTTTCTTCTTGTATCTGGTTTGGTTTGTGGACAGGCTTTGGAATGGTGTGTGGAAATCTACAATGTGAACAGTGAAAACACACACCAACAATCAACAGGGGCACTTATGATTCTGAGGTCCCCAACATCTAAAAGGCATGCTAGATGGGTAGAAAGTTAACAGGCGCACAGAGAAACTAAAGACTTAATTGTAGTAACAGGCAATGCCCAAAAACAATGGGCATTAAGGACTGGCACTGTGTGACAAGAGGACAAAATAGAGACACAGAATGGAGTCCATTCCTACAGTGTACCGCCTCTTGGGATAATTCGATTCATGTTTAGGACTAAAGAATTCCAAAGAAGGGAGCACAAGGAGGAGAAAACGAGTCTGTGGATAGGTCCAGTATTATTGAAATCAAAAGAAAGGAGAAAAATTTTGGAGTCGATATGGGATCATTGAGGTTTTGGTATCCGAGGCATGCTGCTGTGCTCTACGTCTCCATGCACATGGGTAGGTTGACAAAGGTGAAGACGTTGTACTCAATCATGATGGAGAAGCAGAGGAAGACTGCGTACAGGACCAGGACGTAGATGCCCAGCTTGACATCCAGCCTCCACTTATTCAGGTGGATCCCCAGCACCTACACAAATACAACATGCACATCCACATGGCTCGTGTAAGCAGAAATGTGTCAAATCGCAGCTTCGTGCTAAGTAACTGATCATTTGAACGAAACACTGCAGGACTTAAAGCTGCCCTTATGGCACATTCACTTCAGTTGAGTTTTATTACTTCTGAGAATTGTCTATTTGGAAAAAGGTTTATAAGGGTTATTATATTATTCTTTGCCTACACGGCCAACCTTGACATGCAAATCTAATTTTAAAATGGTAATCTACAAGATGTATTTTTATTTCCCCCTTTGGTCAGTTATTACACTACAGCAACGTGTTCATTTTTTCTGGTGATTAAGTTAAAGTCTCTGTAGCTGTTTTTTTTTTTTTTCTCTTTCCCCCGGTGCTCAGCAACTGTGACTACTTCTGCTCAAGCCAATAGACCGTTTTCACAGCAGACATTCTGGCTTGTAAAAGCAGGCAAAGCGCAGGTGTCACTGACGACATTAACTGTTCCATTTAGCTGCCTTAGGTGGCCATTCCAGGGGACCAGCAAGTACTGTTCCAAGGCCCGAAACTCATTCACTTAAATGGGATGTAGCGACTTTTAATTACACCGATACACCTGCTTTTCCTGACTCCAAAGTCCAAATATGTGTAATGAAAAGGGTCTGTAGCTCTGTTTGTTTAGGGGGAATAATCTTGATTTACTGACATGAGATGATATAAACATGGACATGTGTACTGCATCTAACCGTTCATACAATTTAGAAACTTACAAATTTTGCCAGTGTTTTCACAACACGTCAGCTCCTAAGTAATGCCAATGCAGAAGTATACAAACATTGTAAATCAGCTGACGGAGGTGGCTCCAAAAACTCCTCCCTCCCATAGACTTACACTGGGTGACTACAAATACCAAGTCAGCCTCTGATGTCTAATATGTCATCTGGTGGTCCATCTTTAAATTACTGCTCCATTATTAATTTAACACTGTACAATAAACTCACCTCTGTCCGAGGTCTCTGGTCATAAATCTATTTGTACTTGAATGTCTTTTGGCACATTCCCGGTTGGGATATTTTCAACTTGTTTTGCACCTTACAGTTGCTTTTCAGCACATTACAGTTATTATCCAGAATTTACCCAGATCTGCTTATACATCTAATTTGTAATGTACAGTGTATAGTGTTTGCTCTTGTGTTATATTTGTCTTTACTCATGTTTGCTGTGGTATTATATTGTTACTGAATGTGTGTCATGCTGCTGCTACACTGTAATTTCCTGGTTTGGGATTAAAAAAAAGTCCATCCATCCATCTAGTCAAATTGCAGGCTTTGACATTTATCCTTCTTTTCCATTTAAGAAAATACAGTTTTTGCATTTTCCGGACAGACTCAAGTGTAGTTCCAGTTGAGGTCACACTAACAACCCTGCAAAAAGACTTTGTTACCCAATACTAGCTCACCCTGGACCAGGGGAGTCAAACACACAGCCCGCAGGCCTAAACTGGGCCTCCAAAGGGTTCAAGCTGACCCATAGGATGAATTTGCAACGTCCAAAACTCACTCAGAAGACACTGACAGTCAAGGACGTCACTGAGTGTTGACAAGTTGTATTGATCATAAAGTTTACTGCTATATTTATTAATTCCAAATGTCTGTTACTAAATGTTTGGTGCCTTTGTAGATGGGAATTTGTAAACTTAATTATTCTTTGTTTATATTTTTGTTGTACTTAGTCTATTATTGTCTTTCTTTATGCTAATGTTGTAATGAGGTGAGATTAATTTTTATAAGATCCATGTGGTTGTCTGATCTCACCTGCACAATCTGTTTCTTTGCTTGTCCTAATGTTTGATTTGTTATGTGCAAAATAAATAAATAAAAAGAATCAGCTGAATAGTGTCTGAGAAATCAGTTGGACTACAATCTCGGACGAATGGACAGACAGAACTCCTAGTATATCTACCGTAATTTTCGGACTATAAGCCGCTAGTTTTTTCACACGCTTTGAACCCTGCGGCTTAAACAATGATGCGGATACGGGTTTTGAAAGGCTGGACTGCTGCGTGATGAAGAGGACAGCACGAGCTCAAGGACGAATTTGCCTCGAGACGAAAGTGACATTGAGAGCGACAACGAAAGAGAGACGGAGAAAGTGTGAGACGAAGTAATTCTGAGGCTGTTCAATTCCGACACTGAAGATGACAACGACTTTAGTGGTTTTGGTGCGCAGGAGGACGATGAAGATAGCGAACAGTGACTTTTCTAGTAGGCTACTGTATTTTTTTTTTTCCCCAATCAGCCGAGTTACAGGCACTGTTCGGAAAAAAGCATTTATTTAATAAGTTTAAAAAAAAAAAAATCTTTCAGTGCAAATCTCTCATGTTACAGCATGGACATCTGCGGCTTATAGACAAGTGCGGCTTATGTATGTAATTTTTTTTTTCTTTTTAAATTCAGTGGGTGCAGCTTATATTCAGGTGCATTCAACAGTCCGGAAATTACGGTACATACCCCTATCTTCTGAGTAGGTATGATTATAAAAAATAGAATTGTAAATATTCATTGGTCAGGTTAAACTCCTGATCATAATGTTTTTCAAATAGTAAATTAGTCGCTTCATGTTTACCAGATAAACCCTAAACATTTTGGACAAAATTCAGACGCTTCTTTCAGTGGTTATTACATTAGAATGTGTAACAAAACTAAATATGCATTTTCTTTAAAAACAAATAATTACATATTTTTATTTTTACTCAAGCAGTATACTACAGCAGTAAACCAGGTTGCTCTGAGTGGTTTACACGCAGCATGATGTAGCGTAAACATTAGTGATGACTTCTTACCGTAAGGGCCACAGAGCCGAGAAGAAGCACCACTGAGTACACCAGCCCCCGACTGTTAATCATAACCTGCAAACGAGAAAGAGATCAGCCATTAATTTGTTGCTCCTCAATCTCAGTACACACAATTAGAAAGTACAAATGAGGCCTGAGCTCTTGTAAGGTAAACCTGTCACTTACCTCTGATCCATAGCTCACACACATGGTTTGTATCGCCCAGGGAACCCCCAATCCTACTAGAATGTCGAACACATTACTGCCAATTGTATTAGAAACCGCCATGTCTCCAAGGCCTGGAACAAATAAACGCAAAGATAAATCATTTAAAAACCAACTCTAGCTTCCTTCAAGGATATAAGGTTTTTTCCTGAACCACTTTAATTCCAACTTGTTTAAGATTTTGTTGTGTACTTAGATATTCACAGGGGCCCATCCTTAATCACTTGGTGATTAGTGACAATTGAGATAGCTCAAACATCCATAAACAGGCTCTTTGTGTTTTCTCTGAGTGTTCTGCATCCACACTTGTACTGTATTCACTGTCATACACTAGATAAAGGCAAACAAGTAATGAAATTCTTAAGCTAAGAGGCAACTCAACTTTACATTTTAATAAGGTTCAGGGTTAATTAAAATATGTTTGAGACAAAAGTAAATGTAATTTTATTCATTAATTACAAACCTGTAGTATTCATCAAGAAAAATATTCAAAACAGAATAATAAACTGGAAAGCAGCCATGTGAGTGTGCGATCACTGCCTCTGTAAAAGCTAAAAAGTGCCAATATTCTTACATGACCTCTGTGTACTTTTACAATTATAACCAGAAATATAGAAAGTAAGTCCAACTGCAGGGAAATATCTTATAAAATGTACTCCTCTACGGTATTTGGGTATCCCTCTGCCAAAATATTTATCTGAGTTATCAAACAATGAGCTCAATGGGGTTGTAAAAGCCAGATATTTGTATCGATTTATGAGGGAAAGATATACCTTGCCGAGCCACAATGAGACTGGCAATGCAGTCTGGGACGCTGGTGCCTGCTGCCAGGAAAGTGATGCCCATGATGACATCAGGGATTCCCAGAGTGTAGCCAATTATAGTCACCTGAGAAAACAAACAAAAACCATTAGACCTCAGGGTTCTTCTGTTTTCAAGACTAAATGCAGCGAAACATATTAGATGTGTCATATTCACCTGTGCATGACGGAACAAGCGCAAGATCTTAATCTGTAGCTTTTGGCATCAGCAGACAAAATTAAACACTATGCAGTTTGTTCACTCTCAAAACAAAATATTTAGTATAAGATGACACCAGTGCAAATGTATTGGATGTAATTTAGAAATTCTATTTACAGATGAGGTGATGTATGAAAGTTTCATTCACATTTTATTGTAAGGTTTAATTCTTATAAAATAGTCTCTGGTAATGCTAATGTAGGGCTGGTTAATCTGCCCAAAAGATCAGTTGATGATCTTTAAGGTAGAATGCACGATCCATGATCTGAATCGCAATGTTCTCACATCTTATAAAATGCAGGCGAGTTCAAACCAACTAAGTTTTCCTTTAGATCTTTTCGGTTCTGGAGGCTTTTGCTGCGTGCGACGGCTTTATGTCATTATCAAACTAGAAACTCTGCATCTATGCATCATTTGGACCGACAGCATCACAGTGTTTACATCATCCGGATGAAATAAACATCCACTGAACATACAGCTGCAGCGTTTCCATTAATTACCTAGACCGTAGCGGCCTCAAACAAAAAGCATCTGCATCGCATGTTAGGCTAAGTTCAGACAGCAGGTCTTAATGCGCAATTCAGATTTTTGGGTGAAATCGGATTTTTTGTGTGCTTGTTCATATTACACATTAAATGCAGCTTCTATCAGTTTTGAGTATGAACTGAACGTGACCCTGAAGTGACTCGCATGCGCAAAAGAGGTCCTGACATAATACGTGACCACACAGACACTGTGCGTTTACAGAAGTAAACACTCCTCCTCCTGGGACGGAGAATTGTAACATCTGACGCATTTCAGTGACGTAAAGGTCGGATAAATGCGACCTGGCCGTTCAGACTGAAGTTGCATTGCAAAATATCAGATACATAGATTTAGGACCACATATGAAAGTGGCCTGGGTCAGATTTGAGCTGTTGAAATTGTCTTCAACAGATCGGATACAGGTCACATATGGGCAAAAAAAAAAAAATCTGATTTGGGCCACATTTGCCTGCAGTCTGAACGCAGCCTTAGAGTTCAGCAGCTGGACCTGTATTTTTTGGCATCGTTTCTTCAATAGAAACACAAACTACTCAAAATCTGCAAGTTAATGTAGACTAAACCCGAGTATTTTAGTGCAGACAAATGCTACAGTATCCTTATAAAACAGACAGAAACATCCTAGCATAGTAACCCATGTTAGCGACAACACTACAAATACAGTCATGGAAAAAATTATTAGACCACCCTTGTTTTCTTAATACCTGGTACAACTAAAGGTACATTTGTTAGGACAAATATAATGATAACAAAAACAGCTCATTAGAGTTGTATTTTAGAGCTGATATCTATCCATTTTCCATGGTTTTCTTGATAACCAAAATCACTTTGATTCTTACATCAATATCTATGTCATTGTACTGACAAAAACAGTGCTTTTAGGCACTCCATGTTTGTCACGATACACACAGGAGTTGGCACTTGATTGCATAACCAGTGTTTGATGACTTTCGATGGTCTAATAATATTTTCCGCGACTGTATGTAGGTTAGTGCAACACTTGTTTGTGATCAACAAGCCTTTAAAACATACATTAGCTGAATAGGAAACAGTTCTATTTTAAGGACTCCCTCTGAAAAGATCATATTAATTTAGCTCAGTTATGATTAAAGACTGAGATTAACTTGACTTAAAAGAAATACCCAAGATATGTAATACAGCTCATGGTTTTTTGTTTTTTTTTTTAGATTTTAATGTGGAATTGTTACATTTCATTGCTTTAACATGATTATTTCATGTTGATCAGCATTGCTATTAAACTCATCATTCAGCCAAACTCTAGTCTCCCAGTGACTGACTGTCTTAGAAGTACCATAATTCAGTCTGAAAATATGTTCGGCTTTTTGGCTTTATGACAAACAAACATGTCACACATACCATCCAGACCATAAAGTATGAGAAGACTGCAATCCAGACAGTAGACAGGATGAAAGATAGCATGAAGCATTTTTCCCAGCGAGGTTTGGCACAGTTTGGGACAGTAAAGAACAGCATCAGGAGCAGAGGCCACGAGATCAGCCACTTGACCTTACTGCCAAAACCCCCTGCAGCACAAAGATGCATTATCACCACATGTCCAGGCGTTTTAAAATCAGAGGAACAAACATTAGGGAAAGCAAATGAGTAAAAGCTTACATTTGTATGATGTGCTCCACATTACATTTTACAAACACCACCAATATCATGACCTATAAATGTTTTACTTTAATTTATAGTGTAATCTGGTATTAATCTAGTTCCCTTTCATACAGTAGATGATGTGCAGATTTTTATCCTTTCCAACAAATGGGCTTTTTCCATTCTAGTAAACATAACTGACTTTAAGTATAATACGTCATTATTCAGTGACACCATTACTTTTTTACCTCGTATCCATTTTGGCGAGCTCCAGCATTTATGTACTTGTACTTGTGATATAAAAGGATTATTCCGAACGTGACGGGCTTATCTAAGTCATGGAAACATATCCATATGGAGGTCTGAAACTGTACAGCTGTAATTATTTTCTCCTCCTTTGCTTTAGTGAAAAGGGCAAACATGTTCCTCCATCTGCCATTACTACAAACACAGACCGCTTTTATTATTTTTTGGCACGCAATTTTAATTTGAGGCCGCATAAAGGCAGTAACGTGACTAATGAATAGCATAGGTAGCAGCCTTAAAAACACCGAACTCCCCTTTTCACTACACTTCCTCGTCTTTTAATGATTTTTACTCTATATAATACAACACCACCTATGTACTCCAAGATAAATTGGTCGTTTTCATGCTAAATCTGATTAATCAGATTCATATTCTTTTCACATCACCACCCACTGACTGATAAAAGGGCAGCCATGCTTGGAGCTGCCAGAAAGGATGATCATTAGTCAGTGTACATAAAGCCACTGAGTAATTTGAAGGAGGGCATCAATAACTGCTCAAGTGGAACAATATTTTCAAGCCGAGCCGTCCAACTGTATACTCCTTTCAACAGTAATAAACTACTTCTTGGAAATAAGCACATCCAGGAGCACATGTAATAGATTTGTAAATATAACCCAGAACTTTTTTTTTTCCCCCGCCCCCACGTTCCCCAGAATTATCCGTGCATGCCTATTTATGCATATTCACAAGGTAAATACGCGAGTCACGTACTTGGAATGTGAAACGGGGAGATGGTGATGTTTTCCGTTTTCTCCGTGGGCTTGTCTTCTGGCACGTTTCCATTCTCGATGTCAACTTTCCCGTCAATCACTTGTGTCTCTACGCCATTGGCGGTTTGGACCAACTTCTGGCGCTTTCAGAAAAGAGAAACTAAGTCAAAGAGCACTTGAACGGGCAAAACATGTCGCACATTTTGGTTTTTGCTGCAGTCAAAACAGCTGAATCTATACTATATGGACAAAAGTATTTGGACGCTTTGAATTCAGGCGTTTTTCTTCTAGCAGGGGTCTGGGCTACAAAACAATGACGACAAATATCATGATATAGTTTTATATCGTGATAAATATCATTGCATTGTTAGTTTTGCTTGAATAATCTTTGCATCCAAAATGCCTCAGTGATGGCTTTTTACTTAATTTCTCCCAACTTTTTTTTTTTTTTTTTAATCCATGGCCATTATTTTAGAATAGAATAACCTTTATTGTCATTGCAAAATACCATTGTACAGTGCAATGAAATTTGGTTTTATGTTCTGTAAAGTGCTCAAATAAAACAAACACATTCCTTATAAGTAGTCAAGAATAAAAACAGTCAAGTAAAAAAAACAGCGCACAGAAAAAAAGTGAGTCCAGTGTCAAGTGAGCAGAATATACAGGTGACAATACTTTAAATGTTCTACCTCTAAATTTCTAAAACATTTTTCATGCTCTGACCGTAACTAATTTTCGCAACTAACCATCTGCTTTCTTCACATCTCACTTAAGAAAAATCTCCCATTAAACTTTGAGGAAATATTGATGTTTATAAACCATATGGACAAAAATATTGGGACACATCATGGCTTCAGCTTCTAACATGTCCTGTTCATGCCAATTTGAGATAAACATCAATATTTCCTTAAAGTTTAGTGGGAGGTACCACATTTAAAGTCATAGTCACGGACTAAAAAAAATAAAATAAAATAATCAATGTTATCAATGTTTAGTGAAATTAAGTAAAAACCATCTCCGAAGCATAGAAAGCAATTTAAACAAAACTAACCAATGCAATGATATTTATCACAATATACATCTATATCACAACACTTGTCATTATTATTTTGTAGCCCAGACTTGTTAGAGAAGAATTACCTGAATTTCACGTGTCCCGATACTTTTGTCCGTGTAGTGTATCTGAGACAGCAACTAACACCTGTACCTCTGTTATGATGAGGCGGCTAGCCATACGCAGGCGGGTCTTGGGCCCGAAATGGCTGGTGACCATGACACGGAGCCCGGCCTCTGGGAACCTGAACTTTGAAGGGCTGGCGTTTATGATCTCGTCCACCATCACCACCGAGCCCCGGCTGTAAGCCTTGGTGGGCTTGACTGGGAGCGTTGAAGCGAGCAATAGAAGGATGAAAGTCAATTTAATGAATGAATAAAATGTGAGCACTCACCACATCAGCCATCAAAATGACACTAAATACATTTTCATTTTTATTGGCATTTGCTTGATACTTTCCTGACAGTACGCGTTTAGCCATGCCGTGTTGGGAAAATGATGTGAGGATAAAATGAACTGCCAAGTACACTTTACTGAAATATAGTGACGTACAAATTTCTCCCAATGAGTTTGTCTTGAAGAAAAGTGTTCTAGAAATACATGTGGCGCTACTTTATAGTCTGTAGTCCCAAAGCATCCCGGGCCAAGTTGCTAAAAAGCATCAACGCACGCAGAGGCAGTGTCACTTTTTCACAATGTCAACTTAAAACTGCACCGTGCAAGATTTTAATGTCAGCATACACGATTCCTATTAAGCTGAATGACAAGAAAGGCTTCGCGCAGACACTTCAACGACCTCACAAGTCAAAATTTAAAAGCCAAAACATCCCCCAAACAGCCGTGTTAATATCCTGTGTGGACAGATTGGGGTGTCAGTTGACTCCGCTGGCCCTACAAATTAAAGTTGACGTCTTCGTTTTGCTCGCCGTCTCGACAGTGGCGAGACTGAGGGATTCTTGGTAATGACATTCAATTGAGGACACAAAAATGTTGCCTGATTGGGACACATTCTCACATTCAGTGCTTTACAAATAGTGCGATCACACCAGTATCCTGCAAATGGTCCGACTGAGAACGTTTAACATGTTTCTGCTGGACTGCGAAACTCTTATTCGGACGGTTTTTGGAGACGTGGAAAATTTACTTTCAGTTCAGTTTTAGCGGATACAAAAACCTCAAACCTCAGACGACGCAGACTCATCTATCAAAATGTTAAGCTCTCGCACACCTGTTTACATTAAGAGGGGTATTCACCGCATTATTCGCAGCAGCCATTTTGACTTATGGCAGAAAATGAACAGGTGCAATTACTTTAATTCACAATGGCTGCGCTCCATGTTGCATTAGTTCCAGCGTTTCATTTGCACATGCTGGCTTTCTGGCATGGTTTTCTTGGACACTTGCATGGAATAAATCCATCCCTAATGCTATGTTATTAGGATCACCTGTGGTTTTCTTGCTGAGATGGGCAAAAATGTCTACTGTGGAAAAGATCTATTGCACATGCATTTTAATATGAATATCCTGTATACTTTATATAGCAAATGTACAGAAAAGAAGCTCATTTACGGTGCTACAATTCTTGTTTTGTGTTTAACCATATTTGGTAGAAGAGGCGTTAATGGGGCAAATATGCTTTTATAATTTGGTGGTTTGCATGTTGTATAAATATGGATAGGTGAGCTTAAAGTACAATAGCAGGCCTTTCTTTTCGCATGGATGTTTTTAAAGTCTTGCACCGTAACCTTGACGTGCACTCTACTTTTGTTTAACAGGTATGCTCCCGTGTCTATCAGACTTCATTCTTTCCTCCATGTTATTTACTGAGACGAGATAGGAATAAAGCAATAAGGCATGTAAAATTACTTCATTCCTGGATGAGCAGAGCTGAATATTTTTCCCTCTCTGTCCCTTTGGTGCTAAACATCATACACCAACCAGGAGGGTTAGCATGAGTGTGTTGTTACTGACATTGCGTGAATTCTGGGTACTGAACTTCAAATAGCTTCCCCAAATTGCCTAGTGCTGCTTTGAAGTTTGCCTGCCAGTCGTGAATATTTATGGGATGACCAAGATTGATTTCAACTTCTGTGACATGGACGACCTCTGGCATCTGAGCTGACAATATGCAAGGTGGCCACACATGAAACACATGCTCATTATACAGTACATTTTCACATATCTGAAGATTTTTACCCCCTCTCACACTTCATTTGCTCTTTGCTTACAATTAGCTATACGATGCAGTGTGTAGGGATTAAAAAAAGTTCTACGGTACATTTATTAGTTTTACTCAGCCTTAATTTGACTTATTATGCATGCAAGAATGCACATAAATTAACTGTGTAAACAGAGCCGGCATAAACATTTCCTCTTGTGAAATTCATTACCACTTCAGGAATGAGTGGGTCTACACCCCAGAGACCGACAGGAGAAAAGTAGTATGCAAGCAGAAAGAACTGGCACAGCAGCAGAACACTGTTGACAATAAGCAAGAGTTAAGTTTAGTAAGGCTAAACAGACAGGCATGTTAACACTAATGCAGTCTAAGTGTTAAAAAAGGGTTAAATGTCACAGATTAGAAAGACTCAAGAAAGAAAAGTAGTGAAAAGCTAAAGGACACTTTCATCCAAAAATGACATGTATGATGTTAATTTAGAAAAGGTTGATTATTTTCCCTTTGGCATTTTTTTTAATAAGTTAGAGACAAGACAACACAGTCCCACGACATTAAACTGCATCACCAAAAAGAAGATTAAATATATCTTCATTATACTGTTCCCGTTTTAAACAGAACATTTCATTTTGTGCCCCTGAATGCTCAGATAAGCTTTAGTTGCTTATCACCCAGAAGGAGACTAAGCAGGTGCCGAAAATGAAATGAGGAACACATCGAACTTTTAAAATTACCAAAAGATAGAAAAGTAGGAAAGGAATTTGATAGCTGGGCTCTTCAGGTAATGCAGTTCATCGAGGTCAAAGGACTGAGCAGAGTGTGCTTCGGCAGAATCATTAAGTCATTTTCAGCAGAATAGAAGATGAAGCAATTTAAGAGGAAGGTTCAGCAGAAAAGAGCAAGGGGGCTAAAGCCACAGACCCCCAAACAGAACAAGAGTCTTACACAGAAATCAGTCATTTAATTTAGACATAAGCCCTTTCTTACTTCATGGTCTCAGGTATCCAGCCTGTCTGATTAACCTTACCTGGTGACAGCAAAGGCGATGACGGGTCGTCATCCCAAACATAGTCATAAAGGGTATTACCGTCCTCCATCTCACTGCTGGCTGCTGCATTACCGTTGGCCACATTTTTGTCCGACTTCCCCGAGAAAATTCTCTGCATGCTGGAGTTGAATCTAGCAAGCAGATGGAACATAATCCCTAAATTAAAGATGCTGAAATAGTTCACAGCAATAAACAAGACAAGACAAATAAGGTTTAGGAGTCCTAGATGAAAGATTGTTTGGAATGTAGTACATATTAATTAAAGAAAATAACCTTATGTAGAATGAATTTATAGGAGGATGGCCTACTTTCTTAAAACTAGCACCAGTGTTAGACTTCAAAAACAAATATTATTGATATGGAACGGGAAAGAGACGTTTTCAAACAGCTCCCCAAAGCTAATCACAAGGCTTTCATCAGCTTCCAGATAGACAACATTGGTACCATTACCAAAAAAAAAAAAAAAAAGTTCACAAATACTGTGAAGTGCTGCCTTTGAACGAAATGAGTGCAGATGTAACACTGGAAGAGGTGCTCGAACCTTTTAGAGATTCAAATTTTTCCAAACTTCAGAGGTGTTACGGATCATCAATATGAAAGAGGATTCGTCACAATTTTAGACAGAAAAATAGCGGGCCTGTGCTTTTTGGCAGCTAAAATAATAATCCTATAACATTAGAAGATTCGCAAGAAAAGACGTTTATCAGTGGAGACATTTTAATCAGAATGTTTTTGTGATTAGTGTAAATTCTGGTATCAATTAGGAATAAGTTTAACACTGCATGGTTGGTTCGTTTCCTTTCACCAGCTGGGATCTTCCCCTCTTTTAAGGTACTGTATAACCTTAGGGCAGTAGTTCTAAAAACTTTTTCTACTTGGCCCTTCCTGGGAGGAAACATCAATATTATAACCCCCCACCCCCCCTTCAAAAATGTTTTGTACAAATTATGCTTAAACAATACAAATAAACCCAATGATACTGCTAGCTGACAATACTTTCCCAAATAAAAATATGAAAGGTGCAATTAGATTGTTATAACTATAGCAAAGTTAAGACAGAAGTGATCTTGTGCCCCACAGTTTGAGAAACACAGTGTATTATTTTGTTGATGTTTATCTGATGCTACGGTGCTTCGTTTATTTGACCTCTAACAGTTAAATTCTGCATGAATTTTAAAAATAATGTTTTGTATGTGAACAATAATACTCATAGTTTAGTTTTAATATAAGGTAACAGACAGTTTGTGCTGTGAGATTGGTCCCTGTGGTGCCTTGTGTAGCATCTGCGCTATTTGCAGAGAAATCGTATCAGAGCACGGCCCTGGAAGGTCACCTCAGAGCACCGATCGTGCTATAAAAAAACCCCTCTCTACTCCATTTTGAGTGGAACAGCCCAAAATGGTCAACGGATATTTTGGGAGAGGGGAGACATATGACAGCATATCCTACAGTAAGCACTTCTTTCCTCCAAATGAGAAAGGAGAGGAGTGATCCGGTTAAGCCTGTGCTCTTAGCCACTGCAGAGGGGGAAAGATTAAACTCTTATGGCAGGGAGAGAGCAGGCTGCTGCTGAGTGTAACACAGATTACCAGCTGGACAGCGACGGCAGCGCAGGACGACATGGGTGGCATTAGGCACTTTGGACTATGAAGACACATTTGTGGCATAATAAAGATTAGTTCATACCAAGAATATTCTCATATAAACCGAGTAGGAGAAACTGCGAGGAGACGAGGAAAGTAAAGCCCAAACTCTGTTTTCAGACGACAAATGCATCACACTATGTTTAGTAAGGATGAAATAAATACTTAAATTCTACACTTCAGAGTACTAATCCATGTGTTTTAGGAAAGGCTAATAGTTTCCCCATGTGTCATGATTCGTTGTCAAGACAGACGGTTGATTTTGAAAATGGAAAATAATACGTTATAGGAGAGATTTTATTGTAGTTTTACAAGTGGGAATTCTTTTAAACCGACACTGCATATAAATAGAAATGTATTAACATAACCCATGTAACCTCACATTTAGTAGACAGAAAATAATCCTTTGTGTCTTTTTGATGCAGTGGCATTTTAAACTACCTATTTTTCTCTTTTAAACAGTTCCTAAGTGATTTATTTATCATGTTATCCTGCGTTTTGCATTTTTCAGTGAAAATCAGCTATTTTCCCACATTTAGTTTACTGATCGTGTAGATGTTGACAAAAGCTTAGAGCTAATTCAACAAAAACAACTGCACCAAAGGTGACTTCCAGAAAAATATCATTAACTGAATGTAAAAACAGGCATCTACAACCATTACCATTTGTCTAACTACATGGATTTTATTGATGAATCAATGTTGCAGTTCACTAGGTTCATTAAGGAGCTGAATATCCAAAAGGTTCATATCTTATGCCAATGAATAGCCAGGAAACTGCATTTTCCAATAATTGTTTCAGTCTATTGATAGGATTAGTGGTGGAAAAGTTATTTAAAGTCAGTTTAGATCAGTAGATGCTTTGGGAGCCTGGGTGAAAAGTGACGATGCTAAAAATGACTTAATATTTGACAGTGATGATCAGGAAGGTGGTGATGAGAGTGAAAAGAGACTTAAGCCAAAAAGTGGAAAATGATTTTGACAAACACCAGAGGAACCTTTGTCGAAAGTAACACAAAGACAAAGTATATCTACAGACGGCAAATTAGAATGCATTACAAGTACTTTACGCAGTGAATCTTAATATTACATTTAAATACAAGATCAAATTGCCCCCCACAGACAAAACTACACTCATCACAGGAACAACCTTGTCAAACACACGTCTCCTTAGTTGAATTTGCAGCCCACATCTGTGCAGGAGACCTGAACAAAACACTGCCCTCCAGCTAGAAGCCCGCTCATCTTACTCATCTAAAACTACACAGTGCACAGTTGGTTATCCTCAGCAGCTCAAAGGTATCCGGTATTAAGAAACTCCCTATCCTCATCAGGTTAACCCTTTCATGCATGAAAAGCGGAGTCAATATTTTTTTTTTTCCTTGAGTGATTTTATTCCTCCTTAGGCATGAAAAAAACAATGCAACCGATTTTTTTTTTTTTTTTACCTATTTTCATGGAGTTACAAAAATGTCCATTCATCTGGACACGATGCGTTTAATTTTTGAAGCAAATAAACATATTTAAAACCCATCATCAGAAAGTGATAAACTGTGTGAAATCTATGATATAAAAACATTTTTAATGCCACTAATCTGATGTTTTCTCACATTTTAACATACCCCAAAACTAAGTTATTACTCACTTCATGGAGATAATTTGCACAAAAAACCTTTTTGTTTAACAAAACTGTTAAAGTCTAATATTTTGCAATTGATGTTACTGCAGATCAGGTTTATAAAGAACAGCAAAGTTACAGTCATGGTCTGAACGTCAATGTTTGTGATGATGCAAAGGCGTCCACTATGTTGGCTGATAAGCAACTTAAACAACAAAACCCATGAACATACAAGAGAACAGCCGTAGAACAGCTGTCCACTGTAGTGACCACTGTGCATGAAAGGTTAAAGGACAACTTCATGAGTCTTAAAGTATGTGTCTGACTTACTTCATGACCAGGATGTATCCTGCATACATGACTACCAGCACCAAACTCTCCCACCTGAGAGAAAGGAAAGGATTGTGGTTATTGGCACTAAATACATTTAGAGTTGAAGAAAAACAAAAGCATATGCACATTTTACAGTCTAATGCAGTGGTTCCCAACCTAATTTGGCTCATGACCCCATTTTAACATTGCAAATTTCTGGCGACCCCAGACATTCAATACAGAGATGTTTTTCTCTTGGAGATGTTTTAGCAGGGCCAGGCAGGTGAGAAATCTTTCCAGTCTCTGTTCGGTTTTCTGACTGCGACTTTGTTCAGGCAGGTTGACGCGTAGCAGCTAATGCATGCGGTCACATGATCGGGTCAATCAAGATATTTTCATATCCCGCATTTTATTTGAACTTGATTTTTATTAGGAAAAGTATGTGGCGTTTTATTCATTCATTCATTTTCTGAACCCGCTTTATCCTCACTAGGGTCGCGGACGCTTATCCCAGCTACTTTTGGGAGAAGGTGGGGTACACCCTGGACATGTCGCCTGTTCCTCACAGGGCTGGTGTTTTAATTATAATGAAATATATATTGAATCATTAAAAATATGTTTTAATTAGTTTTTTTTAATCAATTACTAGAAATTTCAGGTGACCCCATTTGAATTCCAGGCGACCCCACGGATGAAAAACACTGCTCTAATGCAAGTATAAAACAACCATTCTTGAACCATTATGGGAGTATGAGGGTTTGAGATCTACTCACAGCTGCATCCACAACTCACATTATTTTCCATCTCACCTAGATTAGTAACTTACCAAACTATTCTGTCGTCATAGATGAACTGAAAAATAATACAAAAAAAAAAAGGACAATGTTTATTTTAGATTAAATCAGTCAAAGTACAGAGCCAGGCTGGCATTTATTAGAAAAAAAAAAAAAAGGAATGATAAATTGATCTTACTGCAATCAGAGCCACAACGGACAGAATATAGTAGAAGGAATCCCTGAAAACAGCCCACCAGGTCAACATCACAACCTAAGAGTCAAGAAAAATGTCACATTAAACATATTTGAATGTATTTTCCTGGTGTTTTACAAATACTTCTTATCACTAGAAATATAAGCAGATTCACATGTGTTTGTTTATGCCTCCAGAGTTTACTTCTCCATTTCCATTAAAACCAGTTCTAAGAAAATTGAAGCAGATGGCTTTGTTACCCCTCAGCAAAAAACTTCTGACACACATGTGCTGTTCTTCCATCTATAAATAAACAGAATGATGCAGCCCCAGCAGTAAGTCACACACACCTGCCCGGCGAAGATCCCGCACACACCAATGATGCAAAGGATGTTGAAGACCGCTGAGCCAACAATGGTCCCCACCCCCACATCTCCGTGGGTGATGAAGACACCTGCACACAGGGAGGCATCCAATCAGAATCAGTGGTGACACTGACCATCTGGGAATGCCTGACTGTATCCTCATATGCAAGTATATGTGAGTTTGAGCGTACCAATGATAGATGCAAAAAGCTCTGGAGCAGAACTGCCAGCTGCCATGAAAGTGGCTCCGGCAACATCTTCACTCAGATCTAGTTTCTGCATAAATAAAACAGAGATGAGTGGTTTACATAAACAAAGCATTAGTGCATTACTGTAATGTTGAAAACTCTTTAATTACCTCACAGATCTTCTCAAGTGATGTTACGAAGTACTCATCGCATGTTATGGCGAGGGCAAGGAACATGTAGAGCGCCTAAAACAGAAACACTGGAGTTAAAGTAGTGTGGAAGTGTATATACAGTAGATATACAGGAGTCTGAAGCTTCATTACATGACAATTTTTAAGTCACAGCTCATTATCATTTAATTCAAGTGGTCTGAAAGGACAAAAAAAAACTGCAGAAAATTTACAGTACCCCATGACGCAGGATGTTGGCCAATCGTGTGATTTCAGAGACATAAAGGGGTTAAATATGCAACTGCTTTAACCCATAAAAGACCCAGTGCTACTTTGTTGGCAGTTCACAGATGATCTTTTCTCTGTTTAACTTTTCTTAAGTGATTTATCGCCATTTATTCAAATATTATACTTAGTATTTTGCATTCTTAAATGAAAATCTGGTATTTTACCATATTTAATTTACAGATGACGATTGACGTCATTTCAACTGTCCAATTAAATGTTTACCTTATAATTGTATTTACTTTAGTTTATCCTCCTTTTACTTTTGGGTACATAATTTAACCTTAACATTTGCTCACCATTTCAACCAATTAACTGAGGCCTTTATTGATTTAACCCTTGTTTTAGCAAGTTATATAAAGTATTTATAATGTGAAACTATTTACATTTTTAAAATCCAGTCATGGAAAAAATTATTTGACCACCCTTGTTTTCTTCAATTTCTTGTTTATTTTAATGCCTGGTCCAACTAAAGGTACATTTGTTTGGACAAATATAAGGATAACAAAAAGCTCATAAGAGTTTAATTTAAGAGCTGATACCTAGCCATGTTCCATGGCTTTCTTGATCACTTAAAAAGATGGGGTAGGAGATGTTTTCCTGAAGCATTTTTTACTATATTACTTAAAATCCCCTTCACATCCTGATTGCAACCAATTAATTCAATGCTGTAACCCAAAAATAAAAAAAATTTAGTCACCTGTGGAATGGACAGGACTGAAAAAACACCATTCAATAATTTTAACCAGCCCATCGAAATGATTGAATGATGATATGTCTATCAAACTCAACTGCCATTTGTCCCTCCCCCCTCTGCGCATACCCTACTTTGGGCATGAATCATGCGTTCTCAGAGGCTTGGAGCGCTGGTACAGGAAACGAAGCCAGAGCTTGGCTAGCTATATTGGCAATATTAGGATGTAAAGTTCACCAGCAAGCTGTTTTTGTCACTAATATAAATCACTACGGAATGTAACGTTACCGGCCCAGGGCTGGAGCTGGGGTCAGGTGAATTAATGCTGTGCAGCGCTTGTGAACAAGCATTGCACGTTCCAGTACTCTGGAGGTATGGCTTCAGGGGGATGTCTGAAGAAAGGGGTTTGGACTTTTGAAATGTGTATTTCCAAAATATAGCTTGCTCAAACTGTTCTTCCAAGATCTCCTACCCTACCTTTAAGTTCTTACATCATTAGCTATGGCACTGTACTGCCAGTGCTTTTAGGCATTCCATGTTTTCTTTTCTGTCTGTTTTAGTCACATGATCCACACAGGAGTTAGTACTTGACTGCATAACCATTGTTTTTGATGATTTGATGGTCTAATAATTTTTTCCACTACTATAGACTACGACTGACTCCTGTCAACCAGCTAACTTGCTGCACTAAATTATCCTGAGCAAAATATAAGTGGGTTAATTTTAACCTCAAAAACTCAGAAGTACCCCTGGTTGGGAATCATCGCACTAAAAGAGAAGTGAAGAAGAATCTCATGCAGAGTACCCAATTAAAACAAGACCTGCATTCAGTTCAAATGTCAGTTCAGTGACGAGCAGTTTCCCTTACAACGTGAAAAATCTACAGGATCTGCATATCCCTGCCGTGAGAGAGGAGAGCTGGGGGGTGGGGGGGGCAGCCTATTTCAGTAGCTGAAGCGAGATCTATAAATTATAGATCAGGTGTGACATCATGGCCAGGCATCTCCGGCAGCTGTGCTCTGCTCTATGCTATCCACAGGGGGCAGTGCAGGACTGCAGCATGATCACACCTCATTTTAAAGGCTGCTCTCAACTGTGGAACCACAGACAATACTCACAGGACAACATATTCAGTTCACATTGAACTATAAAGCTTAATGTCCGTGATTCACACTTAACACACACAATTAAGACTCTGCATTGCTTGGTCAAGGACACTCCTGTTAGGGAATTTCATGTTACCACTAAGGAAAACGATAGCCTCAGTAGTGATTATTTATAATGCTTCTGTATGCATTTCAGCTGCCATTTGGACTTAGATATAAGAACCTTTACATGTACTGCTGACCATGTAGCAAATGAGTGTAATAATGTATGAACGTAGCCTCTGGAGGTGAGAAGGGAGGTTATGCTTGACCATGAACTAAAGGCCATTTGTTACGTCTCCACCTACGCTCTACATGTTCTCATTTATCATGCTTAGTCTTAAAAAGGTCAAAAAACATAGGCTGCGTTCAGGGCCAGTGTTGCAACCAACACTGATGACATGCAGTCATGTCCTCTCTGAATCTCAAGTGCCCGTATTCCTGATGAAACTGTTCTACCTCCAAATGTTTAAGTCATTTTACAAGAAATAAATCCTATATACAATTGCTGCAAATTCTTAAAAGCAAAAATGTGCTTCTCTCCAGACTGTTATAGTGTCTAATAAATTAATGGATGTCATCGAGTGGTGGACTGCTGCAAAATAAGACACTGAATGACATTTTATTGGATGTTTTTTTTTTTTTTTTTACCATTTCCTTGCAAAGTAATACATTCATTAAGAGACTGTTTTGCACTCATTACATTGTATACTATGTTTTCAATAAATATGTTCCCATCTGACTACTGTCAGGTCAAACTCATCAGAATCTTCTGCACTTGTAACCCCAGAAGTTAATTCCTCAGTGTGGAGAGGGCTTTGAAACAACCTCGATGCTTTCCTGCTGGGAAATAAAATTTACATTGATTTACATTTCGTTTTTTTGTGTTTTGTTTTTTTTTTAATTTCTGGTCAAAAATGTCTGAGACGGATGGGGAAATGCACTCAGGAAGACACACAGCCTCAGTATTTGCAAAATCCTGACTAAGGCTCTGGGTGCGTTTGATAAAAAGAAACATTTTAATGCCAGCCTAATCTGGCATGAAGAGTTCATTCACAGGTGTACGAAAATGAACACTGAATAACTGGGTATTTGAATGAAATCCACAGGTTATGTGTGTTTATGGGAAACCTATAGTTACTCGTATGGAAAGGGTTCGTATTAATTAAAAAAAAGAAAAGAAAAAAGAGGGACATGATTTCTGTAGTACTAATGATTGGTTTTGTCCAGGTTTTACCATTTTCCCTCCTCCCTTATATAGCTGAGTAAATGTGAAGGCTTTTACAAACATATTTTTCTATTTGGATGAAAATGTCTTTGAGATGGGCAAAAACTTCCGCTAAATCCTCCTGCATCAAGCAAAACTCCTGAGATTCTCGACTGCGGTGAACAAGGTAAAAAGGGAGATGCAGGTGCAGCATCTTGAAGAGTAAAAGAAGTCGTCTTACCGCCACAATGTGCAGCAGAATGGCCCCGCTCTTTCGTTCATTGTTGCTGAAAAAGTCATCAGGGAACTCGTGTATGGCTGAGGAGAGAAAACATCATGGTCATCACACCTTAGGAGCATGACAGCAAGGTACACACCCCACCCAACTGAGACGACTGTGACTTCATTTCGCCAGTCTCAGAGGAAAAGCCAAGAGATGTTGGTTCAGCAAGTTACACTAAACTTGTCTTGCTGCAGCAGCTCTGCTCTCCCTTTTTTTTTTTTTTTTTTTTTTTTTTTTAAGTTATCTCTTTCCACTGCATCATATAATACAGCAAAAACATCTTGTGTACCTAAAAATCAGGGCAGCCCAGCTGGTAAGGTTCATATGCAAATTATACAGCAGCCTGTGATAATCATCCAAAAAAAAGCTACAGACTCAGGCAACATCAAGAGCTTTAAAGTTTCATAAGAGCAAAATGGTTCAAAACACTTTTTAAAAATCATCTTCAGTCTGTTGCGTGTCAGGTCATCCTATGATTTCATACTTATTTGTGGAAAAGAGTCAGCTACTGCATTGCCTCAAAAACTGTTGTGAGAGCTTGGGCTATATTAAGAGCCTGAAGTCATACAGAATTAAACTAAGCAGGCAGAAAAACAGTCCATGCTGAGGACTCGTCATCCATCATCTCGGGCTCCAGCTGAACGCAGTGTGATCGTGGTACCACCATACGGCTCAGATCTCTGGGAGCGCAGCCACTCTGCTGTGCACCTGGCTGGAGACAGAAGCCGGCCGTCTCCTTGACAGGACCGGGCATCTGGAGGGAGTGTCCTGTGTCCGACCTGAACCGCATGGTCACGTCTTGCCTCACTCTGCAGCCCAGAACATTACCAGCATATTGCTTACATAAGGTAAAGCTACATAATCCGGGAAAAAAAAAAACTTTAAATGGGTCTGTTTTGCTGTTGCACTACTTAGGCACGGCACTAAAAAAAGACTTGAAATTACTTCAGAACAAACAGCAGCAGTCGGAGTCTGCAGAACATTGCTGTTTACAACAAAAAATAAGCCAAGACTTCGGCCCTTGCCACATATGGATTCATGAAGTGGAACAGTGCTCACCTGAGACTCCTCACTGCATCTGTCCCCATCCTACCACTGTCTGCTTTTATGATATTCAACGGTGTGCACACATGACTGAATCAGTAGAGCACAGCATACGCAAACCAAATTACATTATATAGGACGTAATGCAATCCCACTTAATCATCCACGTGCTTCCTGAATTTCAATCAATTGCATCACATGTAGATGTTGTCAATTTTGTATGCATGTATAACTTCATTAACACTGTAGGGGAGGAAGCATTCGTACAGTAAGGTAATTAAATCAGAAAATAAATATGGTGTAATAGAAACATTTATTTAAATTTCAGTTTATGATCAAAACATTGGTTGTTACAAAGGGCTTATATGTGGGATGTACCATTAATTGTTGCTTTGCCGAAATATCAACTTTCAGCATATTTTTAAGGTGGGTCATCACACCATTTGGACAAACTTGTCCCATGTATCAAGATGAAGTTTTCGGCATCATTTTTTAAACACACTTATTAAAATAGCTCGTTACATTTAACAGAGTGACTAGTAATTTCCAACACTGCATTTTCCGAACTTACAGCCCAAAATGAGCCACAGAGCTGCTTTTGAGTCACCAGTTGTAGAGTAACATGCATAACATGCTGTATGTTTGAACTAATTTCCTGAATTAACCCATAAAGACCCAAACAGCCATCGACAACCAAAACCATCTACTCATCTAAAATGTTTAATATCTGCTGATCCATTAATCCTATCAATACATGTAAATAGTTGGTGTAAAATGCAGTTTGTCATCTTTTCATAGTCATCAGCTGGACGTGCAGAGGCTCTGTAGTGAATGTGAAAACACCGTCATCTTCTACAACATTTATTCATCAGAAAAACCCATGGAGTTTGATAAATAACAGTGCACACACTTGGTTTATATTTAGTTAATGATGTATTTTGCTGAAAAAGTCATTTTCTTCAGTTTTCTCTGTTTTGATATAATAAGCATCAACTTTATTCTGAGCTTTAATCTAGATCAGTAAATGGACTGAACTTATATAGCACATTTTATGCACCATTGTGCCCAAAGCACTTCACAGTTCCTCACATTCACAGACACACTCATACACCAGTAGGCAGTTGCTGCCAGACCCTACTGGGAGCAATTTGCCCAACTTGCCCAAGGACACTTCAACACGTGGACAGTCGGAGCCAGGATTCAAATGGCCAACCCTTTGGCCATTGGACAAACCCGCTCTACCAACTGAACCACAGCCACCCATAGATGAAATATAAGAAAATACCTGATGTTCACTGAAAAAAAAAGAAAAAAAAAAAAAAACACCATATATAAAAGGATAATGTCATTATAAATGGTGATAAATCACTTAAGGAAACGCTAAATATAGAGAAAAGAAATACTTTGGAACTGCCACAAAATTAGCACTGGGTCTTTATGGGTTAAAACAGAAAGGCTTTTATTTTGCCTGGGATAAAAATTACCAAGACGTGAATGTGGAAGAAGTAGCATTTGTAAAATATGCTACGAGACAAAAATGGGGGAAAAAAAAAAAAGACAGATGCAAAAGTTGAAACAAGATGCAAGTGACAAGGTGAAATGACAACCGGACGAAAATGTCAAAAGATGCCAACGATGTAAGAGATCTAACAAGATGTAAAATACAAAACGTCACAGAAAAAAAATATATTAGACCACCCTTGTTTTATTCAATTTCTTGTTCATTTTAATGCCTGGTAGAACTAAAGGTACATTTGTTTGGACAAACAGGACAACAACAAAAATAGCTCATAAGAGTTTGTCAGAGCTGATATCTATCCATTTTCCATGTTTTCTTGATAATAAACAAAATCACTTCAGTTCTTACATCAATAGCTATGGCATTGTACTGACAAAAACAGTGCTTTTAGGCATTCCATGTTTTCTTTTCTGCCTGTTTTAGTCACATGATATGCACAGAAGGTAGTACTTGATTGCATAACCATTGTTTTTGATGACTTTTGATGGTCTAATAATTTTTTCTGTGACTGCATAAGTATATGAAAAAAACATTTCAGGTGTTTTTAAGTTGGTGGTGAAATCTAACGGGACCCAAAAATGTATAATGTTGAATTAAATGCACGTGAAGTTCATTAACATATTGGATTCCCAATGGAGCATACAGCCAAAAAACAGGGGAGAAAAACTACATCGGTATTTGTGGCTCGGGGACAGAAGTTAATCTGACCTTGATTTGTCAGAGTTCTTGTACAGCGGTGCTCTGAAGGCCTCCCTGACACAGTAAACCCATTAGAACAGGGGGCGGCAAAATAAAAACCAGACTATGTGCGTAATACCGATGATGACCGTAATACATAATGAGAAAGTGGAGAACACCTGGTTGACATTGGAATCTCTTTAGTAACATTGACTGTGGCGGGGGGCTTTAGCTCATTTCATTTCTGACAGGTTTATGCGCTGAATGAAACGTGTCGCAAAGCTGACTGCCTCAAGCAAAGGCGCAATCAATTATAGGATTTGTCAGCTGTGCCGTTACAGGGGACAGGAAACAAACTGATACCGGTACAGTCGGCTAAAGTCCTACTGACACCTCATGGATAAACAGCCCAGTGAAGCTGCAGTATTTCAGCTGGAAATGGCTTCTGAGGGACATAAAGCACATGCATGCATTGGAGGAGTCTGGTTTTAATTAGGCCTGGTGTTAAAAATAAGTGATTGTGGAGGCGCTGAAAAGGACGCCGGCTACGGGACGGCCGAGAGGAGAAACAGGTAACCTCCCGGCCCACCAGAGGTGGTGTGTGCAGGATTCGCCCGTCTCCTGTCTCTGTGGAGGTCATACAGGACGTGAATACACTTCCAAAGCCGTGATGCATCCCAAATGAGGCCCATAAATAGAATCTTATAAATATGTGCCTACGTTGAAATGGTGTCATTTTATAGAAACCGAGTTAAGTGCATTTCCCTCTGATGTTCTATGCGTGTAGTCAATGTCAAACCATCAGTTCAAAGAATATACATTGAAATGTTTACAATCTCACACTAGCTGGAGCCTGATCATAATGGAAAATATCACTCAAGTGTCAGATTAGTTCTTCTGTAAGAACTTTTAATGGACAAATGATCTAATCAGCGGGAACAGAAGAAAATAAGACAGGAAAGATGCCTCTGAAAACTGAGACAGAAACACGTTTGCTGACTATTTTTACACCAGAAAAAAAGTGTAAGATTATTTGTAGTCAACTAGAAAAAGTAATATTAAGGATTATTATAATTCCCCAGATTGAGTGTTGGAGGTGATTATTGGACCACAGTGAGCGAGAAGTCAACATTTTTCCTTAATGTCACTTATAGCCACCACTTCTCACAAAGAAAAATAAATAACCCATGATTCATTTGCTATTGATAAATACATAAGAATGAAGCTGTATTTAGATAGTCGACAAAACACCCATTTTCTCAATAAGTAACATGTTGGAATGATGATCTGATGAAAAAAAAAAGCAGAAAATGTTAATATTCTAAGAACTGAATATTACAAAAAGGTCCTGTTGATTATAATAATTCCCAATTGAGTGTTGGAGGTAATTTTTGGACCGTTTTTCATAAATGTTACTTATAGCCACCACTTCTCTCTTACAGCCAAAATAAATAAATAAATAACCCATGATATATTTGCTATAGATATGTAAATAAAAATGAAGCTTTATTTAAATAGTCAACAAAACATACATTTTCTCGATAAGTAAAATATGAAGGAATGAAGAATATTTGATGAAAAAAATAATTAAACTGTTAAGAACTGAATATCAAAAAGGTCCAGTTGACTGGCTCCTCCACTGAATTTGTATATTAAAAAAAAAAAAAAAAAAAAACAAGTAGTGAAATGAGGATAACAGTGCACTGGACAGCAACCTTAATTCTAATTATTATAAATCATGTTATTAAAAAAAAAATCTAAGGGTGTCTAGTTACACAGTTTGTGACCAATTTATTTGAAACTGATCAAATATGTATATGTGTAAATAATACATCTACCGCTGAAATTTGGCTGCAGTCCATTTACTGAATGAGTGGGTTGACATGTTCTATATAGATTTGCTCGTGCATGGGAACACTTGTTCGAGTGTTGTTTGGCTGCTCACAGTAACGTTAGCAACAGGCGCTGTTCAAGATCTGACCTCTGAGCTCGCTGCTGAGCGCTTTGTGTTGAACTGACATTTCAGGCTTGAAGTACTCCGATGGTAAGAAAAATACCTCACTGCGGAACACAGGACGGTGCTCTAATCCGTCTGTTCCATCTGCCCTTTAGGCCTCAAGTTTCTCCATTTTTCCTTATTCTCATATTTACAAAACTCCTTTGGAATGAGGGTATTCTAGAGTTAGATTAATCTACATTCACTGTTTTGACTGTTTTTTTTCCAGCATGCATTCATCAGGATAAAATTTTTGACAATCCTTAAACACAAATACAACAAAATACAAAAGTGCAGCATTAAAACATTAGAAATTTGCTTATATAAAAGCCATTTTTAACTAAACAATGGGTCATATCTGTCGGACTCCAATGTTTACAGCTGTAAGACTGCAAAAGTTTGCTTGGTATTACAAATTTGTAAAATTAAGGTGCAGGATACAACATGAAAGAATTTACATGTACTGATGGCTGGATTTATCTACAATTTGTGAACAGATCATAACATACCTAAAAGGAAAGATATTTTGCTTTTTTAAATGGAATTATGCATTTTAAAACAGTTCCCTGTGGTCTATATAAACTGTAAATGCCATGCTTGGGTCTGAATTCTTCATGAATTCAACTCCTCAGGTCCACCTTCAACCCTAAGTTTGAGTGACACAAAAAAGGTCGTTTTGAGCGCTGGCCCTTTAAATGCACCTGACCCCACCCCCTTCCAAGTTGTTGGCTGTGCTTCTCTGTCCTGTTCAGCCCCTTGTGTTCGTTTATACAACCAACAACTGAACATTTTAGGTAATAGATTCAAAGTTTGGACATATTTTTAGTATGGACTACAACCTCTGCTGCTGATAAACAATTATGTTGTATTCGGAGAAATTTTCGTCGGAAGTCTTGACCTTATATGTGCAAATGTTGTGACGTAACTAGTTATAGATGTAACAAATTAAGAAAGAATTGAAACAGGTTGTAGAAATCCACTTGATTTTTGCCAAAAATGAATATAAAGATAGCTTTGCAGCACCTGGAGGGTTCAAATTCAAAGGGTCCAAATACACTAATAAATGAACCAAACACTAATAAAAGTAGGTTTAGCAAAATATGACTTTAAATTACCACCTTACTGTCTCGGTTGTTTACATCCATAACCAAAGTTTGGAGACCAATTTATCTTCTTTACGGTGACAAAAACATGTAATATAAGCTACTGTTGGTTTTGAAATTCGGAGCGTTTATTTCAAATGGCCAGCGCCCGACACACAACTCCTATACAATTGTCACAAAAAGGACAAGGATGAGAAAATCTTATATATATATATATATATATATATATACACACACATATATACATATACACACACACACACATTTATAGATTGAATAAATCACGCTGTATTGCAGTGACAGGCTTAGCAGATATGACAGCAGAGAGTCTAGTGTAAATGACAAAAACTGAGGAATGAGAATCTGGACAGCGTTTGCTCTCATATTCAGGTTTCATCATTGATTATTAATCACTCGAAACCTGATCTAAAAATCATATTTTATCTCAGGAGCACAAACGGTGTGTACTTCCTAATAATTAGGCTAGACAAGTTAAATCTACAGGTAAATATTTCTAACGTGTTCGGCTCCAACCAGTCTGTTCTAAATAAACGCACCCTGCTCGACAAAGTTTCGTGATTGTGCAAATCTGAAACGACAACTCAAACTTTTATCTATCCTGCTGTTCTTGTGTTTACATGGGAAGTGCAGTCTGTTTGGGAGGGAACGAGAGAGAGTGAGCGATGCCTGGACTGGCACGTCAAGAGGATGCAAATGAAAAAAACAACAAAAAAAAAAAACCAAGTCCTCTACAGAAGCTGAGCTACAAATCTATAAATAAACCCTAGATTCTCTCTTTGGACACCTGACTGCCGCTTATGCAAGAAATTACTGGCAACACTTTTGTTCATCTGTCTCCCCAACCACCCCCCCCTCCTTCCTCACATCTTATCAACCCCAGAAGTAATTACAAGTCCACAGAGTCCTTGCAAGAAGTGTTGGGAGGATTTTATGGGAAAGCGGTGCTACCACAATCCACGTTAATGCTTTGAAGGACACCATTGCCTAAATTGTGGGTAGTAAAGTCCAATTTCATCAGAGGTCTGCTTTACTTTACGCACTACTAGGGTACGATATAGTTCACTTGATTTGTAGCAGGGGAGCAATCTAGAAATCAGTTTTGAGATGTGAAAAAGTGAATAAATGAAAAACATCTCGAATTACTGCCCAGACATGTCACGCTCGGCAGCTTTCAGCTCGACTTAATGTAAAAGAATCCCCTCAGATAACCTTAATTTAATGACGTATTAAAGCTGTGGCATGCTATCCATTCTTTACATTTGTTCAATTATTATTCCATAATCTGGTAATATTCCAGATATTATGGCGCTGTTACATAATGGAGCTCAGTATCAGTGCCGTCTGTTGTCCCGGAGAGAGCAGGACTGGCAGGACACGGCATAAAGCAGGCCAGTGTTTGACTAACACTCATGTGGCGGCCCAGGCAAAATCCCCAGTTTTAACCCAATACAGAATATCACACTCCAATGCAAAAAGGGCCCTTCTATGAAACTGGATTCCTTTTGGTACCTGGCACTTTTCCAGCTTTTTAGACCCAATAATAAAAAAGGTAAATGTAGACATATTTCCCCCCAGGATGTATGTATTGATGACCTCAGATAAATGCAAAAAATAAAAATTGTACTCTTGCTCTGAGCCTTCCCCAAATTAATGAATTTTTAATAAAATACTGGGGTCAAAAATAGAACCAAAATTAGGACATGAAAAATTGCTTAGGTGTCAATGCATTTGATCTGGAAAACATGGCTTGAAATAGTCTTATGTGCAGCTATAAATACAGTGTGTTAAATTTGACGATCCTAGTGGTTTTTCTAACCCAGACATACGGGTTTTTCATGAATCGGTAGTCTCATTCCAGGTTTCGTGTGTAACCCATCGTGTCCACTCCCATTACGTGCGGAACCCGCCCATTTAAATGCATATAAATCGGGAATGATTTTGCAACAGCGGTCATTTTTGTGAAACACTCTGCCTTGCATAATTCATTCGATTCCCAAAATTTGCCTGTGAGAGAATTAAAGAGATATTTAAAAAAAAAAAAAAATAGCAGCGTGTAATTTTCATGTCCTTTTCATGTTACATGCAGATTTTTGAATTAAAAATAATGGAAAATAATATAAAAATGTGTTTTATCTGAAAAATAGTTTCTCTTATTTCAGTCAGTATTTATTTTTAGAATGGACCCAAAGTGCTTCCAAACTTGCTTCATAACATAACTCTACATCTGGTTTGAATTTTTAGCCCCCTGTCCTGTTTTTAGGCACCAGTTTCATAGAAGCACCCATACACAGCTGATAAAAACTGATCAAAATAGTAACACGATCATTTGATGCGAGCAGGACGTGTTGGCGGCGTGCCTGGTGCTACCTTCTGTCACCGACCCAAACACCAGCTAGGTCATTACCTGAATACAACTGGCACACTTCAGTACAGCAGTCGAGAGACTCTTATGAGGAGGGTGATTCCTCTGGGTCATTATTAGCCCATTAGATAATTAGCTTGCTTCAGCACACATCAGTGAGCGGCATGATTCGACTACAAGTGACACGAGCCACTCTTGCGCACATGACGGCATCATCACGAGTCGCCTTGTGGGGGGGGAGGAAAAAAAAAAAAAATCTACGGGTCACACAGGAAGGATAAGTACTGGAAAGTATTGAGCTCGATTAACCTAAAACACACATGCGTTGACATGATTATCCTCTTTGTTTTGTTCGCATACAGCTGCTCTCACATGGTCATGTAAGCGCTTAACACATGCAATTTCACCTGCATGAACACCCTCACATACATTCTACTTTTAGCATGTAATACCGTCAAGCTTTTACGTGTACGGGAGTGAGTTTTCAGGGTGGAAAGAGGCCAGCTTGATGGACCAGAAAGCTCCTGCTTCAGTAACTTAAAGGGGACACTGCTGTGAAACGTATGTATTCAGCTGTGTACAGGGGGAAACGGATAAACGGCTCCCTCGGGGTGAGGTATGGATCGCAAACAAACAAACAAAACAACAAAGCCAGAACTGCTCTCCCATTACTGCTACGACTTTGACCCGTGCTGCTTTCTGGTCTCCGTTTTAATGAAAAGTACTCGACTGACCAAAAGTAGAGCAGAATGAAAATGTATGAGTTACAAAAAGGCAGCAAATCTGAAGCGGAACAGAATGTGAATGAATAAATACATAAAGAGGTCAGGCGTGTTTGAACTGCACACTGCGGAAAGTGCTGTGTGCAGGTGCTCGTGCCTGCAACCCCCCCACCCCCCCTCCGCTTCATTGTTTCACTGCTGGCATGCAAGAGTGAAGCAAAGCGAGGTCAGTTTCCATTAGGCGCAGTGGCATAATCCCGGTTTGTTTAATTCCCTTTTAAAAAGCCTCCTTCTGGTGTTTCCCTGGAGCTGACGAACCTGCATTCCAACGTGGACTGCCTGCTACTCATTGGCAGCTTTCCTCCGTCATGCTGCCGCCAAATTTGCCGCCTGGGGGGGCGGGGGGGGGGGGGGGGGGGGGGGGGGG
>JAPQRP010000018.1:6989654-7006044 GCA_037367295.1 Apogon hyalosoma
TCAATGCACATCAACAGTGAGAGCAAAAAGAAGCTATATGTAAAACTGAGTATACAGGAATGAAAAGGAAATTCCTGTTTTGCCCTATCTCTGATCATTGCGAAAACACATTTTTGGTGGCCTTGACCTTGACCTACCTCGCACCTTTCCTGAAAATTTCATGGAATTTGGTCCACTAGTTTTTGCGTAAAGTCGCTGACAGACAGCCAAAAAAAAACGAACCAAAAACAATACCCCTTGCCACCCCTTTGGGCGACCCAGAATAGATGTCATTACATTTTGGGAAAAGTAAGTCAAAGTTCAAATTTTTTTATGAAATTTTAAAATCTTTTTTTCCCCCCATTTACTTATAATGGGCAAAATTTCAAATGTTTGCAGCAGCAAAACTATTGGTTGAATTCATACCAAATTGAGTTTATGGATTGCCAGTGACCAAGAGGAGATGTCATTACATTTTGAGAAAAGCAGGTAAGTTTCAATTTTTTATGAATTTTTAAAATCTTTTATCTTCTCACATTTACTTGTAATGGGTAGAATTTCAAAAGTCTATAAAATTTTCAGTAATTTTGTTTCAATTTACTTCAAACTTAGCACATGTATAGAGGTAACTGATTTGCTGACATCAGCAGGATCTATGCCAAAATAAGCTACAATACATGCGAAGGGTGGGGTTTGTTTATGCCTGGCACCACTTGTTGACCGATGCAGTACTTAAACCAATGGAAAGATCTGAACTATTTGCTTCATTAAATCCAGTGAATGTCTCCTGTAATCAAAACCAAAGGTAGTACAGTGAAATATTACATATGCGACTTTTTTTTTGTACAAATCACAGTAAAAATTTAACATCACTGCTTTCTTTTTCATTTGCATTTTCTATACCATCCCTTCATTTTCTTGTTGGGGGTCTGGTCTTTCCAAACTTTTGTAAAATCTTCTTTCTGTCTCTAGTTGTGAAGGGGTCACTCTTTAGTCTTTCAACAGTCCTCTTGTGAATGGAAGGCAGAAGTCGAGGTCTGTATCTGTGACAACATCCTCTTGTAACTGGAAGCGTCCATCAGTGTGGGAGGATTCTCCATCCCTGCGTATGATGTCACACTGTGGGCATGTGCGTGGTTGTGGAGTTGTGGGTGAGGAAAGGGCGGGGGGGTTGTTTTGGTATATCAATAATAGTGGCATCCTGCAGCTGCCTGTGTTAAGGATCTACCCTGGGGATTCACACAACGCTGCAAACGTAATCAACCGAGTCAATGATCCACCACGGCTGCAGCGGACACATCGCTCCACCACTGACACCTTGCCTCCCCTCCATCCTCACCATCCTCACGCCAGCAACACTCCCTCTTATCACCCGAGTTTCTAATACAGCGGTTACACTTCAGTGGGGCACGGCAGAGGTGAGGCGGCATACCCATGTGCCCGTAAAAGATAAGAAAACAAACTGCTGAACCGTTTCATTATTTTTTTTTTATACCTTGTCACAAACAGCCAGGGAGGTAAACAGTTTTGCTGTGAGAGACAGTTGCCTAAAATATAAGAGGACAGTAATCCTTCCTCGCCACATAGCAGGCTGAATTATCCCAGTTATCACTTCAGGGACAATGTCATCTCAGCCCCGTATTACAGATGGTCCTGCTGCATGGGCAGATTTGATATGGGTATTCAGAGGCTGCTTAGATGCAGCAGAAAAATGTCTCCATCTGGTGTTATTGCAAAAACCAGTTGACCTGGTAAACAGTAAATCTTCTGTGGTAGAACTGTATTGAAGATTTCAAGTTACTCATACTGAAATTCCATTAGTTTGAGGAATATTTAGCCATTTGTCCATGCACTACTCAATTATATAAAGAATAAGGATAATCTCACCAGTTTTACACATCAAGATAAGTCAACATAAGGAGCAGCACTCAGCCTGTGAACTCTGTGGAGGAGCTTTGTCACGTCTTGGAAAAAGCCTTCGATTATGTCATCAGTGTTTACTCAATTCGGGCTCATTATTTCAGATGCAAATCAGAAATCGTGTGTTACAAACTGGAGGCATGAATATTTTTCAGGAAGGGAAGGGAAAGTCTAATCAGTGGTGTCATGCACGACAAAATTCTTGGGGGCATAATTAGAGTAAGGGGCATGTGGGTCCCATCCATAGGAAAAAAAAAAAAGAAGAAGAAAATAATGATGCAATTTTCAGCAATTTGACATAAGGTTACATAGTTGAAGACTCTGGTGGGAATATGTTAAAAATTTACTAATCAGTTTTGGTAGCTCAGTACTAATCCACTGTGTATTAGAGCATAGGTTGTATATTTATCTAAAATAACGACACATTACAAAAATGAAAATAAAATAGTATTAAAAAAACATAACGTGCTGCACACTTTTAATACCCCTCGGCCAGTAAATAGGTTTCTGCTCCATGCTAAGATGCATCCACAGAATACATTTGGTACAGACATCTCAATGGATTCTTCAGATAATGTGATTACGTTGTTGAATGGACAAGCGAACGGACAGATAGATGACAAAATAATTACAATACCCCTCTGGCCACGTTGGCCGAGGGGTAAAAATCAGTTGGGGTATGTGCCCACTAGCTTGAATAGGAATGACTCCGCTGAGTCTAATTAAGGTTTTATGAAACACATTTCTAAGATGCATTTTGGGAAGTACAGCTTCCAACTCTGTCCAAAGTACAACTCTGTCCACAATTTCACCCCAACTAGAGACTAAAATTATGCGTGTCCCCAGTTTCATAGAACTGCAATAATAAAGTGATTTAATCTCCTAAACAGCCATAAAAGAACTTTGCCCAAACAGTGTTGTAAAAATGTTCTAATTTAACAAGAAATATTAAATATACCTGTAGAAACCTTTAGAAAGCAGCTAAATTAAAGAGTTTACTTTGTGTATGGTAATTTTTTTAATGGTACTTTCAAGGCATATTTTTAGCCATGCCTGTTGATTTATCACTTATAAAATACTAAACAAGTATTATTATGAACCAAAAAGACAAGAAAAAAAACAAACAAAAACAGGTCTAATTAAATGTAGTTAATGTTAGAAATGTTCTGAGGTATTTGCTATAAAAATAAAGGGCACTTAAAACTAGCAAAATAAGAATAAAACCACCAAAATTTCAACATATGTTCATTTGGAATGATAAGCATAAATGTATTTTTACAGCTGAGTATCATGGAAGTACCCCATGACAATGTTTGAGTATTGTAGGGTTTCGTAGTAATGAATCCATGTCCATATTAGTACACTGAGCTTATTTGAGTACAACAATAAACTGCTTTAATATCTTAAGCAGCCTTACAAAAATGTATTGTACAAAGTATTGTAACAGAAAATTACTAATAAAATGTACATGTAGAAACGTTTACAAAGGAGCTACACATTCAGTAGCACATGTGAAATATGTGAATACAATGTTACCTTCACATTTTAGTCAGTACTCACAATAATGATACTCTAAATATGGGTACTGAAGACATGCCATTAGAAGCAATGAAAAATTGTGTTGTTTTTTTTTTTTTTTTAAATGACAGGAGGTGAAAAGCATCTCTTTGTCCATCCAGTGCATGAGGATGACCGATGACTGTACTGCACGTGGGGCATGAAAACATCTGGGTTGTAGAGTGTGTTTCCACAGAGATGATTTGAGGAAAGCATCTGCTTGTCACGCACAGGAGTGAGATACTGATGAAACTAAAAAAAGTATCTGGAAAAAAAGGATATAAAAGGAAAATATACAACAAGGTTTGCAGTGAAACATCTGGAGCCGCCCATGGGGATGGGGAAGCCCGAGTGCAGAACACTGTCCTCCTCTGGGTAAAGGCCCTGTAAAGGACTGTCTCTGTAAAGCCAGGATGTGCTGCTGCTGCTGCTGCTGCTGCTATACCACAGCGTACTGCTGATACAGCAGCTCACGGATCTTATAGTAGTCGTCACAAAGGCAGCCTTCCAGGCCAATGCGTCCGGCCTCCGTCTGAACAGAGAGAGAACAAAGACTCATGGGTCAATGTGTTTCTTGTATAACATTCAATAACACTTTGTAAAACACGGTATCACCTTTGTTCATGTATGTGCAAGTCAGGCCTATTGAATAAGTATGCTTCCCATTTGTTCCTGCACATGTTCACAGATTTGGGATTCAGGGATATAATGAAACCATCTATTTCAAGGTTTTCACGTTGCACACACTCCTCTGACAGTCTCACTTGTCTTTGATATCATTTTTCTGGGTTGCATCTATTTTAAGTTCATGTCTATCTGTTTTGTTGTTTCCATCCTGGCTCACTTCTACTATTCCCTTTTTAAGATTTGCTGGCATCTCATCTGACAAGGGACATTTTCCTTTAATGCCATTAGAGATTTTTATCCTACATAGGGCTGTATTTGCTTTGATGTGTACTTAATGTTTCATATTCTGTTAAGTACCTGTTTTTATTTTTTTTTTTAATTTAACAAGCTAATAAACATTAATATTTCAACCAGAAACCACAAAAATATTTTATCATTTTAAATTATGTCATGTGAGTTTGTTGGTAAATGCCTATTAATCATGTTCTTATTTTAAACTGTTCATTGAATTTTCAATGAACAAGATGAGAAATTGCAATCTGAAGAAGAACTAAAGACAGTGATGTTGTCAGACAAATATTTTATAATCTGATGTATTGCTTAAACTGTGCAATACATCAGATTATAAAAATGATCCAAAATGCAATCACTGTTTTAAAGTCATTCGCTGAAATAAACCATCTGCAGTTTCTCTGGAATAAATGGAAACGCTGCTCATTGTACTAAAATTTCTCTGCTTGTGATTCATAATCTGTCATCAAACAATAGGTGGAGTTGAATGTGTCACATTGTGTCACACAGCAATATTAATATGTCTTACAAAGGCAATTTACAACTGAGCGTCGCTGCTTCACAGCTCATCGACACAGAAATTTAATGCTCATGTCACTGGAAATGTATTCACTGCTGCATAATAAGTGGAGGAATGTAATTAAGGAGTGCTGCACCTACGTAAAAACTTGTGCATTTCCGTTTTATGCAGCTTTACACTTCTACTTTACTGTATCTCAGAGGCAAATATTGTACTTCTCACTTCCACTATATTTGTCTGACAACATCACTGTCTTTAGTTCTTCTTCAGATTGCAATTTCTCATCCTGCTCATTGAAAATTCAAAATGTGCTGATGTTTGCGATAAATTGAAGGATTAAGTTATGGGTTATATGGGTTTTATGGGTTGTGAAAATTCTCCTTCTTAAGCAAAATAAACTTTTTTTAAAGCCTCTTGGCTTAGCTGTATTGTCACAAAGCTGAAAAACAGGCCTGTTGTCTGAGATCATGAAAACTTGACTTTAGAGTTAGAATTCTCATAGGACACTGATGCTACAAACATGATGATCTTATAGAAAATGATGACTCACTGTAGATCAAGCTACCAACGGTATAGAAAGTAGCTCAAATCAGCTCGACCTTAAACATCAACAGCAGTAAATTGTAACATGTATTCTAATACGGCAGTAATATGAATCCAAAAACATCACATACTATCCAATCCAACTTTATAACAATATACTATACATACTATAAAACACTGTCACTGCACAATTTCTACTATTACTTTTCATAGTAAAGGATTTGAATATTTCTTCCTAGCGTATTTGTTGATAAAATGATAAATTATCTGCAACAGGTGAATGATAGAAGTTACTTGAATATTTGAAAGGGAAATATCCAACCATAATAGATGTGAAATTATAAGCATATATATTTTATAGGCATTAAAAGCAAGTGTTTTAATTTTGATTTCTCCTTTTTAATATAAATTAGCTACATATCAAGTGACCAACTAAGCCTAAATATGAGTCGCTAGAGATAAAAACAGAGGCTTATCATTGTGATTGTGTAGTTTTGGCGAGAAACATGCTGCCATATGTCTTCTGTGCTGGCCCTTTTCCCTGATGAGGACTAGTGGTGACCAGTGTTGCAGGGAGCTGATGGATCGCTCGCTCTGCGTGCCAGGGGGAAGGACGCTCACCCTGCGGACGGCCACCATGTTGTTGCAAACCAGCACTCCTCCCACGAACTCGGCCTGGATGCCTTCTCTCAGCAGGACCTGCTTGAAGTCAGACAGGCGAGGCTCGTTGATGAACACCGACTGATGCCCAGGAATCTGAAGGGAATCATCAAGAGACGTGGCTTAGATTTATACCAATTTTTATGCGAGGGCTAGCGTACTTTTCTATATGACACTACTGACTTTTGTCACAGTTTACTAAACTATTAAATGAAAACAGTTTCAATTAGGAGCAGCCCAAATCGTACACTTAGAAATACAGTTACCATCTAGCTACATTGTAAACCTAAAAGTGAACCTAAATAAAAACAATTTGATTAAGTGGAAAAAAAAAAACAGTATTCATAAACACTAAAACTAAATTTACAAAAATAAAGAATTACAGGTAAAATTTGGTTTTCTTCATGTACCCAGTTAATGGTTCATGTTGTACCAAAGTAAAACAGCTTTTCAACCTTTATATAAACAGTGCTTTATTAAATATTTCTATTACATATTTGATGTCATGCATTCTTTCATTCAGCTGTTTTCAAGAATTGTAAATAAATGCTTTAATTGTTAATATAAAAAGAAACTGAAACATAAAAATTAGGGCTGTCAAAATTAACGTGGTAACGCAGATTAATCCATCATCATGATTAATCTGATTAAACATTTTAATGCAATTAACCCATCTGCGGCACAGAATGACTCTGAATGTCTCTGGCAACACATTTTGGGCAGTTTGTAGAGTTAGCATTGCGCATGCGCAAATGGTCAGTTGATCCGGTAGTGACAGGCAGCAGAACCAACCCATAAAGATGGAAGACACTAAACAGCACATTGACCCTCTGGATGGAAATATGAGGACAAAAAAAAATGAAGATGGAACAGTTGTTTTGTTGAAACTGCTGAAGGTGTTTAATAAACACGTTAAGTGCATATATATTCCCTTCATTCTTGAGTCTGTTTGTTCATGCAAAATGAAATGTGATTAATACAGATTAAAAATTAATGATATTTAATCATGATTAATCAAAATGAATCCACAGCAACCCTGTGATCAATCTGATTAAAATTTTTAATCATTTGACAGCACTAATAAAAATTTTATCAAAACTAGGCAGTTTATGAAAATTAACACGTTATTATTTATGATAATCTGAGAGAAAATAACAACGAACAAATTAAATTAAAATATCAAAGCTGTACAAACTTAAAAATGGATTACACAGCTACAAAATAAAAAACATGCATGTACCAGCTCAATAACTGTGTTCATGTCTAATTTCCCAAAACTTACACTTAAACTAAAAAATATAAACAGCACAGTGATAACTTTGCTCAGCTGTGAATGTCTCTGTACATGTCCATTGCCTCACCTCGTGTGTAGGCAGTGGCTCCAGGGTGGGAATGACATCACTCTCTTCAGACACCTCCTTCTCATCCTCTCCAAACAGATTTTTCATGGCGCGCTGTGCTGCTGCCACTGTGGCGCTGTGGTCCATGCCAAGATCGGCGGGGATGTCCATGGGCAGCTCGCTGTCCTCAGCCTCAGCCTCTTTCATACCTTCCTCCAGGAGCACCCCTGTGTCCACCTTCACCACCCGCATGTCCAGCACGCCGTCGATCCATGCCAACTCTGTGTCTTTAGCCTTGCAGAACTGCAAAGAGCTCACCAAGGAGTCTTTTAACCGTACCTTTACGTGACATGACAAAACAGGATGGAAATATCAGAGGAAACGCATTACGAAAAGAAATGTTACACAAAAAAACACAGAAATAAACTGACCCAGATAAGTTCTTGACATAGCTGCTAAGAGGCAGTAAAAGGCAAAAATAACCTGACAGAAACAGATTAGGCCTGGGTTATATAAAAATATATATAATGCGATATTAGTAAAAAGTCTGTAATTTCATATTATGCTCTATTGTACATATTTTTTGTCATACTGCAATATTTGCTGTCATTTGGACAATGTTTTGTATTTTTCTACATGACAGAGATGCTGACAGTAAATTTGCATAAAGGACACACAAACAAACATGAAGGAGAGTGAATGTGATACAGAATGGTATAATTCTGAACAGAAGGACTCTGACCAGCCAAAACAAAAGGAGTCTGTAAGTATATAATTACAATGTGTATATAATTTATAGTTTAATAAAGAATAGGTCTTTCTATTTGGTCATTTTAAGTAATGTATTTTTCATTGCAATTACAGAAAATGTTTAATATTGTGAAATGTACTGTTATGGGGATATTAAATTATCTATAAACACAAAACTAGATTTTAGTCATACCACACCAGCTCTCAGTTGAAGAATAATTTTTTTTACTTAGTTTATGAACCAACGAAACACCGTGAATCTAACAGAGGAAACACTGACCTGATAGATGTGCGTCTCACTGGTGGCATCTACAGTCTCCTGCAGTTTGGGTGTGTAGACTTTGATGTCCTTGCTGAAAGCCTTACAGGACTCGGCCAGGTCCAAACTGGCTTCCGGCGGCCCATGAACGATGACCAGCTGTCTGGGCTTCATCTGATTAATAATCTTTTTTATGGAGTCACCATCAGAGCGACCTTCATAGTCTATGTACGTTATCCGAGCTCTGCAGAAAAATGAATGCAGATTAATGCACATGAAGGTTCCTGGATTGGCAAACATGGTTTTACCCAAGCACAGCCAAGATTTCTTGATAAACATTATTTTCAACCGCACTCATATTTACATAATTACACTCATTCACACCTGCAGAGATTTAAGCGCATCAAAAAGCTGTACAACTGGCAACTGGTCAGCTTTAAAAGGAGTTTTTGAGAGAAATCTTTTAAATATGATTCCAAGACATATCCAGCTTGACATGATCACTAACCTAATTTCAAGGTTTTCTATACTGGAGATACACTTAGTGGGGACGACAGAAAGATCCTGGTCCATGGGCTCATCGCCGTTGGTCAAACCAGACTCCAGTTTGCTTTTTTCCTCTTCTGTAGCCTGTAGCTCAGGAACCAGAAACTCTTCAGGCCTGTAACGTCACATAAATAGTCAGAGTTTTTTAAAGGGGCAAAATGTAGTATTTCTAATTTGAAATATTGAAGAAAAAAAAAAAAAAAAATCACTAAAAGTATGATTAGACTGGTTAGAGTGAGATCTGAAGTCGTTTCATAAAGATTAACATTTTGGATTGCAGAGTTGTGTACTGATAGACCATAAGATTTATGTGACCACTAGAGGAAGTAGTGAGCCACCACTAAGAAAGAACTGCTAACAAACAACTTCTAAAAAAGTCAAAGAAAGTGACAAAGTGATCAAATCTAGAAGTACTGTTGTTGTTTTCACCACTGGACAAAGTTCTAAAACAAAAGGATGGATTTTGATGGTGAAATGGCAGTGTTTCTTCCACATGGATGAGTTTGATTATGAGGCTTATGTAGGTAGAATGTACAGAAAATGGTGATTTGCAGTTTTGCTGTGGCTGTTTTCTGTCTAAAAACATTCCTAAGCTAACAGACCTAAAATGTAAACTATCAGTTGATGCCGCATGTAAAGATTATAAGACACTGTTATTTTTGACTGTCAAAATAAAAGGGTATGAGCTTTTTTGAAAGAGAAAACTTGATAATATCATTATATAGATGAGTATAAACAATGAGCTTTATACTTTATTCAGTGAGTGATACAGTCTGTTGATGCATAGCATTGATTTGTTAGTGGTTCTGGTAGTGGTAAGTATGTTCTGGTATGAGACTTCCCTTGCTGTAGAGGATCTGGAACATCAGTACAACATAGGACTTTTAAGCAACACATTAAAATTGCTGTACCTGATGATCTCTCCATACTCGTCCCATTTGATTCTTTCCTCATGTGAAGGAAACATCGGATAGGACTTTTTAGCTTGTTTGAAGAAACTGCCTTTACGGCTGCCCTCGCCCTTCATCATCAGGTCATGGTGTTTCGTTTTCACTGCGGCTGGTTGATCCAAATCATCATCCATATCGCTCTCATCACTGGAGTCCACATCCACTCTGCAAGTGCATTAAATGCGCATTTAACTGAGTGCACACAAGATTAATTTTTCCTACTGGCTGACAACAGACTTTAGCTCAGCTGCAGAGTTTAAAGTGTGGTGTTGTGCAATTTCATCTTCACCATGTCATGACTCATCTTCCATTTGCATTTATTGCCTTTTAAATAGACTGTTTTTGCAATCTAGACCATAATTTGCATTTCTGTTAACCAGTCACTCTATTAATGATGACTTGCTTTTAACACAATTTGATGTTGAAGTTCAGCTTTCAATAAATACTAAAATCATATCCATTAAGTGCTTTTTCAACATCAGAAGGCACAAAGCAATTAAATTTAAGCATCATCAAGAAAAAACTTGTTCCCCCACAGCAGTTAGAACACCCGTGTTTATCTCTACTGGGACTTACTCTTTTGCTTGTTCAAGTTTTTTTGCTGCTTCTTTCTTTATTTTCTCTTTTTCCAGGTATTCTTCCAGCTCCTTTCCTTCAAGCTTCACTCTCTTCCTCACCTGCCGCAATACGAGAGAGGTGAAAGATGGACATGATGCAAAAAACAGAATGGCAAGTTTTGTTTTTTTTTTTTTTTGTTTTCTTTGTTCACCCTGAATGTGAGACAGAAACTTCCCATGGTACAATAGCATATCGAGGTAACTTTAAGGATAAAGTAAAGTGAGAATTTCTCTGAGTCAAGTTTACAAGAAAGAGTATTCCCTGAGATCATAAACTAATACATCTGCAAGTACAACTCCAATGGTGGATTAGCTACCTGTCATTAAATTGACAACTACATTGATAAATTACTTATTTAGTAAAAAAAAAAAAACAAAAAAAAAAACATCTTAACATCTTAAACATTCTAAAATCAAATATGAGTGTTTTCTTTACTCTCACAACCCAGAGATGTATAGTACAACAAGATCTTTGGATTGTCAACCACACAAAAATATAAGGATGTCATCTTGAGGTTTTTCACCTTTTTATAACCCAACCAATTCACAGATTAAATGAGAAAATAATTGCCAGACACACTGACAGTGATCCTTAAATGCATTAATATTTGCAAAAAAAAACCAAAGTCCATTGGCATTTTTGATACTTTTCATTTATGTATAAAAGCCCTGTTTGTTAACATTAAGCAATACTGTATCATTGTCATGTACAAAGTGAAAACTCCAATAAAAATTTTAACAAAAAAAAAAAAAAAAGCAGACAAAGTCAGAAATCAAATTCATAAAAAGGTAATAGTTTGGTGCATCTGGAACTACAGTGAAGTACAGGACAACAGTATCCCCCCCATTAACAATGACTTAATACCCGTCATATCGGGGATGAAATGCTGCAGGAAGTGATCGCCAGAGTACTGTTCTCACCTCCAGGTCGAGCATCTTCTCTCCTGGGTTGTCAATGAGGTACCGAGCCAGGGTTCCAGGTGTGGTGCGGTATGTGAGGATGATGGAGTTTTTAGCATCTTGACACCACTGGATGAAGAGTTCTCTAGAAAAGCCAGACTCAAGATCTGGCTGGCTGCAGAGCACCACCTTAGGGCTGGGGACCCGGGCCAGGTCTGCAAGACTGTGGCAGAGGGTCAAATGACGGAACTGGAAAGGGTTGTTTCTCTTGTCCTCAAAGCATCTCATGAGCTTGTCACTCATCCACTCCACCTGCAGAGAAGAAGTGAATTAACCACATTTTTATACACCATCATATCCTCTGCTGCTGCTTGATGTCACTTTATATCTAGTAAGTAGGTGAAAACATTTAATGTTAAAACAAATAATGAGCAGCACAAAATTGTTTTAAGTCTAAAACCTAGTGACTGATACCTGGGACTTTGAGAACTCCACCACATTGTAGCTGACATTGTTAAGCAAAGCTAGTGGGTAAGCTCCAAGCCCAGCATCCTTTGTCCTCCAAATCTGGTCCAGGAGCTGAGCAAGCTCCAACACACGACCAGCTGTATCCACAGCAAGGAGGACATTGCCATCACCTCGAAGGGTCTCCATTACATTAGCTTTAATGACAAAAAAAATGCACAATTCAACTCAACAATAGCTGTGCAAATATTCAGAAATGACAGATTTTAAAAAAACCACATTGTTTCCTGATCTTTAACACATTTTAATGAGGCAAACGGTGTTTTAAAGGACTGATGTTGAGGACTTTCACCAAAATTTGTAAGGGATTCAGATGGTGGGATGCAGTTTTTGCCATTGGTTGCTAATAAATTGAATTTGCTATTAGAATATTTTAACTGATTAAGATACAGTAACTTACTTAGGAGTTGCTCATCCCTTTGTTTGCGACGTGGCTGTACATATGTCGCATTGAAAGAATCTGTGATGAGTAAAGAGGGACGACTTATGCTCTCCAATGTACAGCCATTCAGGTGACTAGAACACAAAACAGGGAAAAACAGTCAGACAAGAAACCTTTGTATTTATTCATTCCGTAAGCTGTTTTCTTTAGGCTCACATCTCTCTCTTGTGGTTGAAGTCTACAGCGTAAACAACCTCCTCCTCTCCGTCCTTTACGATCTTCCAAATTGTTCCTCCAATCATGTGACCGGCTGGAAGGGGAGTGATGGAAAGACCATGTCCTTTACCTGTTAGGCAAAGAACAAACACAAAACATTTAATATGTCTGCAATGTACAGAAAGGTATAAATCATGAGCACATAAAATGTACCTCACCTTTCAGATTAACAATCTGAGAATATTTCAACTGTTGTATTTTATCAAAAGCACAATCCACATCATCAAGGGTGAACAATGTGAAATCTTCGCTGTTGTTTCGAGACTAAGTGGAGAGAAAAACACACACATCAGTAAAATAAAAATTGTAGATACATTTAATATATATTCATAGGCTATTTTACATTTCCATACAGCTTCCAGTAGTATGTGTAATATCAGCAAATGGCAAGTAGCAATTATACCATTAAAGATTTTGCCAATATTTTACAATTCTATATGACATTTTTGAATTCATACTACAGTGCATTAATGTGTATGTTACATTTTGTTGCTGTAAATGGTTAAGGATGATCTCATTTGAATCTCTTTAGAAATTATATAGTTTAATATAAACCAATGCATCATACTCTATAAAATCCTAATATGGTTGTATCATGTCAGAACCATATATCTCTTAATGACAAACTTTTCAAGCTATTCCAAGAGGGTTTTAAAGATTTTCTCATCATTTTCTCAATCCAGTAAGTAACACTTAATGCATCCGTTTATCACAAACATATGCAATCAGTACATTTGGAAATAAAAGTTTTTCACTAAACAGAAAACTGCTTAAAATGCATAATGTATTGAGTAATTAAAGCTATCAGACAAATTTCAACTAAAAAGCATGATATTTGCCACTCTGGGATACAACCGGGTACACAGATGCGCATAAAGTACCATAAATTTGCATATGTATAGGTTGGTTTTTTTTTGTTTTTTTTTTACTGTACTCGACAGAAAGTATTTATTTACATTCCACAACTGTGTCCTACCTGATATAGATCATACATGAACATTTGTCCCATCTTGTAGACAGGAATTGTGGCATAAATCGTACAATTCAGGCCCAGTTTGCCCACAGCATATGGCAGTGCTCCCAGGTGTATGGGGTCCGGGTGAGAGAGTAACACAGCATCAACCTGATGAACGTATCTGTGAGGAGGAGAAAAAAAAAAAAAAGAGCATTAGAGAGATGTTTCAGTTCACTGCATCAGCTCAAACATTCCTGGAAGGAAGTAGATGGATACAATAAGCACCGTTTCATGGCATCGATGATGTCCATGGAGAAGTTCTCATCCCAGCCACAGTCCAGGAGAAAGCGGAATTCATCCACCTGCAGCAGGTAACACAGAGCAGACTCCTCCTGGACGCCTGACACGGCTGTCAGCTTGATAATGGACGTCATTGTTTTCAACTGTCACGCTGCGAATATAAAAATACCGCAAAACAACAGAAATCAGGTCCAAAGCTTATTAATACATACATAATAATAGTGATCATGCATTATGCTACAATACGTGGCTGCTTTTGCCTTTGTTCACCACAAAATACAATCATTACAGTCTATGGGGAAAACAACAATAACACCAATGAGCTGTATATAGCAAAAGTTACTTATTGTGACACGCAGCAACAGAAGAATATGACTCCGAATGAAATATTTCGTTAGTTAGCAGAGAAATTTGCAAGGAAACACTGACACTAAGCCACATTAGCCACAGCTAGCACAATCAATTACCCGGCAAAGTGTAATCGAGACTGTTTTTCAGTTTAAGATTAAGGTTACCTAGTTACACAACGAAGTATACAACATACCATTAAATCCGAGAGTCTTTAAATTTACTCCTGGTAGAATGTGGCCACGATTAAGTCGCTAGGTCCTGCGAAACTTAAAGATAAATGCATTTCTGTTAGCGTTTTAGAAAACACACTTCACTAACCGACATGTTTGCCGCTGCATCATGGGTCAAAGGGGAATGGCGCGTACCAAGTGTAGCGGTCTTAAACAACAAACAACGTCATGTTTAAAAGCTACATTTGTTATTTTTTTTACCTTGATGTATAATTATGATTGTTTAAATAACTTGTTTTAATATATTTAGACCGGTGTATTAATGCGTTGTAAAGTTAACTGTGATGTTGACTTTGTTGATAGTGTTCAAATTACCTCAGTATTTGGTACAGTCCAATGTCCTCTGCCCAGTGAATGAGGAGCTGAAGGCCACGGCCTAGACTATACACAAGGTAATATCATCCATTTTCTTCTATTCTGTCTGTTTACATTTGTAAAGTTATGCTGTAACATGTTTAATTCGGTAAATGTACTGTGCTGTTTCCAACCAAAGATAAATTTGTGAGGAAACTGGCTTATTATTTGCTACAATGCTATCTAGCTAGCTAGCTAAACCGACAGTGCAAGACTGTTGTAACCGATATACAGATTAGGCAGGATATCAACAGTTGCATTATTTGACTGCTTTTGCCAGGTAGGTATATTCTGATGTACAATCCAAAAGTGACAAAGTTAAAGTTTTCTGTTAGTGTTCGTTATGAGGTAACATAATTATCTGCTACACAGGGTCAGTAAGGCGCCAGCAATGCTAATGCTAGGCATGTTGTTAAGATATAAACAGTACTTTGTTCTTATGTGTTTTAATGTTATCAGTTATCGTCTTGAAATGTAGCCGTCATCTTTAAATTAACGTTTGCCAACGATTGTCACGTCTCGTTTCACGATTTGATGACAGCAGTGTATTTCATTTTGCTTAATATTTATTTGCCTATTTCTGAAGGAACCATGGTCAACTTGCTTGCAATGGCACGGGAGCACTGGGCGAATATACTTGTACCCATGGGCTTTGTAATTGGATGGTACTTGGACAAAAGGCAGGACCAAAAGCTGACAGCTTTCAGGAACAAGAGTCTGTTGTATGGAAGGTAAGAAAAAGAGTAACAGTTTACCAAACTAAGGTTTTGCTGTATTTTCCAGTCTGCGGAGGAAGCATACTGTGTGTGTGTCATCTAACCATTGAGTGTTAAGAGAATACATTTATAAACACCATAATACTCTAAAGCAGGGGTGTCAAACTCCAGTCCTCGAGGGCCACGCCTGGTTCAATTAATAATCAGCTCATCATCATGCTCAGCAGAAGCCTGATAAAGATGTAATGGCTTCCAGGTGTGATGGAAGAGGGAAATATCTAAAACATGCAGGATACCAGCCCTCGAGGACCAGAGTTCGACACCCCTGGTCTAAAGCCTGTGCAAAATGGATGTATTTTAAGTGACTGGGTTCAGCTAGTGTATATTACCCCGTACAATGCTTTTACTTGTGATAAATGTTATTGTTTAATTGACAATGCCAGCATTGCTTTGGGAAACCACCATGTAATTGTCTTCTTGTTTGTAGGGAGCTGAAGCCTGATGAGGAGGTGACCTGGAAGTAGACCGTCCGGCCCCTGAATGTGTGCTATAATCTGTAGTGTGAATGACTGATGAACCTCAATCAGTAATATTTAAGATTCATGTTCCTGTTATTGAATTTTGTCAACCAGTAACCTGCAATATTTGAGTTGTATCAACCAATAATAAACATGACCTTTCTCATAAAGGTGATTTTGTCCATTAGAATTTTGATTGCAGCGACACGGTGGTGCAGTGGATAGCACTCGTGTCTCACCTGGGTTTGATTCCAACACCAGTCGATGGGGGTGGGACCTTTCTGTGTGGAGTTTGCATGTTCTCCCCGTGTTTGCGTGGGTTCT